>LPNX010581763.1:177463-342945 GCA_001517045.1 Pseudotsuga menziesii | reverse complement strand
TTAAATGGAAATTTAATATTCGAAGATTTCTTGAAAGCACCAAAGTGCTCTTCCTCAGACAACAATCTCTGCCTCATGAACTCTAGTGCGAAAATCCTTCGGTTCAAGAAGGATGGTAGCCTATAAGGCTGACCAGTAAAGCCATATATTCTTAACACTGTGTAACCTCTGTACAGGAACCAGTCCCCCACCCGATCTTCGGGTGACGACTGCATTAGGCATCTCATCTCGTCCAGGACACGGGGCAGTTCTTCATCAAATAACATTCTGTACATTTCAGACATGATCGAATTGGCAAATTCGATCATGTTGATTTGCTTGGGCAAATCAGAAGAGCATAGAGCACTCAAGAATTTCAATTCAGTAACATTAGAGCATAATAACATGTTAAGCAAGTATGTTTGAAACCTAAAGAAATGGACCTTGGGAAATTCAGTCAACTGGAGGTGGATCGCTTCGGCAAGGTACTCATCTAAATTAAGCACGGGGACTGACTGGGACTCAGGGCTTAAAGAATTTATTTTGAACAAGAAACCAAGGGTAACATCACCTATACGACAATCGTCGTCTAGACCTAACACTTGACAGACCAAAGACATTACCAGCTGCACTTGAGTCTTAAAAATGTGCAAGGGGTAAGGCAAGAAAATACCTTTAAGGGACTGACCTTCCTTCAGGATACTTGACAAGAATTGACAGCGACTTTCACTTTCGCAATTTTTGAAAAACTCGGCAAGGACAGATTCATTTACAGACTCACGATTTACAGGGTAACTTTCGGGCAGACTAAGGTTTTCTCTGATGACCGAAGCATCAATTTTACACAGTATTTTCGACGCGGACCTACTCACAATGATCCTCTGAGAGGGAGAATAGTTCACCACGCACCATTCGGCAAATTCAGGGAAGTGGAGGGTTTGCTCAAGGGAGAAATGGTACAAAAAAGACTTGCATACATTCAGAACGTCATTCCCCTGTGAAAAATAAGACCACAATTTCTCTTTGCTGTCGGACACGCTCCCTGTGGATAGGAAGGGGTCGCAGATGCCCCTATGTCTGTCTACTAAAAATTCCTCTCTGTCATCCGCGACCCAACCAGACACACAAACCTCGCTCCTTTGGTCCATTTCTTAATTTATAATGGTAATTGGACGAAGGAGTTACAGGGTTAAAATCCTACCTGGCTTACTATGGAGGCGTGTGTTCGGAACGTGCCTGGTACTGACAAATGGAAGCTCCCAAATCGCCAGGTCCTTTTCGCCAAGTCCCGAGCAAATAAAATAATCATTGGAGAGGTCAACCCTGCCTTTATAGGACCACCCAATTCGCCACGTGGACAGCATTTATTTCCGCAACCACCACTTATCCCTATCTGTCGTGCAATTCTATTTTCCGGTTTCATTCAAGACCGTAGATCGGGTTTCTCTTTAATTTCTGGCCTTTGGATCGTGTGCCACGTATCCCGTTCCGCCCAGCGCCTTGGTAATAAATGACGTGCCAGTCTCCATCCCGGAATGATCTCCCACCGTCGATGAAATCGCCTTTTATCATGAGCCTTTGGATCAGGTGACACGTACCGAATTCCGCTGGGAGTCTGGGACTTATCCCCCGTGCAAGTTTCAACCCCGGAATCGATCCCAACCGTTGATCATTCTGCCTTTAAGTTTCGACCGTCGAATCAAGCACTATGTAATGAATTCCGCTGGGCTCCTTTCTTGTATCCAACGTGCAGCTTTGATCCCTGGAATTGTTCTCAGCCGTTGATGTGATACCCCTTTAACTCTCCACCGTCGGATCATATGCCACGTACCAAATTCCACTAGGCACTTCGGAATTATCCACCGTGCTAGTTTAATCTCCAGAAATTGTAATAGCCGATGATCTGGCTCACTTCGATCTTCAACCGTTAGATTGAGCACCGGGTAACTCATTCCGCTGGGCGCTATAGGTTTATCAGTCGAGCAGGTTCTGGTTCCGGAATAAATCTCGACCATGGATGTGATTTGACTTCATCTCTCCGCCATTAGATTGAGTAGCCTGTACCCACTTCCGCCGGATTGTGTCATTTTAACCAGGATGTGACTTCATGAAGCGAATTGGATATAGATCGTTGATCCGCCCAAACCAACCTGACAGCCGTTGATCTGTGCGCCTGATAAGCGCCCGGTCAAACCTTTATCTTCCTTGTATCTCTAAGGAGTGGAGAGAATACCAGCCATTGATCTTCTTCTTTCTTCCATCGCGGCTTAGGATCTTCGGTGACTTAATCACCTTTTGGTCTATAGTCTCATTTTTACTATATATCCTTTAACCAAAGTATTCAAACAACCATTATTTTCTTCTCCACCATGGTCTTTCACCCCTTTGGTAAATAATGGTGTTAACAATGATGACAAGATTAAGGAGTTCCATGAGCTGAGATTGGGACAGCAGACCATGGAAGAATATGCAAATAAGTTTTTGGAGTTGTTGAGGTATGTCCGGTACATCAGAGATGAAAAAGTGAAGGTCCAGCGTTTTCTGAGTGGATTACCTCAGTCTTACAAAGATAGAATTGAGTTTTATGAACCTAGAACTCTTGAAGAAGCAATAAGGAAGGCTAAGTATTGCTATGAGCAAAGAAAGGGTAAGCCAGATTACCACAAGGCATGGAAGGACAAGAATAATGAAAAGTTTGACCAAAGAAAGAAAGGCTTCAAACCTTCTAGCTTCAGGAATCAGCAGAAGCAGCCATCTCAAGCTACGAGTAAGCCAGTGGGAGTGACCAGAGAAAAGCCTAAAGATCCACAACAGAACAGAGGACCACTTCAATGTTGGAAATGTGGAGGAACCCACATGCACAGGAATTGTCCACTCGAGAATGAGAGTACAAGGCCAGCTTATAACATTCAAGAAGCAAAAACAGTGGGTCAAGTAGCAAGGGCAGTCCCTAGGATTTATGCAGCATTGGAGGACCGCCAAGCAGATCACCAGTCAACTGTAGTTGAAGTAGCAGGTAAGATTGTTGAACAATCTGTTTCTATTTTTATTGACCCTGGTTCTACGCACAGTTACATTACCCCCAGAGTAGTGGAGATTTGTGCTTTTAAGAAAATAAAGCATAGGAAGTCTTGGTTAGTTCAGCTAGCCACTGGAACTAAGAGAAAGGTCAGCGAAGTGGTAGAGAAATGTCCATTGGTCATGAATGGATTGGTCACTTGTGTAGATTTGAATGTTCTGTCGCTTGGTTCCTATGATGTTCTCATTCGAATGGATTGGTTAGAAGCTCACAGGGTGAAGCTTGACTGTTACCATAAGACTTTCAAATGCATGAATGAAGAAGGGAACCTAGTAATTGTGAAAGGTATTCCAAAGGTGATTTCAGTAAGGCAGGTTTCAGCAATGCAGTTGAAGAAGTTCTGTAGGAAGGGTTGCCAGTTGTATGCAGCTCATATCTTGGAGACATCAGGAGATGAAACTCCAAGGTTGGAGGACTATCAGGTGTTACAGGAATTCAGGGATGTGTTTCCTGATGAGATTCCAGGGCTTCCTCCAAAGAGGGACATTGATTTCACAATTGAACTTGTTCCAGGAGTGGCACCAGTGTCCAAAGCACCCTACAGGATGAGTACACCGGAGATGCTAGAATTGAAGATGCAATTGCAAGAGTTGTTGGAAAATAAGTATATCCGGTCGAGTGTGTCTCATTGGGGAGCATCGGTTCTGTTTGTAAAGAAGAAAGATGGTACACTCATGTTATGTATCGATTACAGACAGTTGAACAAGGTTACCGTGAAGAATAAATATCCTTTTCCTTGGATTGATGACCTCTTTGATCAAATGAGAGGAGCAAAGGTATTTTCCAAGATTGACTTGAGGTCTGGTTACCATCAGGTAAGGATCAAGGATGAAGACATTCATAAGACAGCCTCCAGGACAAGGTATGGGCATTATGAGTTTGTAGTGGTACCATTTGGTCTCACAAATGCGCCAGCTACATTTATGTGCCTTATGAATAGTGTCTTCAGCAGGTATTTGGACAAGTTTGTTCTTGTTTTCCTTGATGACATTCTTGTTTATTCTAAGAATGAGGAAGAGCATGAAGAGCACTTGAGACTGACATTGAAATTGCTTAGGGAGCATCAATTGTATGCGAAATTGAGCAAGTGTGATTTCTATAGAGATAGAATTCAGTATTTGGGTCACATTATCTCAGAAGAGGGTATATCTGTGGACCTTGAAAATATTGAAGCCATTATGAATTGGCCTACTCCAAGAAATGTGACAGATGTAAGATCTTTTATGAGACTTGCAGGATACTACAGGAGATTCATTGAGGGATTTTCCAGGGTTGCACATGCCATCACTTCTTTTCAAAAGAAGGGGATGAAGTTCGAATGGACATCGAGGTGTGAAGAAAGCTTCCAGCAGTTGAAGAGTCTTCTCACTAGTGCACCAGTATTGAAAGTTGCAAATCTAGAGAAAGATTTTGTGGTGTGTACCGATGCATGTGGACAAGGGCTTGGAGGAGTCCTTATGCAAGACAACCACGTGATATGTTATGAGTCAAGAAAGCTGAAGGAACATGAGATGAACTATGCCACTCATGATCTAGAGCTTGCAGCCATAGTACATGCTCTCAAGATGTGGAGGCATTACTTGATGGGTAGGAGATTTGAGCTCAGGACAGACCATTGTGGTCTGAAGTATTTGTTTGATCAGCCCACTCTGAATGCTAGGCAAGCAAGATGGCTGGAGTTTTTGTGTGAATTTGATTTTGAAATCAAGCACATAAAGGGAAAAGAAAATAAGGTAGCTGATGCACTCAGCAGGAAGGTGTAGGAAATGCATGTGGCATCTCTTAGTATTTGCCAATCAGATTTGAGGCAGCAGATTGTTAGTCATGTTGCTGGAGACGAATTGTATAAGCAGGTAAAAGACAAATTGCAGCAGCAAAGTATTGAGAAGAGGTATGAGGGATATAAATTGGAAGAAGACGGACTTCTCACTTATAAAGGTAGAATTTATATTCCAGATGTAGCAGGTTTGAGGAGAGTTTTCATGGATGAAATCCATCAAGCTCCATATTCTGGTCACCCAGGATATCAGAAGACAATTGCTACAGCTAGAAAGCAGTACTTTTGGCCAGGTATGAAAAGTGATATGGCTGAGTACATTTCAAGGTGTATGAAATGTCAACAGGTAAAGGTTGAGCATCAACACCCTGCAGGTTTGTTGCATCCTTTGCCAATTCCAGAATGGAAATGGGAAGTTATTTCCATGGATTTTATTACTGGATTGCCGATGACTTGGAGACAACATGATTCTATCATGGTTGTGGTAGACAAGTTGAAAAAGGCAGCGCATTTTATACCGGTTAAGTCTACGCATCAGACTGATGCCATTGCAAAGATCTTCATGAAGGAGATTTTCAAATTGCATGGATTGCCTAAGGCAATAGTCTCTAACAGAGATGTCAAGTTCACTTCCAACTTTTGGAAGGGGTTGTTTGCAGACTTGGGTACAAAGCTAAACTACAGCACTGCATACCATCCTCAAACAGATGGTCAAACAGAGAGAGTTAATTAGGTGCTTGAAGATATGCTTCGCATGTACATGATGGACAAACCAACAAAGTGGGAAGATTACTTACACTTGGTAGAGTTTGCTTATAAAAATGGATAGTAGGCATCCTTAGGGATGAGTCCGTATGAAGCTTTGTATGGAAGAAGGTGTAGGACACCAGTGACTTGGGATAATCCGGTGAACAGGATTGTGCTTGGGCCAGAATTGCTCAAGGAAATGGAGCAAGAGGTCGTAAAGATCAGGCATAATCTGAAAGCAGCACAGGACAGCCAGAAAATCTATGCAGATAAGCATAGGGTGAACAGGGAGTTCATTGTTGGGGATCATGTTTACCTCAGAGTGAGGGCAAGGAAGAGTTCCTTGAAGCTTGGAAGTTGTGCCAAGTTGTCACCAAGATACTGTGGGTCGTTTGAAGTGCTTGAAAGAATAGGGCCAGTTGCATATAGAATTGCATTTCCTGCTAGCACTAGAGCTCATAATGTTTTTCATGTTTCTTTGCTTAAGAAATATGTACATGATCCTAACCATGTGATAAATTGGGATGTGATTCAGGTGGAACCCGAGGGAGAGTTCCGAATCGAGCCAATGTGCATCCTCGACAGGAAGGTCACAATGCTCCGGAACCGAGCCATAGGTAAGGTAAAGGTGCAATGGGAGCACTACGGACCTGAAGAGGCTACTTGTGAGCTGGAGGATGCCATGCAATTGGCACATCCATTTTTGTTCAATTTTGTAAAGCACTGAGGACAGTGCTATTGAAGGGGGAGGGGAATGTAACACCCCGGTTTTGACCCCATTGCATTAGATGTACATGATGTATATATTGGAAATGATCATGGTGCGGAGCTAAAGGCCAAGGCCCCACCATTGATCGGTTATGTTATGTTTTGGATTTAAATTTGTCACCGATGGCGTATCGGGGCATGCGGCACACATTAAGTTTCAGCATCATGTAAATATGCATCTTAATTAAATAAACCCGACCAGCTACGCTCGCGGCAACTAAATTGAGAAGGGGCATGATTTTCACAAGGATAAGGATGTGGGGGAAATTTGTCAAACCTTGGCCAATGGGGTAAAAATCCATGTGTCTTCTTTCCTTTCCTTACCCAACCACTTTCATTGAAGAATGGCTGCTGATGGTTGAGGCAGTTAATTGTTTGGGAGTGGGGTGGCAGGACTGTCAGTCCTCACCCAGACGCACACTCCACCAGCAAGGAACACACTCACGCCTTCCCTCCACTACGCATTACCTCGACGGTTGTTTTCCTTCCTCACGGTCTGCTCACATCCACGCACAGGCTTACCTGGTCTCACTCACACAGGGATACCATTCTCTCCACGTCATTACTGTTGCTCATGCACTTCCATTTTCGTGTCCTCTCCGTAGGTTGTTCATCTTCACGCAGGGAATTTTTGTTCATTCTCACACACGGGACTTCCTAGTTTTACCCACGCAGACCTTTCCTCTGCGGATTTGTGGATGGGCGGCTGTATCCTCTCCTCGCAGGCTGATTTTGGGTTGTTGCGGTCTTCATTCCCTGTGAATGTTGCGGTCTTCTCTGTGATTGAGGTCTGGTGCGAGATTTCATCCATGCACAAATTGAGAGTATGTATTTCTCCTCCCCAGTGCGGCCAGTGTAAGTTTTTCCACGTCTTTAGTTGTCCAGGGTGGACTGTCAATTTCCCCATGTTGTGAATGTGTTTGTTGTTACGTTTAGAACTGTTGTAATCCGCTTGGGAGTATCTTTCCCTTATCATTGTGTTTTGCTGATACGCTGTGGGGGCTACTGTAGATTGTTGGGAGTCGTTTTGGCCACGAGAGGGCCAAGAACGATTCAGAAATCGTTCCCCCTATTCAGCTATAATTCTGATTGAGTGCATACATGCAATGGTTGGTCTTTGGACTGTGTAAGGAGCAGGGATGGGGGCTTGGTTTGCTTGATAAACCTGGTGTGTTGGAAACCACACAGACAGGGCTAGAGGGCTGGCTTTCTTCTCCACAACCCCTGAATAGCACTGGAAGGGAATGCAGGGCCTGAGGGACTGTGTAGCAGAGAAGGGACTGATTCCTTGTTTTGGGTGTGTGTGGGTGTTTTAGAAGCCAGGCTAGTTCTGGTGTAGGTGTTCTTGGCTCTGTAATGAGCTCACCAGTTTAGCATTTATCCTTTCCCAACTCCTCAATGGCCTGATAAACCCAACTGTTTTGGCTTGGCTGTGTGTTGTGTATCCTTGGCTATGTGTAAGCCTGCTTGTTCCCTTATTCCTTGGAGAATCATGCCCAGCTGGGGGGTGGCAGCGCTGCTGAGAGATTAAGGAGCACGCTGTCCTATGGTTGGGTGGAACGTTGCAGCGACGTAGCTTGTTGCGGAGCGAAGTTTTCATAAGATAAGTGATCTTGTCCATTTTTACTTCTGCAACCATGTTTACTGTTAATGATATGATGAACATGTTAAATGAATGCTTGTGTGAATGCATGGTGATTCCGCTGTGCATGATAAATAACTAACTGTGTATGATAAACAATTGCACTTGTGCATGTTTTACTTCAATGCATTCTCTTTCAGCATTATGTTTCAGCGGTTTTATGAATTTACATGTTCATGGGGCTCTTAGCCCAGATGGTTAACACCATGGTCATCGCGTCCTCTTCGCCGATCAGAGGGATGGGGACGTGACAATTTTGAGAGACTTACTCTTCCATGTAGACAGTCTGACAACTCCCAACGAAGTATGGCTTAAGCTTGAGGCATTGTTCAGGAAGACTAATGAGATGAGAGGTCACCAGCTCAAAAATGAGCTAATCTCACTTAGTCCAGCTCATTATGAGACAATCCAAGACTTCTTCACCAAGTTCAAATCGTTGGTGCTTCAGCTGAAATAGTGTGTCATAGAGAAGAAAGATGATGAGCTCATATTGTCCATACTTTCAAAGCTAGGGCCATAGTACTCAGTGTTTGTGTCAACATTCCACTCTAGCAAGCTCACAGCTCAAAACTGGCAAATTCCTTCACTGGATGACTTCATGGAGTCACTGACTCAAGAGCAAGATAAGCTATTGCAAATGGGTACCATCAAATCCAGTATGGATCAAGCCTTTGCAGCAGGTGTTTTGAATCTAGCTAAAGGAAAGAAGAAAGCCAGAGAAGAAGAAGCATGAGAAACCCAAATCTTCAGATGGGCGTTCGAATCCTACCAAGGATAAGGACAAGAAGAAGCAAGAGAATACCAAATGCACCTACCGTCACAAGGGTTGGAATCCAGAGAGTGCATGTATGAACAAGACCATAGACATGATGGCGTAGGTGCTTGAGAAGAACAACATCCCCCTGCCATAAGGCGCATGGAAGAAATATGGTGGTTTAGGATCATACAACAAAGAGAGGTGCCATGCCTTGGTTGCTGGTTCTTCAAGATCTTCTTCCTTCATCATAGATCCAAGATCTTCCAGGAACATGGTGTTATAGATGATTTTACCACACTTGGTAGATCATGCTTTTATGGCCTTCCTTGTCCCCATGCAGACTCTTTGGACCCCCTTTTCTCAAAAGAAACTTTGATGTTCCAAGAAACACCTTAAAAATCCATATTTATTTGTATATATGGGTCACAAGATTACATATCATGTTTACATGCATCTTGGACCACTATGACCCACGTACATCAAGAAATGTGCCCAAAAATAAAATATGTTGGATTTTTCCTCATTGAGTGACGAATAACTTGACCTTTGGCCTTCCATATGCCTGTAAACGCTCTGAATTGACCCTTCACTTCTTATTGAAAGGCTATATATTGGAACCCTTAGATACATTGGAGGAGGAGAATTGAAGAGAGAAAGGAAACTATAGTTCATTTGTGCCCCATTCATACATACTTGATTCTGCATCCCTTTGTTCGTATGAGCACCCATTGATGCTCTTCTCAAGCTTGCCTTTGCATTGGGAGATTTACATTGAGATGGAGGATTGAAGTGGTGGAGGCCCAGGTGGAGGACTCGGTTTCTTGGTTTTGACGAGGTGCCGACAGAGGGTGTCACTTGTATCTATGTTTATAATCAATAGAAATATCCATTTCTTGCCCATTGTATGTGTGTAACTATGTATGATCTTTATCTAGGGATGATGTAGTTACTTTGATATATACATATTGGTTTTATATATGCTAGAGTAGGCCTAACACTTTAACATATATCATCCTTTCCTTGTTCCTTGTTGTTGAGGATGAATTGTAGGTACAAGCATGGTTGAAAAGCTCAACGAGGATTGACTACAACCTTCCGAAACAAGGTACGCCTTCCATCCCTTAGTGTTAGTTCTTTTTATCTCTATTGCATATGGAAATGGGTTTATTTATAGTGTCATTCAGTCTGTTGTGGTCCACCCCAAGCCATAGGAAATCTTCTTCAAAACAGAATTGGCGACTCCATTGGGGAAGTTCCTTGTTTTTTCTTTGGGGTTTGGGTGCAGGATGTGCTTGATTTGCTCCATGTTTCTTTTTGTTTTTGTGTCAGGTTTAGAAGTGTGTTATCCCTTGGGTGTCCTTTTGAAGTAATTTGGATCTTAGCCTTCCTTTTACTACCTTCCTCTTGTTATACGCGGGTCATAGAGGTATCAATTGCGTATGCATGCAGGATGTTATACTAACAGTCGCATATACATGCAGGTTTTCTGTGAAAAGTCATGTATGCCCCTCTTTTTGAGTGAGTGCTTGATGTTTGAGAGTTGTTGGGTGGGTTCTGGGTGTTGTCGAGTCTTCTTGGGTTCCTGTGGTGTGTGTTTGTTGCTTCTGTTCTGACCAAAGACCTTTTTTCTTTTACTTCTTAGTTAAAATTTGTTCTTGTCACTCTTCTCCCTTTTTGTTTTGATATTATTGCATTAGACCTTTTTATCTTAGTGTCTTGCTTGGCTTGTGTCTGAGACTTTCTACAGGGTCTGGGAGTTTTAGAGTCTTTTATTGCATTTTCATATCATTTATTACAAAAATACAAAAAAAAAAAAATTTTGGCATGTTTATGCATGATGCATTTGCATGGAGTAGTACTTGCATTAGGTTTGGTTAGTTGAATAGTGATCGGGATTTCAGATAGGAAAATTTGCATTGACAATTGAAGGAAAATTTTATGCATCTCATGTAGTGCCATACCCTATTTTCATCATTAAAGACAAATTGCACTTGACATTGTTTGTTAGGTGTGCATATTTACTTTACTGCTAAGTCATAACATCACTAGTCGCACAATCATTTCCTTTGAGTAATCACAGCCTTAAAATGAACGCTTATTTTAAAATGAATTACACTTTTTATTTGATAGTGGTGCATCAACAAGCTTAGGTTGTAGAGTCTTGGAATAGGGTGTCGTGAGTAAATTTTCCCAAGACTACAAAACAAAACATTTAGGTGTCTTTCCAGGTGAGAGAGAGAAATACTTGGTATAATTAGTGTTCTCAGGAGGCCCCTCTTACACAGCAGTTAAGCATGAGGAAGTGTACACATTTGTGGTGGGGATAACCCCTTGCCACTCTCTGTGCAGCGTTGGATATAATTCCAGGATCTTATTCGTATATGGTGGCTTTTGAGATACCTTTGGTGCTTTCGAGCTTCATTCTTTGTTACCCTTCCCATACGGTAGATCCTTCCCACGACTGTCCACCTAAGAATTGGTTATATTGGGGTGACCTTAGTTTCCTTACCTAGGTATCATAGGGGGTACTTACAGAGGTTATTATGTGAGTGTCCTGGCCAGGTAGGGGTCAAACAACATAGTTGCTTTGTGCGTTGAAGTTGAGGGCCACTATAATTCGTTACATAGCTCTGCTTATAGTGTATGGGAGTCTCATGCCTCTCCTAGGAGAGACATACCTGCTACATTCGAGAGCTCATTTATCCTCCCTCTTGGCTTGGTTGCATATCGCTTAGATTTTCTTAGGAGTGTGCTCTTTGTGTACTAGATTCCTTTAGGGTTCGTACTTAGTTGAGTCTTTTTTCTTTTGTGAGAGTCATCGTGGAGCGAGTTCTGACACCCTGTCGATCTCATCGTTTAGCAGGGCTTTTGCCTTGTGGGTCTCCTTATCCTCTACGGAAGAGGGTTAGACATTCTAGGCTAACTCATACACACTTTTATCAACACACCTGTCTCATCATGAGTAATGTATCTAATACCCTGAAAGTCCATCCTTCTCCATACTACAAAATGGGGAATGTGACATTTAGTAGACCTAGGACTCCGGTTTAAACCAATCCTCATGGGGGAGGTTCCTCCTTCAGTTCACAACCCTAGCTATCAGATTTTGTAGATGCTTACGAGAGATCTTCCTCGCAACGGTCGAGTGGCGAGTCTCACCGCGTACCCTCTAGCACTGAGCCTTTTATATTTGGCATGCCAGATATGACTGATACTTTCACGTCATCTTCCATCAATCCTAGTGTAGGTCATAGTGTTGTGCCTGGGGGCACTGCCATTCCTTTCCATGCTGATAGGTTTGGAAGTGGTAATATTGCACCTTCTGCACTATTTGTGGGAGTACTTTCACACCCTCCTTCTGGGCATAATACTGGGATTCATTCTCGCGAAGGTGACCCTAGACATGTGAACATTGGAAGAACATCATATATTCCTTCATATGTTCCATTGTCCTTTGCGCCTATTTCATCAAATGCTTTTCTCATGACATCCTCCTCACAACCCGGACGGTCCTTCAGGGTGGAGTGCTTCCTATAACCATGTTGTTCCCTCATCCATCGGTCATGTTGTGTTGGGAGGTTATGCACCTCCCTATGTATCTGGGGGTCAACCCTTTTATCAGCCCTACAATTCTGGTTACGTAGCACCTCGGTTCCAAGGTGTAACAAGTTATAACATTCATGTGCATCCTTTTACGGGTCAAGTAGGAGGAGGTTATTATCCAGTTGGCCAAGGCCACAATATTTACAACAATGAACCCTATATGAATCAATCTTGTCAAGGAGCATGGTATCCCATGGCACAACCTAGGCTCCCTTTCTTAGCTACATTGAACTTTCCTGGCCTATCAAAATTGACCAACGATTCGGTTTCTCATGATCCGATGTGGTCGGTTGTTCCCGCTAATCTACCTTCTGACATTCCTAAGTTTGAAGGTAAGGGTGGTGAGGACCCTAGAGAGCATGTTACCACTTTCTACCTATGGTGCTCTTCAAATTATTTGAATCATGATTCTATTCGCTTGAGATTGTTTCAACGCACCCTCACGAGACTTGCATCGAAATGGTATATAGAGTCATTAGAGGAAATTTGAGGTCTAAAATAGGCCTCCTAAGAAAAATAATAAAATAATATTTATTAATTTTGGAGGAAGAAAGAAAAAAACTACTATTTTTGTTCATATTTTCAACATATCTCCTTGTTTGTTTCTCAAATTTCAAGCGAAAGGGCTCATTGAATGCGGAATTAAATTCTGCATCCAATGAGTACCCACAGTGCATACTTTTGACGGACCCTGTTACCCCAAAAACAAGAAATACCTGAAAAACGTGATAATGAGTAATGCAAAAGTATGCAGTGTGGGTACTCGTTGGATGCAAAATTTAATTCCGCATCCAACAAGCCCTCCGGCTCGAAATTTGAGTAAAAACACAGGGAGATATGTTGAAAATACAAACAAAAATAATAGTTTTTTTTATGACAAATATGTCAAGTCAACCATTATGGTTGACTCATTTTATTGAAATTCTATTGGTTCTTGAATTCTAACTCACAAGAATTTATTGTTGGCATATTTTCTTATAAGGCCCATTTTAGACCCCAAATTTCCTCTAATATTCTTGGGGGCACATATCAGACGCTTAATGATCTAGCCATGAACTTTTTGAACCACTTTCAACTACCAATACATTACGATGCTAGTATTGAAATATAGTCGACATTTTGGCAAGACAAATCCACGCATATTTCCGATCACATTCAGGAGTGGCGTAGACGGAAGAGGTTGATTAAGGCCAGCATTCCACCCGAGTTTCTATTGGAATGGTTCCTCAAGTCTTTATTGTCGTATATCGCAAAGAATGTTTCAACATCCGGAGTTATGAATGAGGAACATGCTATTTTCTGAGCTCAACAATTAGACTTGATTTATGCTCAGTCTGGGCTCTTGTATGAGATTATACCTAACGCTCCACAGTTAAATTTCGAGCCTAAGTTTAAACCTGGGCCACATGCCGGTGGCATTGTTGGCTCCGCGAGTACTAAAGTTGTAGACCAGGTTACAAATCAAATGAGAAATTTGTCTATTAACCAACATGCAACTAGACAATCTACGACTTCATCCAATCCCACCCAAATGGGGGATGTGCTCTCAGTACATTCGTCAGACCAGAAGGGTAACCGACAACCCGGACAGAATAAGAAGAAGAGAAAAAATAATAGGAGAGGTGGGAATAGGAAGGATAAATATAACAATGACAACAACGATAGTGATGCTGGGGGGGGACAATAAGTCTAAACAGAAGGTTAAGTTCACTTGTAAGCTTTGTGGGGGAGACCATCTTACTTTCTAGTGCCCTCGTATCGATTAAGCCTCAAAGTTCTTTGCACAGATCCCAGGTGTGTTAATGGACCCTTTACCGCATAATCAAAATATGAATTTGAGGAACGTGGACTCTAAAAGCGCTTCTGGTGGACATCAAAACCCGCCGAATGTGGAAGATGGCAACAATTATATCAACATGATGTCGACCTTTAATGTTGTGATGCATGCTAAAGGTTATGGTTCATCGTAACCCAACATGGGTAATGAGCCTACACTTCCCGAGGTTCCTTTGCATATTGACAAGCCTGAAGTTATACCTTGCATTCCTAAAGGAGTCCTAAAGTGCTTAAGAAACAATCCTAATGCTTGAGCCGCCCAACACTTTTCTATTGTTGAGGATTTGGGTCAGACTCCTTGTGCGATGTCATCTCTCGAAGTCCTTCAGACTTTCCCTTCACAGAGAAAGTATTTATTGACTGCCCCTGGGATGGTTGATTCTCATCCTTCTACAATGATTAGATTTGAAACCCATGAGGTCCATCCTCACTTTCCTTACCATGTGGATTTATTAATCCATGTGGAGTGTATGAATAACACGATCAAACGCACGGTTGTCGATGAAGGTGTTGCGGATTTTGTGATGTCTCTATCCTGTTGGAAAGGTATTGGCTCACCCCCATTGTCAAAATATGGGACCATGTTGACTTCCTTTGATGGACGTTATTTTCAGTCGCATGGTATTCTTCCTTCTCTTCAAGTCCAGTTGGGAGGGAAGATCGTGTCCATTGAGCTCGAGGTGGTTGATGTGCCCCTTGACTACAACCTTTTACTGGGTCGTAACTGGATTTACAATATGAGAGTGATTGTGTCTTCCATATTTCGTGTAATTTTCTTCCCTTTCAAATATTGGATTGTCATGATCGAGAAAATGTCATTTGATAATTCCAATACATCAGCATCATCGAGATCCACCATCCCAGTTATTGATAATTCTCAGTTGGCAACTGAGAATGTTGGAGTGTGAATTTATTTGTCTTTGATGGAATATTTTAATATTTCAGCACCAATCCTTCATTAGAGGAAATTTCAACTCAAAATGAGCCTCCTAAGGAAAATAATAAAATAATAGTTAAAATAATAAAATAATATTTACTAATTTTGGAGGAAGAAAAGAAAAAAACTACTTTTTTTGTTTGTATTTTTGACATATCTCCCTGTGTTTTTACTCAAATTTTGATCAGGAGAGCTTGTTGGACGTGGAATTAAATTACACATCCAACGAGTCCCCACTCTGCATACTTTTGACGAACCTTTCTACCCCAAAAACAAAAAATACATCATCATCATGTTTTTTCGGGTATTTCTTGTTTTTTGGGTAGTGAGGTCCGTCAAAAGTATGCAGAGTGGGTACTCGTTGGATGCAGAATTTGATTATGCATCCAGGGAGCTCTCTCGATCGAAATTTGAGGAAAAACACTAGGAGATATGTCGAAAATATGAACAAAAAAAGTAGTTTTTTTATGATACCTATCCCCAAATTTATATTAAAAAATTGTTTAAGAACTATACGGTATTTCAAATTTAAAGCAATTTCATTGGCTAACACATGATGACATGGAATTTGAATTAGGGTTGAAAGCCCCATTTTGATTTGAAATTTCGTCTAATGACTATAGGTTCCACTCTTGGTGGTGAATCGTCGTCGTCAAGTTCGGCCCCATTTCACACTATGTATTTGGAAGACCCTTGGACTCCCCCTTCTCCGAGCACTCCAATTGAAAATCCTAGAACTACCAAGATGGAGATGTCGTTGTCCATAGCGGAGATTTCTTATCAAGTTACCCTTGACCTCATTATAGACCCTAGTCCTTCCTCTTCGTAGACGAAGGAGGGGGACATTTTTGCACTGCCTATTTGGGTAGTGGCATCGCCATGCTCACATGATTGCTTCGATGATGTTTTTCCCTCAGATGAAGAGATTCTTGAAGCCATGAATGGTTTGGAACGACCTTGGGAATATTTGTACCATCGTTCCTATTTCCTCCCGGAGCTTGAACAAATCGAGTGTGATGACTTTAGGATATGCTTTAGCGAGAAGGTTGGTAGTCATGTGGACCCATTAGGAACCCATGGTATATATGTCAAAGGGAACATGGAGAATTTGTCACCTACAATCCCTATCAACATTTCTCAGACTCCTGGCAAGGTAGAAATGCTTACATTGCCGCAAAATGTTCTCCTAATGAAATTAAGGCATACACTGAGCTCTTTAAAGAATTCTGTGATGTTTTCGCTTGGTCGTATGATCAAATGCCAAGAATGGACCCTCAGATTTTCAAGCATGAGATTAAAAATTACCCTGATGCTAAGCATGTTCAACAATGTTTACGCACGATGAATCCTTGTAAGGCGTCTGCCAATAAGGCATATATAGAGAAGCTGCTCAAGGATGGCTTTATCTATTTGGTTCCCTTAACTGAGTGGGTATCCAATCCCGTTCCGGTTGATAAGAAGCATAGAACCATCTGGGCATGCACCGACTTTAGAGATCTAAATAAGGCATGTCCTAAAGATAACTTCCCCACGCCATTCATAGACCATATTTTGGATGAGAGTGTGGGAAGCAAGGTGTTTTCATTCATGGATGGTTTTTTAGGATACAATCAAATTCAAATCAAACCTGAGGACAAACACAAGACAACTTTCATTTTTCCTTGGGGCACTTTTGCATATCGAAAAATTCCGTTCGGCCTTAAAAAATCCAAATCTACGTTTCAGTGGGAGATGACCTTTACTTTTTACGACCTTAAGTGAATTATTGAAGTCTATTTGGATGATTTAACTGCTCACTCTCGTTTGGGTGTGGATCATCCATACCATTTGCGCTTGGTTTTCAAGAGACGTCACCATTATCATATCCGGTTGAATCCTCAGAAGTGCATCTTTTGAGTGAAAATAGGTCGGTTATTGGGATTCCTCATTTCTAAGGAGGGGATTAGGGTCGATTCTCTTAAGGTTGAGCCAATACTTCGATTGTCTGCCCATGCACTATTAGACACCTTCAGAGTCTCTAAGGGATGGATAACTTCTTACGGAGGTTTGTTGTCAACTTTTCTAATTTGACCAAGGTTTTCATGCGCCTTTTGAAGAAGGACACTCCTTTTATCTGGGATGAGCAAAACTAGGAGTCTTTCGATGCATTGAAGAAAGCCTTGGCATCGACCCCCATTCTTATTCCATCTGACTACAACCATGATTTCTTGTTATATGTGGTCACGTCTCAGGAGATGATTGGGATGGTTTTGGTTCAAGAGGACGATGAGCTCCAGGAGCACGTTGTTGACTATCTTAGCCAGAACCTTATTAATGCCAAACTTTGTTACAACCACGTTGAGAAACTAGCTTTAGAAACCATTCATGCGGTTCAGCGGTTGAGAGATTATATACTCCTTCGCCACACTATGTTTATGGCTCATATCAATCCATTTTAACTCATCCTAATCAGATGAATAATAGGGGAAAATATAATAAATGGATTGTTATCTTGCAAGAGTTTGATCTCAAGTTTGTTTCAGCAAAATCGAAGAAATTGTTGGTCTTTGCGAAGCTCATGTCATATTTTCCTAGTTTGGATGAGGTTGAGGTTCACAAAGATTATTTTTTTGATGAGCATATCTTCCTCATCTCGACTGTGGACCCTTGGTATGGTGACATCATAGTATATTTACAGACTTTGAAGGTCCCTCATCACCTCTCACAGGATGAGCGTCAATGCTTACGACATGTTTCTAAGAATTACCTCATTATTTGTGACTCCTTGTATTGCCATGGGGTGGATTCTATTTTACGTCGAGGTTTGACTCATGAGGAAGTTGATACTGTGCTTAATGATTGCCACGGTGGGGCGTGTGGTGGTCATTTATCTAGGCTTGCTACAGCCCAAAAAATCTTGAGAGCGTTTTATTACTGGTCGTCGATCTTTAAAGGTTGTGTTAATGCAGTCAGGAGGTGTCACCCTTGCTAGGTGTTTGCATGGAACATACGTTCGCATCCTGCCTCGTTGCACCCTATTATCACTATAGGCCCCTTTACCAAGTGGGGGGTTGACTTTATGGATTGCAACCCAACTTCGACTGCGGGGCACCATCACATTATAGTGGTTGTAGATTACTTCATGGAATGGGAAGAGGCTATGCCTACTATTAAATCCGACAGTGAGATGGTTGCTCACTTCATTTTCAATCATATTATTAATCGGTTTGGTATCCCGAGAGAGCTTGGAACGGTCCATGGCAGGCACTTTCAAAATAGGATGATGGATGAGTTATCTTCCAAATTGGGGTATAATCTAGAGTATTACTCTTCTTATTATCCTCAAGCGAATGGATAGGTCAAAGCTGTAAAAAAATACCGTAAGTCCATTCTGCAAAGAACCGTTGCACAAAGCAAGAATAATTGGCACATTATGCTTTACCCAGCTTTGTGGGCCTACCGAACCGTCGTTAAGATTGCCACCGGTTTTTATCCATATCAGTTAGTACATGGGGTGGATTCGATATTTTTGATTGAATGCGAGATCCATTCTTTGAAACTAGTCGTATAACTCTTACCAGATACTTCTAACTTGGAAGAACGCCTAGTCCACTTAGAACACCTCAATGAGCAGCGTCGGGATGCCTTAGTGGCTCTTGAAGTGAATAAACATCACGTCAAGGTTCAGTATGATAAGTTTGTTTGTCCCCAGATATTTAGTGAGGGTGACTTGGTTCTTTTATATGACCAAGATAGTGAACTGTTAGGGGCAGGTAAGTTCAACCCCATGTGGCATGGGCCTTACGTGGTTAAACGAGTCTTAGAGAAGGGTGCATACGAGCTGGAATATTATGAAGGGACAACCTTAGCGGATCCTAGAAATGAGATCTATCTTAAAAAATATTATGCTTAATTATTAGTTGAGGATGATACTTTATATATTAGTGTATAGTTTTATACTTTACTTTTGGTCCCCTTGTAGCGATTTGGTTTGTTGAAACGCTTCCCTTTGTTGTGGCAGATGTTGACGGAGTCTTTGATATATGTAGGATATACTGACAGTGCTAGCCTCCATACCCAAAACTCAGCCTTGGCTGCTTGGGTCATATATATGTCTATGGGTCATGTAGTGTCTTCAAGGGTAGTATGTCTCTGGCCATCATCCAACAATGTTTCTGAATATAGTGTCGTGATTGAACTACTATGCAATGCCATCTCTCATGGTATTCAATCCCTTGAGGTACATCTTGACTCGCAGTTGGTTGTATCATAGTTAAATGGTGTGTATCATCTCAGAAATATGACTTTATTATGGATATTCTTACGAGAAAGATTGTTAGAACGACAATTTAAACACAACATACATTCACATTCCTACGATCTACAATCATGTTGCCGAATCTTATGCAAATTATGTATTAGACTGGCATTTTTTACATCAATAATGAAGCATACACATTCCATTCACATTCAAAAACACATGTAAATATAATAAACCGATCGCTATAGGCATTTTCATTGTCAAAATATAGTCCAAAATGGTGTCATAGTACAAAATTTCATGGTAAAAAATTGGGGCTTCAAGCCACCAAAAAACACTATACAGCTGTTAATGTATATCTAGGCCTCTATGCCTGCGGACCGTGGCGATGGTCATGAAAACACACAACAAAATTTTACAACCATCTGAAGAGTCTAACCCATGAACGGGGCACTCCCACTACATGTCTCTGCGTTGCCTCAAGAAAGTCTTCGACTTGCACCATAGGAACCCTGTGCATCATACAGACAAAGATGGTATGAAAGTTATTGAGTGTACGCTCTTCATCTACACCTAGGATATCATCACCTCATCCCCTTCGACGATGTCAGGGGAATCCATCCATCCCTCTAGGAACCACATCTACTTGTGCATGATCAGTATTAGTACATGATACCACCAAAAACATGTTTTTTTGTTCCATTATATCAAAAAATATGAAAAAAATCAAATAGTTTAAAAAACACATTTTGGGATTGTTACCTAGATCACCATATGAAGAACCCCATGGTTATGGCATGTATGGGTCTCTGTGGAACTCGATCCTTGCATACGGATAGTCGTCCATGGCCACGATCTGCCGCTACCACCAGTGGTAAAAGTCTGGGGGAAACATAGTGGGTTTCCTACCTCCCCCTAACCGTTGCATCAACTCTTCCCATCAGGTTTGGGATGGATCTTGTAGACCATGTGGATGAAACTGCACTCTTGGGCTAAGGTCTGGTAACCGCTCTAAGAATAATGTACTAAGAATGCTGGTGAACCCAAAGTTCCTTGTCCTACCTAGCTTGCAGTCAGTCAATTGTTGCTTCATGTTGTTCAACAATGATGTGCTCTAGTCATATATTTTGGGTCTCATACACTCTACTGCATAGAACATAATAGGCCTGGAGGCCTGATGCAATGATGCCAACTCTGCTATCCTAGCTAGCACTAGTAATATCACCTTGAGACCGAGACTTCGGGTAGAGTTGAAATGAACCTAGCTTTCGATATTTTTAGTATCAGGAAGACAGTACACAACTATATATTCCTCTATAGTGAGACCACCTCCTACTCCATGAGCCCTCAGGTTGAATACCTCACCTTGGTGGGATAGTTGAGTAATGAAATATATGTCTTCTACCTTGAGTCTCAGAGGCATCTCGTCAAGCTGAAAAGCATCTGTATCTGGATCCCAATAGTCTACTAGCATCTGTGGAAGCCTTGGCTGAGCTCTCAAGATCCCAAGTTTCCAAAATTTGTATAGACCACATCCCCTTAGAGCTTGTTGAGAATTTGCATCATGCTACACTTCCATATCCACATCCTCATGTTCACGTTACCGCCACTCTAGCACCATCCTGCAAAATAAACACACATTTTTTATGAGATGTTTCCCTTTTTTTGGGTATGCACACACCTATACGTGAATTTCCCTTTTGACAGTCGCACATATATGCAGGAAGGATTTGCTTTGCTCACGTATACCTAGCCCTATACGTGGCCCGATAAACTCTGACTCACGTGGGTTGGGATACCCATCTTGGGGTGGCTTCAAACAAAAATTTGCACCATGAAAAATTGAAATAAATACATGGAAAAGATAGAGAATGTGATGAGGATTTACCTAGCCTTGATGGTTTGATGGTTTGAAGTTCGTAGTCCAAAATGGCTCCAAATGCACTATATTTGGTAAAAAATCAAATGGTATGGTGAAAAACGAATTTTTTACTACTTATAAAATTTCTTTTGAAATATTTACCCACTTGTCTATAGTTTTGGACCTTTATTAACCCTTTTGAATTGTTTTGGCGTAATCTTGTGATGTAGGGACTTGTTTTGAGCGATTTTTCACTGAGGTCTTGACCCATTTGTGCTCATCACTGGTATCATTTTGAACTCACATACAGGATAGGATCATTTTTCTACTTGCACCATGCATCGTCCTATGAACATGTTGCCTTAACTATAGGTACAAACCCACTTTGTAATGTTACGGAACCTCACAATACTATTAGAAGTGGCATTATGTAAGTGGTAGAGCCTTCCTATTTCATGGGTGCCCTAGTTAGATCATGCTTTTCCATTTGGTACCCATGCTACGATTTTTCCCTTAGGCTTGGGAGTCCCTTATAGTCACGCCATGTCTTTGAGAAAGAACCACATATTCTTTATTGAACTTTATGTTGGCCATCTTCTACATGGACTCCCCTTTATATCTAGTTGTAAATGCATTTTCATGCATCCCCTTCCCTTATTGAGTTTATGTTGGCTCCCTTCTATAGTTTTATTATCCATATAACCAGAGATTTCCTCAATGCTAGCCAAGAAGAGCCTCTAATAAATCTTTTGCAGCTTGATCATCCCTTATGCAAAGGAGACATTCCCCCGAGTGTCCTTATCCTACACATACTTCCTTGCATTGAGTATAGGTATGTTCCACTACTTGGAACTAGTTTGCTTTCCCACGACACTCGTCTCCTCCTAGTTATGTATCATAAGAACTTTTATTCTTTTTCAAGATTCTTAATATTAAGAAGACAAAAAGATTAAAAAATATAAAAATCCAGACGAGAAATGATGTTAGTTTTGGCAGTTGTCGAGTCGTGTCACCTTCGAATAGAGAACTGTATATTCCATCCATTGGTTGGGTTACTAGTATGACTTTAGAAGTTGTACTCGTTATTCTAAGTTTTCTCCAATGGCCGGTTATGCTTCTAGTCCCTATGGATCCCCTGTCGATGCTTATTGTGTCGCAGAGTTGTCCTAGTTTGCATGTCAAGTCTATGATGCCTGTTCATCACCATCTATCTTATGCTCTTGTTCGAAGGAATTTTTAACCTGAGTCGTCCATTCCTCAGTTATCTTTTCTTTGCATGTCAACCATTCCTGGTACAGTTACTGGTTCATGCACATCTGGTTCGTTTGAGTTCTTCCAAATTATCCAACATTTTTTAGTACCTCGTGTTGGTTGATGGGGGGTGCCTTAATACCCTCCTTCCAGCAGATTCCTTTCCATCAACTTTAGATAATCTATTATGGAATAGGATTCTAGAGTCCATTGAGTGCCTTGAGGCTTTCCAGTGTATTAAGTTGTCATTGATTCCAACGGTATCCGACCATTGATGCCAACTATTGAGTCCTTAGTGCCCCTTGTGGAGCCCCTGATGGTTAGTGTTTAGTTTTGGTTGTTTGTGTCAGAGGATCCCTTTTGACCTTGTCTAAGCCCAAGATTAAAGCCCTTGGAGGCCTTGGAACAATGACAAAAGCCCTGGTTACCCATTGACTTGGTAAAGTGCCCATAAGTTGTATCTTGGTCCCATTTGAGTCCATTGTCAAGTTCCTTACTTCTGGTTGATCTTTGGTTACTAGTCTTTATGCTGCTTGTTATGCTTGTACTTGTTTTGATCTCTTGATTGGTTGGTGGATGGATGATGTGGCTCATGTGTAAAGTTTTTGATGTGTTTATGGTGAAGCCTAGTTCTTGCATTGGATGTTAATGAGGTTGTTAAGTTCTTGTGGGGTCCTTGAGTCCAAAAGCTTAGATCTTGATCCTCTTGCATGTGGAGACTTAGGTCTTGGAACCCTCACTTATGGTGGTATTTTGGAACCCATTATTATGGTATAGGTTGGTTCAGTTGAGCAAGATTGGCACAAGTTTCCTTATGTGCAGTTGGTTTGAATCATATTGGTTGAGTTGTATGAGTAGTTGGTTTGACCGAGGTGGACTGAGTTTAGTGTGCAGACTCAGATCGACTGAGTCATTTGATGTGAGCAACAGATTGATTGGTATACCTTGATTGGACAGGTTGATAGTATAGGTTGATGAGTAGTGTGATACAATGGACAATGATCAGTTTATGAGTAGTGATCAGATGATGAGCAGTGGTTAGTAGTGGCAGTGGTTGTGTAGTGTAGTATAGGTGTGGATTAGCAGGTCCGCAGGATTAGTGCGATAATGGTTCAGTAGTTTCTATCTTCATATCAAGGTGGTAGGATGGGGCAAGGAAAGGGGGTTATAGCCTCCTTCTAGTTGTATCCAGAGAACTATGGAGTTGTAGCTTCCTTCAGGTTGTAGCCTGTAAATCAGGGGGTTGTATCCTTCTTCCAGTTGTAGATGGAGAACTGAAGTCATTGTAATAAGGTAGTTGTTTCCTCCTTCTAGTTATTTCTGGAAAACTATTATAAAGGATTCTATGGTTTTTCCCCCATGACTTGAGTTTCCACGTAAAATATGGTGTTCTTTGTTTCATGCTATGCTTCTGATGTGATTATGATATGATGATGATAATAATGATTATGATGATATAATTATAGTGTGATAATGCATAATATTGAATAAGTTTTTGAGTGTTAATAAAAGTGAAAAAGTAATAGAAGCTGCACACATTGATTCATGCCCCGTCTCAGTGTAACTAGTGTGTCCAACAAGCTGTCCCATTTTTCATGTCAAGTTTATGTTGCGTGTCAGTCACCATCTGTCTTATGCTCTTATTCGAAGGAAGCTTTAACTTGAGTCGAACATTCCTCAGTTATCTTGTCTTTGCATGTCGATCATTCCCGATATATTTACTGGTTCATGCACATCTGGTTCGTTTGAGTTCTTCCAAATTATCCTGTGTTGTTTAGTACCTCGTGTTGGTTGATGGGAGATGCCTTAATTCCCTCATTCCAACAAATTCCATTCCATCGAATTTAGATCATCTATTCTGGAATAAGATTCTAGAGTCCATTGAGTTCCTTGAGGCTTGCAGTCATCAGTGGCAAGTTCTCTCACCATCGACAGTTTTGGGAATACATCAATGTCCCCTGATCGATGGATTCACTCAAGTGTTTGACCTTAACACATTTATTCACACTTGTTTGATTTCACTTTGTACCTTGATTCCCATTATCATTATCAGTGGGATATCTCATGTCTATTAACGGTATACATTAATGACCAATAATCAGATGATGGTCCATCATGTTCAACCTCGACACCTTTATTCATGTGATGGGTCATGTACCAGTAGTGGTTTGTGTAGAAGACCTCTGAGCTTGGTGGCATTCCATATATGCTACATTTTTTATCGTGCCAATATCCATGAGATGTTAGCTCTCATGACCAGACCCCAGTGTATTACCAGATGTCTTCATTCAGTATGGAGACCTTATTTCACTGTATATTGTACGTGGAGATGCCCACATGACTTGCATGTTTATCATGCATATTCATGGCCATTATACTATGTTGTATCCGGGACTGTTGTACTTCATATTTGCAGTTACATGCTGAGACCTATTACTATATTGTACTGATGAGTGGATGGTTTTTCCACCTGGGTATTCATTACTCTGCTTTTTGGATTGATATAATGTATTTCGGCCATCGTGTTATCCCTATTTCAGCCATCGTGCTACCCCTGTGACCTCACACATTAGAGGGAATTTGTTATATATTATTTTACCACACTTGGTAGATCATGCTTTTATGGCCTTCCCTATCCCTATGCAGACTCTTTGGACCCCCTTTACTCAAAAGAAACTTTGATGTTCCAAGAAGCACCTTAAAAATCCCTATTTATTTGTATGTGCAGTTCACAAGCTTACATCTCGTATGTACATGCATCTTGGACCACTATGACCCATGTACATTGGTAAATGTGCCCAAAAATAACATATTTTGGAGTTTTCCTCATTGAGTCACAAATAAATTGATCTTTGGCCTTTCATATGCCTAGAAAGGCTCTGAATCGACCCTTCACTTCCTATTGAAGGGCTATAATGATTGGGCCCCTTGGATACATTGGAGGAGGAGAATTGAAGAGAGCAAGGAAACTATAGTTCATTTGTGCCCCATTCATACATACTCGAGTCTGCATCCCTTTGTCCTTGTGAGCACCCATTGATGCTCTTACCAAGCTTTCCTTTGCATTGTGATATTTCCATTGAGATGGAGGATTGAACTGGTGGAGTCCCAGATAGAGGAATCAGTTTCTCTGTTTCGACAAGGTGCCAACAGAGGTTGTTAATTGTATCTCTACTTATAATCAATAGAAATATCATTTTCTCGTCCATTGTATGTGTGTAACTATGTATGATCTTTATCCATGGATGATGTATTTACTTTGATTTATACATATTGGTTTTATATATGCTAGAGTAGGCCTAACACTTTAACATATATCATGCTTTCCTTGTGTTTTGTTGTTGAGGATGAATTGTAGGTACAAGCGTGGTTGAAAATATCAACGGGGATCGACTACAACCTTTAGGAACAAGGTACACCTTTCATCCCTTAGTGTTAGTTCTTTTTATCTCTATTTCATATGGAAATGGGTTTATTTATGGTGTCATTTAGTCTGTTGTGGTCCACCCCAAGCCATAGGAAATATTCTCTGTAACACATGGCCTCCATAGAAGACTCCTTCACAACCATGTTTTCTCACAGTGGTCCATCCATTTGTATAGGTGATGATTTTGAGATCCAAGCTAAAGGGATTGGCATCATTGATCTTGAATATGGGTACTTCAACAATGTGTTGTTTGTGCCTAATCTAGCAACGAATCTACTCTCAGTCTTTCAAATGAATCACACTGGTGAATCCAAGAGAGTAACATTTAATCCATAAATGGTGTAGATAGCAGAAATCTCTACAAACAAAGTGGTGGCATTGGGGTTTGCTGATCATAATGCAAGAATGTGTAAATTCTCCCATTTCCTCCCCTACTTCCAAGGGAATATGCTCCTATCACATGTCAATGACAAAAGCAAGTTGTGGAATGAGAGATATGGTCATCTCAACTACAGGTACCTCCAGGAATTGAAAAAACAAGGAATGTTGGAAGGGATTCCTTCTATCAATTTCTCAAATGGTACATGCAAATGATGTAAAGTGGGAAAGCATGCAGAGCATAGCTATGAGAAAGGGAAGGCAAGGATATCTTTCCAAGTGTTTGATTTGGTTCATTAATATTTCATTAGTCCTCTTCCCACACCCTCTTATGGGGGATCAAAGTATTTATTGACTTTCATAGATCACTTCTCAAGGCATTGCTAGGTATATTTCCTCAAACTAAAATCTGAAGTCTTTGAGACTCTCAAAGTTTGGAAAGCCCTGGTTGAGAATGCATGTGGGAACAAGATCAAGGTCCTTAGGACTGACAATGTAAAGGAGTATGTGAACAATATTTTTCAGTATATTTGTGAATAATGTGGCATCCATATGCAGCATTCGGTGCCCTACACACCACGACAGAATAATATTATAGAGCGCAAGAACATGGCTCTCAAGGAGATGGAAAACTGTATGTTGGAAGCAAAGGAATTGAATCCTAACCTATTGGATGAAGCCATTAAATGTGCTGCATACATCCAAAACAAATCTCCTCAAAAATATTTGTATGGAAAAACACCATATGAGGCTTGGTTTGGTCACAAGCCAAGTGTTTCACATTTCAGGGTCATTGGCTCAAAGGCTTGGGATAGGATTCCTCCAGAGAAGAGAAAGGCCTTGCAACCTCAAAGCAAGGAGTCCATAATGGTTGGATATTCTTAATATGTAAAGGGCCACAAGCTCTTTGATCCCTCATCTTAGAATACATTCATATAAAGGAGTGTACAGTTCAAAGAGGAGCTCATGCAAGAGGTCGAACTAGCTCATGTGGAATTCTCACATCCTCCACTCCATGATGATGTAAGTGATGAATATATATATATATATTTCTGAATATGATGATGACATCAATCCATATCATAACTAACCCATTTGGCCCAAGTGGGTTGAGAAAACCATTGAAGCAACCGGGGATCTTGTTGGTGATCCTCATGATTCTAGGAAGACTAGATCTCAATTTCACAATGATTTATATGCATGTAAATTGAATATTGTTGATAAATGCTTCATGATGGTTGGATATAATCCTCAAACATATTAGGAAGCATCACTTGAACCAATATGGAAAACAACCATGCAATAAGAGTTCAACTCATTGCAAGACAATGAGACTTGGGAATTGGTTCCCTTTCCCTACAAGAGGAAACTAGTGCAATGCAAGTGGGTATACTAAGGAAAAAAGTGTCTTCTGATAGTTCAAATATAAATTATAAGGATAGGTTGGTTTCCAAATTCTTCTCTCAAGTCAAGGGAGTGGACTATATAGAGACATTTGCACCAGTTGCAAAGATGGAATCTACTAGGCTAGTTTTATCCATTGTTGCATCTAAGCGTTGGGAAGTTCACCACATGGATGTGAAGAGTGAATTTATTCATTGTGAAATTCACGAGGAGATATATATGCAGCAAATTGAAGGCTTCATTGAGGATCCTTCACTTGTATGCATTTTAAAGAAGTCTCTCTATGGCCTCAAGCAAGCCCCCGAGGTTTGGTATGCCAAGATGGACAATTTCCTGCTCTCGCTTGGCTTTGAAAGATGTAAATATGATCCTAATGTGTATTTAAAGCATTTTGGTGACTTATTGAAGGTCATAGTTTTGTATGTTGATGATCATTTGATTACAGGTAGTTGCACTAAATAAATTGGATCGATTAAGTCTTCTTTGCATGGTGAATTCTCCATGACTGACCTTGGATTGTTGAAGCAATTCCTTGGATTAGAAATTGAGAGATATCAAGCAGGGATTAAGTTCAGACAACAAAAGTGTGTTGTATACCTTTATTGAAATTTAAAATGGATAAATGTAAGGCATCTAGGTTCCCATTCCTTTTAGGTATAAAACTAGGTAAATTTGGTGCATCTCCATTGGTGGACAACTCATTGTACAGACAGCTAGTTGGGAGTCTACTGTATCTTACACACTCCCAGACAGATTTGGCATATGTTTTAGGTGTTGTAGCTATATATATGCAGAAGCCTCATGAGATCCATTGGAAAGCAGCCAAGAGGATCCTGCACTAGGTGCAAGGAACCAGACACTTCGGGGTACACCATGTTGTTGGTTCTCCACTAGAACTAGTTGGATTTACTTATTCTCATTGGGATGGAGATCCCATTGAAATAAAATACACTTCAGGTTATGTCTTCATGGTTGCACATGGTCCCATATGTTTTTCAAGCAAGAAACAACACACCATATCTCTCTCTTCAGCTGGGGTTGAGTATAGAGGAGCAGTGCATGCAACTACACATTGTGTGTGGTTACAAGGTATTCTTTGGGAACTTGGAGTTGCATTTGATTCACTCACAGTCATTTGGTGTGACAATCAAAGTCAAATAAATATTTCCACTGATCCAGTGCAGATACAAAGTACCAAACACATTGAGATACACATGCACTACATCTGGAGCTTGGAGCATGACCAGGTGATAGCCTTGCAGTATTTCCCATCTATAGAGCAAACTGCTGACATATTCACCAAGACCTTCATAGAGAATACATTCACCTATCTGAGATCCCTTCTTGGAGTGGGTGAAACATGGTAATGGATGGTATTCACTTTCAGATTTTGCTCCATGTCCATTTTAGAGGGGAGGTTTTGTTCCCATGTGGTTTTCCTCCTTACCTTGGTTTTATGGACAAATAAAAATTTTGTTGTATGAGGTGACTTAAGCCTTAGTTATCAAGGCCTCAATAATAATTTGGTTAAGTTGTACTAAGTTAGGCTTAAGGGGGGGTGCTATAGCAATAATCCACCTTAGTATCATGATCATACACCTAGGACACATTTAATTAGCTTCTATGATACATTCCATGGTTCAAACTTAGGCTAATTGATCATTTGATGATAGTTGAGGCGCTCCACTTTGATCATTCTAACATTTTAGGCGCTCTAGGTTGATCATCTTGACAACCTAGGCGCCCTCATTGATGACATTTTGTCTTGGTGCGCTCCGCCATCCCTAGATTTAGGGAATATGTTTGACCTTAGGTGCTAGTGCATGTTTGTGGTGGTTTGTGGCTTTCCTTGAGCATTTATTGCCTCCTAAAGCCACTCCTACTCACCCATGTGCTCACCCATGCCTAGCATGCCTTCATTTATGATACAACATGCCTCACCCATGTTCACACTTGCATTTGTGACCGTTTGGGATGATTAAGAAGATGATTGGTCCACCTAGGGGGGTTTGAGGGTCAAATCATGGTCTAACACTTGTATGCATCTAGATGGCCTCCAAGGCCTCACAATTTCTCCCTAATGTAATATAAACATGATCCAGACATATTTACATGTTGGACAGTCATAATAACATAAGTTATTGATCACCTTTATGTATGTTATTTTCACTATTTCTGTTGTTTTGTGCATAATTTGTATGTAATATCGAATTGTGAGAATTTCCTTGGCTCCTAGATCCTACTGTGAATCAATTATCACAATAAGTAATCAAAATTAAGATATAAATGTACATAGTGATTTGAAAGGGAAGAATCTCTAATATTTATTAATGAATGAAGCAAGCACACAATACCTTCCTTTAATTAAGGAACCTCATTAAACCTTCAATTTTGGTTCTTTTGCTTCTCTCCAAGAATCCCAACCTCCAAGCAGTGATTTAGGGGTAGATGGAAACTAGAGCATAAGTGAGGGGGGATGAGAGTCAAATTTTTTCCAACATAACATTACAATAGGCTAAGCTCCCTTTCATGGTCCCCTCTCCATCTTTTATATAGAAAATGAAGAAGAAGGGGTGGAGGAGAAACTAGTTACAACCGAGGAGATGATTCCAAAACCACCCAAACCACCCATTTTTTTGAGATTTTATATATTTTTATGTATTTTTGAGATACACGCTTGTGGAAAAGGAAAAACTAGCATGTCACACGCTAGTGGAGGCACTAGTGACCAGCATATGCAAGGGAAAAAATGTTGGTGGATCAAGTGCAAAGGAATTTTTGGGAAAATGTCTTTTTTAGGGGTTTTGGGGGGCTCCAATTGTGTTCATAAGACTCCTAACTGTTGAATGAACCATGAATGAGGTAAGGCCATCCTACTTAGATCCAAAATATGTATCTTCCATCCATAAATGTCCTTTGGGTGAGCGACAATAACTTCATGAAGCATCGTCATGCAACCAAAAAATGTGAGTGTCGTCACGGATGGAGAAGTGCCAAATTTGGCTATAACACACTTTTGAAAGGTCGCAAAATCCAGTGCTAAGATTGGAAACTAATAAAAAATGCACTCACTCTCCTCTCTCTTTAGGCATGCTCCTTTGGCCATAGGATGCTTCTAAAATTGGATAGAAGTATCCTTGTGAAGCTCCACAATGAGAAACAATTCTACTTCTAATGATAAACCCTCCTATTATATTATTCAAATAATGCTCGATGGAGTCAATAATATATTCAATAAAACACTTAATTATCATGCACAAGACTAGGAGGTTAGGAGCAATATGAATTGGTGCTATCTTGTCACTACGATAGTATCAATGAAATGCAATGTAAATCACACACCAATAACTTCTATGAAAAATTCAACCAAACCTTGAAAAGTCACCAATGAATACCTCTTACCTCTCGCCAACCAATGTTGAACTTGTAGTTTCTTGGAGTAACTTGGGTTGGTGATATTCACTATAATTTATGGTTGTTTAAGTAACTTTAGATATGTACCGGCTTTGTAAGATGATGGGTGACTTGATCTAACACTTTAAAACCCCCCTAGGGTACCCAACAATGCTTTGAGAATACATATAGACCTCTTTCAACCTCCCTAGGTCCTGAATTCAATCAAATATGTGCATGTAAAACAATATATTAGACTCGTGTTAGGACTGCAACAATTGCTAGAAGATGATGTCACACTTTTAGGGATGACATCACCCTACTTTAAGGATTAAACAAGCTACAAAATGCTCTTTTTGGGGGATTTTTTGACTTTTTATCGATATTTCAGTAAAGTAAGAACTCAAAAGTAAATAACAACAACAATACTATTTTGGATTTTTGCAAATAAACTTAATATACAAATGAAAGTACAAATCAAATAAATACTTTTTGGGTTTTTCCAAAATATTTCGTTTTTAGGGTTTACACACACATATTTGATCTTTTGTGTTTTTCAAATATAATATACATAATTTTGGAATTTTGGAAAAGAGAATATGAGGGAAATAGATCTAGGTTTTATTCCTAGGGAACTAAGAAAAATTGAGGCTAGTGTTTCCCAAGAATTGGCAATTCGATGCTTGAATGAATTAGGGAAAGGGTAAGAAACCATAGGTTATGTTAGGACAAACAAGATTCCAATGCCCAAAACAAGTGGGATGCTTCAAGGGCCATACCTCTATTAGACACAATGGCTCACTGAGAGGGGGGGTGAATCAGTGACCTTGGATTCACTTCAAATTTTAACTTCTTCAAGCTCTAAAACTTACGTCATCATTTCACATTCAATTCAACATCATATTCATGAATAGACTATGCATCAATAATCAATTCATTCATCAAATAAAAATCATAATCATCAACATATTGCACAAGAGTCACTAGATATAATGTTTGTAATATTTTTGTATTTCAACGGCTGCGACCGTGAGGTAAATCAACACCTACTGATACAGAAGCACCTACTTCAATCCAAGACTCTGCTTGGTCGTTTCTTAGATCCTACTAAGAAAATAGTTACAATAACCATCTTGTATTTACATACACAAACCTTCACATACTTGTCATATTACAACAATTTACCCTTGTCAACACAATCTTGTCATCACTCTCAGTATATCATTCATTCATATCAATCTGCAACTCAAACTGTTGCTTAACTACTTGTCCACTATCTGCAACTCAGACTGTTGTACCTCTCATGTCACAATCTATCACTCTATTATCTCTGCTCATAAACATTTCACTTCATTTCCATCAGTGAGGTGTGAATTTCAGAGCACAATCTTAGTACCAAATCACACCAACAAAAATAGTCTATGGTTCCCACAGTGAATAAAAATCAAAGATTTATTGCTGCTGTTAGACCTCGAATTCAGAACAAAAAATTGATCTTTAACAAGTGTGTACTGCTTCTATTGGGATGGCATACAACTGCCTAAGTGGTATATTATTCCGAAATTTCAGAGCTCTTTTTCCTCCACCAAATTTTCCTTGCATGAATGAGGTCGTATGTTGGTTATATATAGTGGTTTTCCCTAATAATTTATAGAGCTGACCTATCAATTTTTTTAATTTTTTTTCATCTTGTAATTTTATTTGGAGCCGACTTGTCATTTTTGTATTTTTAATTTTCTTTTTCAAATAATTGGACTTTCTACTTCATAACGTGGGCTTCTTCCAAGGCCACTATTTAATCAAAGTACTTTCAATGGACTCCAAGCCCATCATCACTATTAATAACAAGTAACCAAGTATGTCCAAGTGTCGTCATGCACAATGTATGTGGGTACCACATTTTTACCAAGCCCTAGGGCCATCTCCAAGAGTCCATGACCCCATCAAGTCACAAATGACCACAGAATGGGTCATTTAGCCATGCCCCATGTTCCAGTACTCAAGTCATGTTCTTCTTTCCATATTCTTCATGTCATCCAATGCCCATATCATGTTTACTTGTTTGTCATGTCATGCTTTGTCCTCAATGTCCTTTTCCATATCATCATTTCAGCCTTTGTGTTGTCATCAATTATTTCATGCTTTCTTGGTCACATTTTCCATGGAATCATGTGTGTTCTCCATCTCATCATTTCATCCTTTTTCATTAATGTATTTTCATCAATGACAATTATGCTCGTTAGTCTCCCCCTTTGTCATTGATGGAAACCAAAATTTCTCTCCCCCTTTGACATTAATGACAAAGGGCCCATTAGCCATCAAAAGCTTCACAATGCCCCCCAAAAAATGTATCCTTGAATACTTCATGAAATCATACCATATCAACTTTTACATTTGTTGATCATATTTGTTGAGTGATGCTCCCCCTATCAAGTGTACTGTTGTAGTTGTTTTGAATAAGCTCCCCCTTTCAAGATAATTTAAAGCACTTCTATTGTAGGATTAAAATCTTCATCAAACTGAGTTCTGCTTTCATCAAACTGAGTTCAGATTTATGTGGGTTTTCAACATAATGAGACTATTATGCAACTCAAAAATAGATGAGTCTTCACCCTTTGAATAAATTATGGACATGTTCATAAGCTTCATGTATATGCCTACAACTGCTTTTCCTGTAGATTTTCCTTGAGAAATATTGAATTCAAGTATCCTTTTGTCATACTTTGGTATGTACACTAATTATTCACTATTTATGAATAGTTCTCAAATGCATTCACAAATTATTGTGCCTCCCCCCCCAAAAAACTTAAGACAATTCTTCAATTCTGCACTTAGGTTTGTAGAGTTCCTGATGAATGATACAACAAACTAAGTCATATGCCAACAACCAGTAAAGACATTTCTGTAAATCATGTCCAATACTGGAGAAAGTCATGTACAATGGTCATCTAGTAAATTCATGAAAGATAAGCATTTATCAAGATGTTTCTTCACTTTCTCTTCAATATTTTCTTCAATCATGTTCTTCACAACACTCTTAAGACATTGCCAAGTTCCAAGTCACACTCAACAACCATCTAGCATGTATCAATCAATATGTTAATTTATAACTTAGTTGGTCATCATATTTGCAGAATGTATTTATGCTCAAGTTAAGGTTCATTTGAATGTTTTTCTTTAACCACAAGGTCTTCTCCCATACTGTAGTCAATCAAATAATAGGTCAAGCTGATCTTCAAGTGTCTTTGACTTGTCTCAAATCACACTTAGGAGATACTAAGACCTCCAGAATTCATAACTAAATTAGAAAGACTACAAACTTTCATATGTTCCTTGAGTTACGAGCATTTTATGGACCCCTGTGTGCATTTTCATCAATCTAGTGGACATATTTACTCATCTCTTTGTTTTTGGGTTCATCAATAAAGTCTAGTCTTCATGTTCCAAAAGGCTGCTCCATTGGTCCACATCATGCCTCTTAAAGTACACTTCAACTGCTGCTCAAGAGAGCCTTCAACAAATTGTTGAGTGCATGCCATCAGCACAAAAATTGATTGATATTTGTCCCTGCAAAAACTCACGACCATCCCAAATTTTGTCAATAGTAAACTCACTATAGCCCATGAGAAATGTGCCAAAAATCAGTTCATAGATCTGTTTTGATCCTCTTGGAACATGTGTCAGCCATTTTCATTGAAGATCTTAGTCCTTGATCTGAGCTAACTCCCCTTGATCCTAAGCATCTACGTTTTAAGATCAGAACCTTTGATACTTCATGCTTGTAGTAGACATCCGCATTACTTTCTACATTGCTTACTATGTTCTTCATGGTGCACATCAAAAAGATGTCTTCACTTCATTTGCTTTAATTTAGAGAGAGTTCATTAGATCATATGAGATTGTTTTTTCTACCCCTATCAACATACTAGTTGTGACCATGATCCTTGGACCTGTTACTGTGCTTGGAGTAACAACTAATCTCCTGTAAGTTCATCCTCCAAACTCCATGAATTCAAGGTGTACTTAAGGTCTTTGAAAGGCCTCAAGTTTGGATTTCCATGTGGCAGCCATATTCACCTTTTGTGCATTGGTCTTCAACTTCATTTAGATCCAACAAAATATTTTTCCTTACCCATACCTTAGAGTGTCCCTGGCTTAGATTGTTTGTCTTCTGATCTTCAATTTTTCCTTCTTTATCCTTCTTCCATGATTCACTAATTCTCCTTGCTGATGTATATGATGGGCTCACCCTAGATTGACTCCTTTGACTTGGGCATTCTTTAGCCTTGTGACCCAAAACCACTACATGAGTAGCACCTCATTGTATGACAGTTAGCCGAAATGTGACCATGACGATTACATGTCCAACACCTAACTTTGTCATTAGGGATTCCAGCACTTCTTCTTCTATAGGATCTGCACTCCATAGCCTTATGACCAAAATTAGAGCAAGAAAAACAATAGTGATTAAATCTATTTTCATACATTGAAGTTTTTCTCCATCTTCGATTTTTCCTTCTTCTTTCAAATGAATGGCTTTGATGAGTGAGTGTAGCTTTGTGAGGTACATTTGAATTTTCAACTTCTTTGTTGGCATGTACAAGTGCATCAAATTCATCCTTGGTCATTGATGGACCAGCTTCTGGATTTTTGGGGGACCACAAGAATTCTTTCAATTTTTCTTCTTCCTTCTTGAACCCAAGGCCAGACTTGTCAGAGGAAATCCTTTGACACTTCAAAATTTCATCCAGGATAACTAAAATTTCATTGAACTTCACATGATCTTTTGAATTCTCAATCTTCTTTCTAAGACCAACAACTTCCATTTCAAGTCTCTGATTTTCTCTTTCTTTTTCTTCCAACTGAAACTTCATAACATATTCTGTTCTCTTAGCTTCCTCCAACTAGATCTTTAGGTCGGTATTAACCCATATTGCCTCTTCAAGATCTTTAGGATCTACACCAATCTCTTCTTTCTCTTTTGCTAATCCAATCTTCAATTCCTTGATTTCATCATTTTGATCGTGCAAGTCTTTATTCTTGATTTTTAACTTCATTAGCAAAGCTTTTGTCTCCTCTTTGTATTTTTCAAATGACCTCAATATTTTATTCTTGAGTCTTGGATTGGATCTAATATCAATATCTGTCAAAGTGCTTGTAAATGCATTACTTTCTTTCAACAAAACTTCTTCTTTATCTTCTGTAAGAACAGTTTCATCATCATTACATTTAGAGTTATCATCCATTGAGGAGTACTTACCTTCACTTGTATCTGAAGCTTGTACATGTTTTTATTCTTTCTTTTCATCTTTGACTTTTGCTTCCTTTTCTTTGTCTTGACTCTTCTTTAGGTATTCTTCTTCTAGCTTGAACCAGAGGTCCTTGGCAGAGGTGTAATATTTTACACTTTCTTGAATAGAGCTTGATAGACCATCCATAAAAAATTTCAAGGCAATATTGTTGTATGTCTCGACAACTGTCTTTGCCTTTTTGTTGGGATGGGTAGGTGGGTTAACCATGATTTCCCAAACACCAATTTTTTTTAAGTAGTCTTTCATTTTACTTCTCCAACCAAAGTAATCTTACTTCTCCAAAAATGGAAATTCATGGTTAATGAGCTTTGTTGATCCTTCCATGATCATGTCCCCAAATCCATTCAAGCGTGTTAGGCTTATATTGAAGGCCCACTCTAATACCAATTGTTAGACACAATGGCTCACTGAGAGGGGGGGGTGTGAATCGGTGAGCTTGGACTCACTTCAAATTTTAACTTCTTCAAGCCCTAAAACTTACGTCATCATTTCACATTCAATTCAACATCATATTCATCAATAGACTATGCATCAATAATTAATTCATTCATCAAATAAAAATCATAATCATCAACACATTACACAAGAGTCACAAGATATAATGTTTGTAATATTTTTGTATTTCAAAGGCTACGACCGTGAGGTAATTCAGAACCTATTGATACAGAAACACCTACTTCAATCCAAGACTCTGCTTGGTATTTTCTTAGATCCTACTAAGAAAATACTTACAAGACCCAGCTTGTATTTACATACACAAATATTTACATCCTTGTCATATTACAACAATTTACCCTTGTCAACAAATTCTTGTCATCACTGTCAGTATATCATTCATTCATATCAGTTTGCAACTCAAACTGTTGCTTAACTACTTGTCCACTGTCTGCAACTCAGACTGCTGTAACTCTCATGTCACAATCTGTCACTCTATTATCTCTGCTCATAAACATTTCACTTCATTGTCATCATTTCACTTGTCATCAATTCAATTGTTGTACATATCCTATCTCTCAGTCCTACACCACTGATCTTTAGTCTCTATTCATGTATTCAAGGATATGTCTGTTCAAGATAGCTCATGAAAGTCTTCTTATTAATTTTATCACGACAAGGTCATGTCTACTCATCACTAATATTGTCCTCTCCACATGTCTTCAACCTGTCCACTTTGTTACTTCCTTGTCAATCTGAACATCCCTTTATCACTTCAAGCTTGGACTATAACTAAGGTTGAAGATGACCTTCAAAACCAGATTGTTCACAAACTCTCTTCAGGACTATGGAGTGGCTTCACCAAAATTGACTATGCAAGAAAACTAACTCTCATCAAACCCTAACCATGCCTATTTTGTGCTAGCTTCCTTTCCTACATCCAACAAGACTCGACTGCTGAGAAGAGTCCCTGTAGGGTTGCTTCTCGATTGCCACTACAGCACAGTCTTCACTGAGAGGCTTCTACATCATCGTGAGTATGGAGAAGCAGAGAAACTAAACCAAAATAAATTGTTGAGATATTATCATGAAAATATCATTATGTTGGTCACACTATAAAAAATCCAAAAAGAGACAAAAATTATTGTTGTTAGCTTCACCAAACTTCTTCCTCAGTTCAACGTTAGACTACTGCTACTACCATGTTCAGATCCTCTTCTTACAGCTGCTACTGTTCACTCCTAACCACCGAAATTCCTCAGTGAGGTGTGAATTTCATAGCACAATCTTAGCACCAAATTACACTGACAAAAATAGTATGTGGCTGCCACAGTGAATAAAAATCAGAGATTTATTGCTGCTGTTAGACCCTGAATTCAGAACAAAAAATTGATCTTTAACACGTGTACTACTGCTATTGGCATGGCCTGCGGCTGCCTCAGTGGTATATTATTCCGAAATTTCAGAGCTCTTTTTCCTCCACCGATTTTTCCTTACATGAATGAGGTCATATGTTGGTTATATATACTGGTTTTCCCTAATAATTTACAGAGCTGACCTGTCAAAAAAAAAAAAATTATTTTCATCTCGTAATTTTATTTGGAGCCGACTTGTCATTTTTCTATTTTTAATTTTATTTTTTGAATAATTTGACTTTCTACTTCATAACGTGGGCTTCTTCCAAGGCCACTATTTAATCAAAGTACTTTCAATGGACTCCAAGCCCATCATCAATATTCATAACAAGTAACCAAGTATGTCCAAGTGTCATCATGCACAATGTATGTGGGTACCACGTTTTTACCAAGCCCTAGGGCCATCTCCAAGAGTCCATGACCCCATCAAGTCACAAATGACCACAGAATGGGTCATTTGGCCATGCCCCATGTTCTAGTACCCAAGTTATGTCTTCTTTCCATATTCTTCATGTCATCCAATGCCCATATCATGTTTAATTGTTTGTCATGTCATGCTTTGTCCTCAATGTCCTTTGCCATATCATCATTTCAGCCTTTTTGTTGTCATCAATTCTTTCATGCTTTCCTAGTCACCTTTTCCATGTCATCATGTGTGTTCTTCATCTCATCATTTCAGCCTTTGTCATTAATGTATTGTCATCAATGACAATTATGCTCATCAGCCTCACCAATAAGACTAACTTGATATGGAAGACAAGAGATTCAATATCTTACCAGTTTTGTCAAAGAGAAAAGAGAAGAGAACCAAACACTAGAATCCTCCTTCCTTATATTAACCTTGAAATATTGTAAAGAAGCCTCAAACACCAAGATTTGTTCCTTGAAAACCCTAGAAAGACCAAGAAAATAGGTGTGGACCACTTAGATTCTCATGTACACAAGTAAGAATAAATTTTCAATCATATTTGATCCCATTATTTTGGTTACAAATGAGAGGAGAGTGTTATATTTATAGCCTAAAAGTATTAATTTATCCCTCCTCTAAGCAGACCTACATAATTTGAGTTTAAAATGATTTTTTAGGGTTTGTCACCCATAATCCAAATATTAAACCTCATAAAACATACAATAATGATAAAAATTATTATAGCTTCAACAAGATGAAAAGTTGAGATTGAAAGGAGGACATCATGCCCCATCTAAACAAAGTGTCTTTTTCACTCATTTCCCCCCTTCTGGCATGGTATATCCTTCAAAATTTGCTTTTAATGGTAGATGATTTGTTTTTTTTTTACTAGGGTGACCAAAGGAGATATAATATAATAAAATAAGGTCCAAGCGGGAATAATTGAGGTGTGTTAGGGAAAGTATGACAATCCTTACAAGGGAAATAACCTTTACAAAGCATGAATGCATGAGTGTGGCTAGGGGCTCTTAATCCATGTGTCCTAATGGAGTCACCCCAAAGTGCACCAATACCTACCCAGGGCATAAATTCCTGACATGATGAGGAGCTACGAGTCATCAAGGGATATCCAACAGGGCCACATGACCCATACACCTTGAAACAAGAACCAAGAGGACCTCCTATGATTGACTAAGGGATCTAGAACCCTGTTATACCAACACTTTTACATAAAAACAACTTGGCCTGTTACAATGACAAAAAGGACCCCCCTCTTTGGCACATATAGTAGGGTGCACTACAAAGAATCTTGTTAAAGAAAATAACCCTATACCTAGCTACCTAGACCTTGATATGATGAGTCTAATGTTCCAAACCACTTCTAATTGACCACCTGCATCAACCATGACTTTAAATCCTATATTTGGGAACACCTTCCTTGATTTGGGTGTGCTTTCCTTTATTTGGTGGTTTTTTCCTTGATTTTAGGTGGTAGTAAGTTAAGGACTAGATGCACTCCACTAAACTAGGTCTTAATTGACCCTAACTAACCCATAAGAATAATTACTACCCCAATTGAGAGATTTTTGGGATTTTCATGCACTTCTTCAGTTGAACTAGTCCTCTATGAGTCGCAAAATCAATTAAACTTGTTCTAGGTGAGTGTGCATGACTAACTCAGGCCATTGCGGATCTAATTAAGCCTGAATAACCTTCTATCTTAATTCTAATTTCCATTCTACATATTATGTTCACCTTCATTCGTTCAAGTTACATGAAATGTATCATTCTTCTCTTCTTATATGTTCTAGTTTTTGTGCAATGATTTCTAATATCTTATTTGTTATATTATTAGTTGATTGTTGATTTGATTTTCACTATATATCTCTATAGTCTATGTGCCTAAATATATATGTTCAAATCTCATATCATATTAGAGTAGTAGGGGAACTAAACTAGTTAGTGTTCTAGTGAATTTTTGTTAAGAAACTAGCTTTTGCAGATAAAGGAAGTTCTTTTGTAGCCATTAAAGAGTGCATTAGCAGCAATGTATCTACCGTCCAATCAACTCCTAACTCCCTTATATGTTCTAATTTTTGTGCAATGATTTATGATATCTTATTTGTTACATTATTAGTTGATTGTTTATTTTATTTTCACTATATATCTCTTTAGTTTATGTGCCTATATCTATATGTTCAATTCTCATATGATATTAGAGTATCAGGGGTACTAAACTAGTTAGTGTTCTAGTGATTTTTTGTTAAGAAACTAGCTTTTGTAGATAAAGGAAGTTCTTTTGAAACCATCAAAGAGCACATTGGCAGCAATGTATCTACCTTCCAATCAACTACTAACTCCCTTCAACTAATTTGAATTGAGATCAAGAGTAGAGATTCTCTTGAGGGTGAAGGGATTGTACCCAATCACCATGGGAACCGAGATGGAACCAATGGCTCTTGTTGAGAAGTATGAGTATCTACACCAAATGGTTGAAGCACATGGGATTCTTTGTTACTTTGTTTCTTTGGACTTACTATACCACATTCAAGCCAATAATACTCCCATTGAAGTGTGTACCACCTATCTACCCTCTTCTGTACACAAGATGAAATGAAGGGTCATCATTTGGAGGTGGAGCTAATGAACTTAAGGCTAAGTGAGTTCAAATCCATTAAATAATTCTTCACCAAATTTGAATATGTACTCTTTCAACTCAATATGTATAATATTGATAAAGAAGAAATCAAATGGTACTATCTTTCCTATCAAAATCAGGTCCTAAATTATTTAGTACATTTGTCTCCTCCTTTCATTCTACTAGATTGACTCTTGGAGGATATTTCACAATGCCTTATTTAGAAGTATGTGTTGCCTCCTTTCTTCAAGAGTAGGATAAGCTCTCACAGATAGGACTATAAAGGACCTCAAAATTCTCATGCACTTGTAGAAAATGAGGAAAAGAAGAGAGCAAGTAAGCAAAGGAATCCCTACAAAGGAAAAATGGAGCAAAAGTCCATGTATTCTTATGTCAGTAATACCTCTAAATAAGGGAAGACAAAGGAGGAGCTTCCTTTGTTTCATTACTATAGAAATAGACCTCATAAAAAAGAAAATTACAGGTATACCTTTTTTTTTGCAAAATATAAAGACAAAGTATGCAAGCAAAGACTTCCTCTAGAAAGATGACATGCACTTGTGATAATTTTAACTTCACAATCAGCTACTTGGATCCTAGATTATGGAGCATCAAACCAAATGGAATTATTGGAGAACATGTTCACCTCCATGCAACCATCATTTTTTCAAGAATTACTCATGGGAGACAATGCTCCAATCGAGGTATGTGGAAAATGAGAAATTCTACGAAAAGATGGGCAGTTTTAAGATGTATTTTATGTACGATATTTGTCCAAAAATATAATTTCCATCTACCAAATCACACACTCGGGCCATGGTAAGGAAGTTATCTTCACCAAAGAATCTGAAATCACCTCTGATATTGTTGATGGATCAAAGATTGCAGTGACTTGGGAAAGTTGATCTCAAAAACAAGTTGTATGTTTTTTTGAATTTTGTATCAAAAACTCCTGCTTCAGTTTTGTTCACGCATTCTAATGATGCTAGTAGATTATGGTACAAGAGGTTTTGGAAACTTAATTATCCTTACTTGTAGCAATCAATCAAGGAAGACATGGCAGTAGGGTTGTATGCCATCTCTTTTTTGGATGGGGTATGTCCTGTATGTGCTCTTGGTAAGCACCCTGAAGAAAGATTTGAGAAAAGGAAGGAAAGGAGAGTATCATCCCTTCTTGAATTAGCCCACAGTGACATTACGAGCCAACTTTCTCATCTATCTATGAATAAATCTAGATATGTACTGACTTTGATTGATAATTTTTTGAGGTACACATGGATGTAATTTCTAAATCACATAGATGACGTATTTGTATGTCTTCAATATTTTAAACCACTTGCAGAGAAACAATTTGGTAAGGGGATCAAGATTCTTCACATGGAAAATGGGAAGGAGTATGTCAATAAATATGTATATCAGCTACACTACGCATTTGGTCTAGAGTTGCAACATACCATTCCTCATACTCCACAGTAGAATGGGTTTGCAAAGTGGAAAAACACAACAATGAAAGAAATGACAAATTGCATGTTACAATCAAATAATCTTCCTTCAAAATTGTGGGGTGAGACCATAAATTTTTCAAATTACATTCACAGTAGAGTACCTCACAAACACTTGAAAGTGGTTACTCCTTTTGAAGCATGGACTAGTAAAAAACTAACAGTAAATCACTTGTTGTGGTATATCCTGAAGGGTAAAAGGTTATAGGTTGTTGAATCTTCAAATTGAAAAACTCTTTATTGAGATTAGTGTAAAATGTAAAGAATTTCCAATGTATGAAACTAGTTCTCTTTTTGATGCAAAACTAGTTATTCAAAATGAATTTTCTGATTCTTCTTCTAATATTTAAAAATAAATTTCAGATTCAAATACATCTTCAAATGTCTATGCAGATGATGATGTGGATACTAAAAATGAGAATATTTCAGACCCATAAATTCAGCCTCATTGGGCAAAGCAAACACTTGAAGTAACTAAGGAACTAGTTGGTGATCTTGCTAATACTCGAAGAACCCACTTACAATTTCATGTTGCCACACACACTCTTGATCCATAGAGACATTTCTACCCACTCACTGTTATATGATGTCCACATCTGATCCTCAAAACCATGTGGAAGCCTCCAATAATCTTCATTGGGGGGTAGCCATGGAAATGGAATATTAATCCTTTATGAACAATTAAACTTCAGATTTGGTACCTCTTCCTGAGGGAAGGAAATTGATTCATTGAAAATGGATTTATACAACAAATATGGTAGCCAATGGACTTATCAACAAGTACAAACCAATATTGGTGTCCAAAGGTTTCTCATAAATTCATGGCATTGACTACAGAAAAAAATTTGCACCAACTGTGAAGATGGATTTAGTTCATATTGTTTTCCATAACAACAACACAACAATAGCAGATTCATTGCATCAATGTGAAGAGTGGTTTTCTTCATGGAGATCTTAAAGAGGAAATCTACATGGATAATCCACCAAGGTATATTAAAGGCACATCTAGGGTATGCAAATTAAAGAAATCATTGTATAGACTAAAACAAGATAGTCGAGCTTGGTATCCAAAGATGTATTTCTTTCTATTATCACAAAAAATTTTGAGATGCAATTAAGATCCAAATGTATATATGCGTTGAGAATATAATTTCTATTTCTTTTTTTTCTTTATGTGGATGACATCCTCATCACAGGAAGTTCTACCACTTTCATTGCATTGTTCAAATATTCCTTGCATGACGACTTAGGACTATTACAATTTTTTTTTGGACTCCAAATCACCCAAACAGATTTGGGAGTCATTGTAGAAAAATATAAGCATGCACAATATCTCTTTTTCAGATTCAAAATGGATTATCACAAACCAATCCCATTCCCCTGTCTTTCTGGAATTCAACTTGAATATCGAGGTACTACACATTTGGTTGATTGTACCCTATATTGACAGTTAGTTGGGTGTCTTATTTATCTTGTACATAGTCGACCAGATAACTCCTTTGTTGTTCTGGGAATCTATAGATACCTAAAGGAACCACATGAGTTACATTGGAAGGCTACCAAAAGAAGACTCTGATATGTGAAGGGATCATATGACTATGGGATGCACTATGCAACATCTTGAAAAAATAATCTATTTGGATACATAGATTCTAATTGGGTTGGAAATGGGACAAAATGCAAGTCCACCTCTAGTTACTTTTTAAGTTTGGGCTCAGGACCTATTAGATGGTCAAGAAAAAATCAAGCCACTATTCCATTATTGACAGTGGAAGTGGATTATAGAGGAGCAGTGAATGTTGCAACACAATCCATTTGGTTTCATCATATTATGATTGAGTAATGCAAATGGGGTCGACTTGAATGGTCGATTTTGTAGATCAAAACACACAAGAGAAACAAGCAAAAACCACACAAAGAAAAACATAGAGAAATTCCAAGAATTATGGATTCTATTACCTTAGAAATGAAAATTACATAGACAAATGCACTAAGAGCCAATGCTCTATTACTTAGTCAAGGCGGCTATTACATACAATATTCACATTTATCTTTGGTACTGGGAACAAAAACCCTCTCTACCATGAAATCCTCTATTTATATCCTTCATGGCTCTGTCAAATATTCTTTTAGAAGCTCCTCAATAATTCTAGGTAGTTCGCATATTCCTCAGGTATTATATGCAACTGTTTCATCTCCTCACGCCACCTGGACTACTTCAACTACCACCATAAATCCACATTTATTTCTCCAACTAACCTCTGCTATGACATTGCTACTATTTAACTCATTGATTCACCAATCCATCAGTAGTCAATCGGCTACTTTGTTGATCCCAACAGTTGTCGTTTGACACTTACTTGTTGGTTCATCCCTTTCGAATTATATTTACCTCGACTAATTCCTCTTTCATTCAGCCATTAGACTTCCTTGTCTTTGATTATACTCATGAGGAGTTGGGATGCCCCTACATCATTATCCTCAGGTTGAAATAAATTTGACTGCTTCATCAGTCTCCTAGGCTCATCTTCTCAAATCCATGTTGCTTCCTCAATTTGTTTTCCTTCCCATCGAACTAGGTATTATTTTATCTTGGTGCTCCGTGTCCGACCGATGGCATGCTCCTCTAAGACTTGTAATTCATTCTTGTTCTCGACTCAACATCTGCTCCTTCCAGTCAAAATTTGTTTTTCCCCATTGGTTGATCCTTCCTCATACATGTATAAGTCAACAACATTGAAAGTTGACAAATTATTCAACACCTCTGTTTGTTCCAACACATAATCATTATCAAATATTTTCTTAAGAAACCCACAAGGACCAATTTTCTTTGTCTTCAACTTATTATATGTTCCTCTGGGGAAATTGTCCTTCCTAAGGTGTGCATAAACCAAATCACCTTATGCAAATGAATGCATGTGTCTTCGTCAGTATAATCTCAACTTATATCTTATGTTGCTCTTTTTCAGTCGTCTCCTCACATGGTCATGCACATCCTTCATATGCTCTGCAAACGATTTATCATCTACACTTTTCTGCATTTCCATCGGCAACTCTGTCAAATCGACCACTCCATGTGGGTTTCTCCCTTGCACAATTTGGAATGGACTTAATCCTATCGACCGATTCACCCAATTATTATATGCAAACTCTGCCTACACCAACACATTTTCGCACTACTTTAGTCGGTCAATTGTTAGACATATCAATAAATTTCCTGAATTTTTTTTATAACCTATGTCTATTTATCGGTATGTGGATGATATGTAGAACTAAAATGCAACTTAGTGTCTAGTTTCTTCTATAAGGTCCTCCAAAAATGACCTATGAATTTAGTATATTTGTATGAAGTAATACTCTTTGGAAATCCATGCATCCTTACAACTTCTTTGAAGAATAAAAAAATAATATCTGTGGCATCACATGTCTTCCAACACGGAATGAAATGTGCAATTTTTGAAAACTTGTCGACTACCACAAATATGGAGTCATTACCCTGTTGTGCCTTTGGAAATCCCAATACAAAATCCATACTAAGGTGCTCCCATGGAATCGTCGGCATTGGTAACGGCATGTATATCCCTGCATTCTGACTTCTTCTCCTAGCATGTTGGCATACTCTACACTGTTGAGCCCATTTATATACTTTTGTTGGCAGTCCTAGCCAATAGTACCTTTCCTCGACCAATGTTTTGGTATTGTTGACACAAAAATGTTCTTCTAGTCCTCCACTATGTAATTCCTTGATCAAAATTTCTCTCATTTATCCTCGGTGAATGCATAAACAATGTCCTTTAAACAAATATCCTCCTTGGATGAAATAATCCAAGTACAATGTATTGTCGACGTTTTTGAAATATTAATGAGGAAAGATGCAAATGATTAATTTTGCATGAAAATGAAATTAGGGTTTTGGAACCCTAATTAGGGTTTGGTGACCTAGAATTGTCCTTGATCTCTAGTCAACCATCAAGTGCATTAACTATTGGTATTTGGTATATTGACAGTGGGGCCTCCAGTCACATGACTGGTATTAGATAGTAATTTATAGATCTTATTGAGATACGGTTATATCTATAAGTAGACGACACCTTGGTCAAGGCTATTAGACGAGGAACGATTTCCTTCCAAAGTGATTATGGAGAATCCATGAAGCTAAGGGATTTCTTGTATGTCCCTGGATTGAAGAAAAACTTGGTGTTAGATTCTACTATAGAATATATGGGATTTTGGGTGATGTTTCAACATGGACAAGTGCTCATATGCCCTAATGGATCCAACATAACTTCACTAGTGAATATTGGTTTTCGCCGTGGGAAACTTTATAGGCTCAGTTTTCAGCTTCATCGTGCTCTAGCTCATGATAGCAGTAGTGATTGTGGTTACTTATGTGAACCATGGCACAGAAGGATTGCCCACCTACATCATCCAACGTTGAGGATTCTAAGGGAGATTGTGATAGGTGTACTAGAGTTTAACACAAATCATAGTAAAGTGTGCAAAGGGTGTGCTCTTGGTAAGTATGTCGAGACTACTTTCCCTAGTAGTGACAGTAGGTTAGCAGGGGCTCTTGACTTGATACATTCAAACCTTTGTGGTCCGATATTGCCTACATAATTGAAAGGTTATGAGTACTATGTAACCTTCATTGATGATTTCTCCAGGAAGACATGAATCTATTTTCTGAAATGAAAGGAATTGAAAGAAGTCTCACAGACGTTCAAAGAATTCAAATATTTTGTAGAAAACCAAGCAGGGAGGAGAATAAAAGTTTTACGGTCAGAAAATGGGTGAGTATTGTTGATTTTCTTTATCAATAATGGATATCTTGAACTTTAAAACTTTTTTCAATGATATGTCGAGGAACTGTAACAATTACCAATTCAATCACACACAATAATTCATCCACAACACAAGATGGACCCTAGGGAAAATCCTCTTAATAGAGAGGATGAAAAAACCCAACAATTCTTCAGAGTATAATAGATAGATTGCAGAGAATGACTTTTACAACATAAGCATATTTCCCGATAAGAGAGAATATAGAGCAATAAAGAAGAGAGATCCACTGTTACAACTATTATGAACTTTCCATATGCCTAACATATTAATAAAAAGCCATAATGAATTTCATGCAAACCCTAGTGAATGGTTACATGAGAATTATCCACACATGAATTACAATTTCCAATTTCCGTTTTCGAAAAATCAATCCATTCATTGAATCTTTATCATGAAAAACTAATGCGTCATACCTTCAATCATGGATATTAACCGACATTTAACTGACATTGGAGTGAACTCAATCTCTAACTCAATATTGATCACTTAGTTAACATGCTAACATAAGTGTCATAGTGCAATAACTCAAGTGTTGCATTCAACACACTTTCTTTACTGAAGTGTCGTCCTTTGATTAACTTAAGTGTCCTCTTAGTCTAACTAAAGTGTAGACACTATAGTTAACTAGTCCATCTTTATTTAATCATGTAGTTGACCATTATTAACTAAATCTTGATTATTAATGAACACTGAGGTCTTCTTTACTTAACTAAATGTTGATCATTAATAGTTCAATTGATGCTTTAACTAAAGAACTGATTGAGGAATTCATATTCAACTGAAGATTTATAACATGAGTTCACTTCAAATCATCTTTCTCTCATAATATTTTTATTGCTTATCTCTCTATCTCACTACATGGTCTATGTTTAACCATTTATCATATCATATTATACTCGAAATATTTGTCACGCATATTGATGATCATATATATTACCTTGGACCATATAGTCATATGCTAAAGTAATTCACTCTAGAGGTGAATAGTCTCTAGAGGAGACTTAATAGATTTATCCATCTCGAATGACCATAGTTAGTAATACATCACATAGTATAACCTCATGACTTGATAAAACACAAGTCTCCAGTCTTGATACAACATAAGACCTCAGTCTTGGTACAACACAAGACAATATCCAGCTAAGGAGATCCATATCATAGGGTATCATCTATGAGAATAATTTGATTTGATACAACACAAGTCTAGAATTGATACAACAAAAGTAAGTAGTCTTGATACAACAAAAGAATCCAATCTTGATACAACACAAGATTCCAATCTTGATACAACACAAGATCACAATACATGCATCCCACCTCAATACATGAGGACATATATAGGACTTGATACAACACAATGTATTGACTTGATACCACACAAGTCCCTAACTTGATACAACACAAGTTTCTGACTTGATAAAACACAAGTCCCTAAATTGATACCACACTAGTCCTTAACTTGATACAACACAAGTTTCTGACTTGATACAACACAAGTCCCCTACTTAATACTGCACAATTCCTTAACTTGATACAACACAAGTTTTTGACTTGATACAACACAAGTCCCCGACTTAATACCACACAAGTATGGAGAATGACTCTTGATGTTGTACATTTGATACTCCCTCTTTGTGAAGGATACATTCTCTTCTTTACCAGGAATTTCCTACCATGCCAAGCTTATCTCAGAAGTAACTCAACTTAGTCACTGACAACGACTTGTCCACAAATTTGTAATCTGCTCATCAATAGTTATGTACTGAAATTTAACTTACATGACCATGACTTCGATGAAGAGAAACTTCATCTCAATGTGTTTTATCATAACACACATATAGGGTTTTTCAGAAAGCTTAACTATTAACACCTAATAACTGTAGGCTCAAGTCTTTCACCCTAGTAGGTGGAATCCCATGTTACACTACTCCTCCACAGGTAATACCAACCACAATATACATAGATTATCTCAGGATAAAACAATAGTTGGATAGTATGATAGGTTTACCATGTATCAAATACAATAAAGATTCTATTCTAATGTACCTCAAAAGGCACTTAAACTGTTAAAATTGTTGTTCCATTTAGATCTTCAAGCAATGGGTCCAATATTATTGATGCAGTAAAAGGAGAATGAAGATACACACTGAACAAATCAAACCACACAGGAAACTGATGAGTATAGCTCATATAATTACAGTATCATTGTCATTAATTAAATCCATTGTTACAATAGTTTACATAAGGAAGAATTCGAATCCATTAGGGAGGAATTCGAATCTACTAACTAGATGTGGCTGTACCTAACTGACTAGCTAACTCAGGATGTCTCAATCAATATTGGATTCCAAATGGTTAACTCTAGATGTCTAAAAGAATCACCCAATTAGTAATTAACAACTAACTGAGTCTAACTGAAGTGGTAGGTGAGCAAAGACGCCTAATCCACATGCAGCCATGCATGACTAGCACTAAATGCACTGATTGTGATCTAATTGAATGTAACTAGAAATTAACTAAGATTAACTAGTTCCAAATCCAACTGATTGAAGGAGGTTGGTGTTGGGACTCCCCGTGGCTCTTAAATGTAGTGATTGGTCTAGGAGGCACCTAATCTGATGCATGCAAGTGCAGTCAATGGAAGTTAGCCTCTAGTAGTGTTCCCCACACTCTAGTAATTGGTACATGTGGCCCCATTAGGCCAAGTGGACCCAACGGTACTAGTGGACCCAATTAATTAATTAAAAATCCTAATTTATGCTAAATAATCTAATAGACACTATGGTCAAGGGAGGATTAATAATCCTAAAACCCCCCCTGAATCCTAACTTGGACAACTGTGGGCCCTAGAAACAAGGCCATAAGTCACCCATATACAATCTAAAAGAAATAATGTTGCTTAATACAACCAAGGAAACAAGGGAAGACCTCATCGGAACCCCCCCCCCCTCAAATTAAGCAGAAAATAGGAAAATGCAAGCTATCTTTTTAGAATAAAGAAGCTTCCTCTGTAGAAAAATAACTTGAACAAAATACTGTTGCACAATTGCAGCTCTATGAAGTAGCATGGTCCATCTGTGCAACAACATCCTGAAGATGTGCATGTGAAGGCTCTCAATGTTCTTTTGAATTGATGACTCTATATGTTTCTTCTAGATGGTGAAGCTAGAGAATGATACAGTTTCTTCTTTTGTGGGCCATGTAGCCGATCATTCTCCATCATCAAATAGCACCGACCTGGAGCTTTGTTGCACCACTTTGTAGGGAGCGAATCTATGAGAGATAGTGCAGCATGTTCATTCTGATACTGGGACCTAGTTCTTCTTCTGTCTTTTGTATTTCCAACACGTCTTCCAGCTACATCTAGGATCTTTTGAGCCCATCTGGGCTTAGGATTTTGATTTGGAATGGATACTGGATCTGGATATGGAATCTCATGAGATTCAGTCTCAATAACAGGATCATGTTGGATTTTATCTTCTTCATCTAAATCTGAAACCTGTAGCAAATCATCATCATCAAAAAATGGTGGAGAAATGGTTATACCCTTTTGTGTTGTTGATGGTGGTGTGTCATGCAACTAATCTTCTTCAAACTAAACACTCCTTTCAATTAAGCATCTCCTGGTTGCAATCTCCATGAATTTGTAAGATTTTGCATCTTTTACATATCCCAACAGAATGCATTCCCTACTTTGGGCTTGGAAGGCCTTCCTCTTGTGAAGTGGTATTCTCGCCCAAGCTTTGGAACTAAAAACTCTCATATGAGAGACATTGGGTTTATGCCCATGCAGTGCTTCGAGTGGAGTGGCCCCAACCACTGATTTATGAGGCACTCTATTCTACAAATACGAAGCATAGTTAACTACTTCAGCCCAAAGAGAAGGAGGTAGATTTTTGACATGGAGAAGGCACATTTCCATCTCCTTCAATGATATGTTCTTCCTCTCAGCCACACCATTCTGCTGTGGTGTGTATGGAACTGAGTGTTCCATTCGAATCCCTTCCGATTCACATAAATTCTGGAAGTCTACTTTGATGTACTCTCCTCCTTTATCAGATCTTATAGACTTGATTTTCTTACTGAAACTGTTCTCAACCATAGCCTTAAAAACATTAAAGGTCTCAAAAACTTCTGATTTTTGTTTCATGAAGTAGATCCACCAGTACCTAGAACAATCATCAATAAAGGTGAGGAAATACCTGTAACCATTAATGGAGTTTGTGGGCATAGGTCTAGATACATAACTATGTATCAAATATAGTATAGAGGTAGCTCTATGTGCCTTTCCAACATCGTACCTCTTCTCTGGATGCTTACCAACCAAGCAACCGGGACATACTCCATTGGAAGTTTGGATGGAAGGAAAACCTTCAACCATTTTATCATTGTGGAGTTGCTGGAGATATTTTAAATTGAGATGGCCAAATATATCATGCCGAATATCGCTGGTGTTGTTAGCATGAGACAATAAAGCTGTAGGAGGAGAGAAAAGTAAGAAATGTTAGAACTCATAATCTTTAGTAGAGTGATTTGCAATACCTTTCACTATGAGCTGTCTAGTGGCTTTTTCTGTAATCTCAATTGTTTCTGAATCGAATGTAACTCTCTTGGGAGAGCTTGTATGAGTCATATGATAAATAGACAACACGTTAGCTGCAGGGGAGGGAACATAGAGGACATTCTTGAACTCACCATGCTTCGCTCTGACTGAGCCCTTTCCTTTTGCTAGAATCTGGGAATCATCTCCCATGTGAATATTAGGCCTCTTTGATAGTGTGAGGGAAGAGAAGGATTCTTTGGACGAAACCATGTGTTTAGATGCTATTATTGATGTAATTGTAACTTCAGAATGTATTCATCCATATATCTTATGTATTATACCCCGATGTTTATTCCAGGATGTGTCTATAATGTAATTGAGTCATGTCATACCCTGATGTTTATTCTGGGAATTTTCTATAATATAAAAGTCATGTCAAGTCATTATTGGTAACCCTCCTATTGGTCAAGGGTTAAAGTCCACACAGTTATGGGGCCCTAGGGTTATTAGACTATCCTAGAGAAGTCGGCCCTAGGTGAGTCATTATAATTCGGGGCAATAGTCCCCACCATTGTGTTAAGGATAAACCTCCTTGTTGGTTGGAGGAGGAAAAGTCCCCACAAGTTGTGGGGAACTAGGGTTATTAGACACTCCTAGAGATGTCGGCTCTAGTAAGTAATTGTTAAGTGAGGTCGACATGTTGGAGTGGGTTTCAAGTGAACGAAAGAATATAAATAGAGAGTGAGTCTCTCTATTTATCACACACACACTCACTCATTGGGGCGCAAGAGTGAGAGGAGAAGTTGCTGGGACAAGAGAGAGACTACTGCTATTGGGAGATCATCTTTATGTTTCGGGTTTTACTTTTGGTGCAGATTCTATCTCTGAGGAAGTTGCGGGGTTTTCTCCTTTATGGTTTCCCTGAGTAAAATTCTTTGTGTCTCTTGTCTCTTGTGTTTTATTGTCGTGCATGTTATTCTCTTAGTTAAAGATCCTAAGATCATAATGCTAGCTTGATTGATAAAAATCTAACATGGTATCAGAGCTAACCTAAGAAGAAGACATTGTGCAGCTATAGATTCTAGGGATTCTTACTTTTTGGGTCTCTCTCCACAATCTATCAGCAAAAGTATGCTAGGCTGACTCTCCATTGAAGGGCACATCTTTCTGTCGAAGCGGAATTCGATTCCGAGCATTTTCAGTTTTGGTGCAGAAAATTAGAGCTTCTTGCAGAAGAGGAACTTTTGAGTGAGCTCGGCATAGGATTTCTCTCCTCATCAAAATCAAATTTTAGAGACCTGTATCAAGATTTTTGGTTGGGTGAAACTCCGGGAAAGTCAAACCCTAGTTTGACCCCGAGCTAGAAAAACCCTAAATACTAAAAATGCTAAGTTTTGGTACATTCGCTATATCCCACCATTGGCGAAGTCTCGGGAGCTGAAAATTACAGGGGATTAAGATAAAATCCTGATGTACACTGTGTACAAAATTTAGCCTCATATTCGCTATATTATGGGAGATATGATCCCTCCAAGTTAGGGTTCCAGCCTCTTCCAGAATTCATCCCTAAACAGGACACCTAGGGATAATTGCTATATCTTGAGCTCCACAGGTCCAAATGAGATTTCTGAAGATGTTCCAAAAAGGGCATGGACTGTAATTTTTGTGGTCTGAGTTTCAGACTTATAATATGAACCAATGACATGTGGAAGTTCGTACAACTTCACTGTTCTGAACAGTCCTGTAACAGGTCACCTTGGGAAAATGACCATAAGTCTCAATTGGTGAAACCAATTATGATGAAACATATGGTGTTGGAATAGGGACATGCGAGGTTACCTCAGTGTGACATTTATGACGTAGAGGAGTAGTAATTTTGGAGATACCGCAGAAACAGTAACAGGAATTTCTGCAGAAGAATTTGGAAAACTAGGGCTTCCTCTTCCGGGAGCTTCCCTCCACTGTTTTCAGAAAAAGGAGTACATTGGACAGCTCACCTTGAAGAGATATATATTTATATCCAATCAGATCTAAAAGATTCCAAGTTTTGAAAATTGAGGTTTCTCTGACAAACCCTAGATCAGCCAGCTCTGGAACCAAGACGGACACCTCAAATCGGTAAGATCTAATATTTTGCTATTTTCATTTGAGGTTCTCATGTCAAAGTGATCTATCACATCATATTGATGATAATCTTGGTGAATTTGACAACTTCCAAGCATGGAAGTATTTGATCTCTCCGAAGAAAATGAATTGGACACCTACATGAGTAAAGAGGTTCCAGTTCCAGAGGGAGATAAGGCTAAAAGCCTTACACAAGAAGAACTTGGTCAAGGCCAAGAAGATCATTATTGATTCAATCACAGATCAACTTGTCCCACAAGTGTCTTCCTTAAAGACACTGAAGATGTTTGATTCCTTGACCAATCTATTTAAAGGGAAGAACATAATTCAGAATATGACCTTAAGAAACCAGTTGAAGAATGTGAAGATCCAGAATGCAAAGACCATACAGTCATACTTTACAAGGGTCTCTCAAATCAAAGAACAACTTGAAGTGGTAAAATAAGAAGTGAAGAATGTAGAAGTGGTGATAGCACCCTTGAATGGCCTCCCAGGATCATGGGATTCATTCATTTGAAGAATGTGTGCTAGAAGGAAGTGATTACTTTCAGCAGACTCTGGGAAGAGCACACACAAGAAGAAGCTCAACTAATAATAAGAGAAAAGAAGATGGGAGCAACTGAAGATCAAGCTCTCACCATCCAAAGAAGATCCCTCAAGCGATGAGGAATATGAAGAACTCAACTCTTGAAGAATCTCTTATCCACCTTCGCAGTTGGATAAGAAACGATGATATTATGAATGAAGAAGACGATGAAGCTAAAGGCTCAAGAAGGAGTCTAACCACGAAACAAATAAAGATAAGTATTCAATTGTCATTTCATGATATTGTTTTGTTATGCATTTGTTTATATTCAATTAATATATTATGCATGATAGAATGTTTTCATTAATGACAGTATACTACTAATATGCATGTGATGGGTAAGTAGCTCATGGTGCTATACAACTCTCCATTGCTACTTATCTAGAATGAAACCTCTTTGCTGACATATTGGATTAGTGCACAATCTCAATGTTGTCCTGGTAGAGATGGAAGGCATCTAGAAAAGTTTCCTTGAGATATGGATGAATGTTGTATTGGCTAAAGTAGTTGCATGATCATATATTTATGCATAAGAATTTTCCAGTATGAATATTCCTTATGAAATGTTTCTAACCATACAAATGCATTTGACTTGTAGGAAAGATCACATACATAATCACCTCCAAGCAAAGAAGGATGAGACTTGTTTCGAAGAACAAGTGACGACATTTCAAGATGAAGAATAATATGACGAATGTAGTGACATCATTGATGCAGAACCTTCCAGCTATGAAGAAGTTCAAGAAGAATGATGTCTAGGATGCAGTATCAATACATGAAGGGAAATTTGTAGTTCCATCATGCAGTAGATGGAAACATCGTAGGATACAAGGCAAGATTCGAAGAGACATTTGCAGCTAGTGGGAGTTGAGACACATGACAGGAAGAATCATGTGTGCAAATGAAAGAAGGCCTTGTATGAGTTCAGAAGATACCCATGGGATAACACATACATGATGAGTTTGATGAAGATCTGAACCTATGCTACAAGGTTGATAGAGGATGACAAGCTCACAGATGGGTGTGAGAAGAACTTTTGAAAAAAGTTCAAGATAGAGGATCTTGGTATCCATTGTCACTCTAGTACATAATGTTTCAATGCATAGAGTACGGAAGATAGAGGGAGTATGATGCTTTAGAGGGAGTGATTGCAGAATATCCTGAGGTTCAACATGGTACGACAAGATGGATAGATTACTGATGACTCTAGGCTTTACTAAGAGTAAAGCAGATTCCAACCCTTGCTTCAAGGTTGAAGGCAGAAGACCAGTGATGCTTCTGTTATGTTTCGATGCACTATTTTCTAGGCATGGAGGTGTGGACAAGGGAAGTATGTAGTAGAGATCTTGAAGAGGTTCAGGATGATGGACTACAAGGCCATGACCACACCTATAGCATCGAACATGAAGCTATTGAGTGATGCTTCATCAGAGAATGGTTGGTGCTATGATGTATCGTCAGATGATTGGGTCCTTGAGGTACCTGACGGATACGATACCAGATACTTGCTTTGCTGTGAACACATTGAGACATGTTCACTTGATGGTTGCAAAGGGTACAGATGAGTATGGGCTCAAGTATGATATGAATCAGAAGATTAACCTGGAAGTTTATGTTGATTCAGAATGGGCAGCGCCATCGATAGAAAGAACACTTCATAGTGTTGCTTTAGTATGGGATCATGTGTGATCTCTTGGTTTAGCAGGAAGCAATCCTATGTAGCACTGAGTATAGCTGAAGCAGAGTATGTCACAGCTTGTTCAACTAGTTGTGAGGCAGTATGGCTGCGGAAGCTACTATCTGATTTATTTGATCTCCAGATGGATGCTACTTGTATACATTGTGACAACCAGAGTTGTGTGAAGTTGTTAGACAAGTCAAAACATATCGAGATCAAGTATCACAATATCAGGGATATGGTACAGAGGGGAGCAGTGAAGCTCCAGTATGTTGCAACGGAGGAATAGATAGATGATGTGTTGACAAAGCCATTGGCTAGGGTGAAGTTTGAGTACTTCAGGTAGAAGCTTGGTGTTCTCCAGATCGAGGTTTCCTCCAAGGGAAAATGATGAGACCCATATCCATTCTGACGAGTAGGTCAAATGTAAGGGCTAAGCCATTCTGTCATGGTGAGAGGATTGGTTCCTTCCATGTTAGATATGAGTGTTGAATGCCATTCTTGGAATGGAGGTACTTGGTCAGTTACCAGGAACACTTAGTCTGGGACTGAGAGAGCCATTCTGACAAGCAGGTTAGATATAAGGGCTGAGCCATTCTTTCATGGTTAAAGGATTAGGTTCCTCCCATGTCAGATGTGAGTGATGGCCATTCTGTCGAGTAGGACAGATGTAAGGGAAACTGCCATTCTCCTAGAGAATGGAGGAACCTGGTTAGTTACCAGGTAGCTCAGTCTAGCACTGGGGGCCATTATGATATGACTGTAGGATTGGTTCCTACAGGATCAGATGTGAGTGCACACCTTTTAGAGCATGCATGTTGGATTGGTTCCTCGCATTTGTTGAATGTAAGTGCAGAGCCTTTCTTCAATCATTGGTTGATCAGATATAAATGTTGAGCCTTTCTTCGATCATTGGTTAATCAGATGTAAGTGCAATTTCCTTTCTTCGATCATTGGTTGATCAGATGTAAGTGCAGAGCCTTTTGGCATGGAGGATTGGTTCCTCGCATGGCCAAGTGTAAGTGTTGGGCCATTCCGATCATTGGTTGAACGGATGTGAGTGCTAGGCCTTTCTGATGTGATTATAGGATTGGTTCCTATATGATCAGATGTGAGTGCTGGGCGTGCCTTTCTGACGAGTAGGTCATATGTAAGTGTTGGGTGGGCCATTCTGACGAGTAGGTCAGATATAAGTGTTGAAGAAGACCTACATGGTGGTTAGGCCTACAACCAGCATGAAAGAAGGCTGGCTCTGTAGAACTTCCTGTGACGAGAAGAATCATGAGATAGCACATATGATGATGACCCGTGATGATCCAGATCAAGCGATGATCTAGATCCAACAGTGATGATCCAGAACAAGTGATGATCCAGATCCAGTGATGATGTCCAGTGATGATCCAGATCCAGTGATGATCTAGATCTAGTGATGATGTCCAATGATGATCCAGATACAGATGAAGATGACTTAAAGATGAAGATGAATTGAATATGGAGATGACTTGAAGATGCAGATGACAGGATGATCCAGAGAATAAGACCAGTGCTGATAAATTGTGCCAAAAGAATACCTTCCTAGTTAAGAGGGAGTGTTGATGTAATTGTAACTTCGGAATGTATTCATCCGTATATCTTATGTATTGTACCTCGATGTTTATTCCAGGATGTGTCTGTAATGTAATTGAGTCATGTCATACCCTGATGTTTATTCCGGGAAGTTTCTATAATATAAAAGTCATGTCAAGTCATTGTGGGTAACCCTCCTATTGGTTAAAGTCCCCACAGTTATGGGGCCCTAGGGTTATTAGACTATCCTAGAGAAGTTGACCCTAGGTGAGTCATTGTAAGTCGGGGCAATAGTCCCCACCATTGTGTTAAGGATAAAACTTCTTGTTGGTCAGAGGAGGCAAAGTCCCCACAAGTTGTGGGGCACTAGGGTTATTAGACACTCCTAGAGATGTCGGCTCTAGTAAGTAATTGTTAAGTGAGGTTGACATGTTGGAGTGGGTTTCAAGTTAACAAAAGAGTATAAATAGATAGTGAGTCTCTCTATTTATCACACACACACTCACTCATTGGGGTGCAAGAGTGAGAGGAGAAGTTGCTGGGACAAGAGAGAGACTACTGTTGTTGGGAGATCATCTTTATGTTTCAGGTTTTACTTTTGGTGCTGATTCTATCTCTGAGGAAGTTGCAGGGTTTTCTCCTTTATGGTTTCCCCGAGGAAATTTTTTTGTGTCTCTTGTCTCTTGTGTTTTATTGCTATGCATGTTATTCTCTCAGTTAAAGATCCTAAGATCATAATGCTAGCTTGAATGATAAAAATCTAACAGCTATAGAATCAATTATGTATTCTGTAGACTAAATAATGATAGCTTTCAAAGCATGGAACCTTTCATCATCTTCTGTCTAGGGTTCTTCATCAAGCTTCTTTGCTCCTTGTGGGAGAGAAATGTTATGCTACTTGAGGAGAGCTTACAGTTGATCAATCTGCGTCTTCATACAATGATCTTCAAGATGGAAACCCTTCGCACAATAGGGACATATCTTCTTTTCGAACTTCTTTTTCTTAGAGCCAGAGGCTCCTTCGGAAGTCTTATGGTTCTGATTAGGATTTGAATCAGATGCTTTAGGCTCCTTCTTCTTTTATTTCCCTTTGGCTTGCGCTTTAGTATAGTCTATAACTAGGAGAGATTGATCTTTGGAGGTCTTGATGACCCCCATCTAGATCAATTTCTCTTTCTCCTTGATTACGGACTCAGCAAAGAAATCAAGTGAAGGAATTTTCCAATCCGGAAAGGAATCCATTTTAGAATGGAATATTGAGACAAATACAGAATACTTAGAACCGATTTTGTTGAGAATGGAGAGCATATTGTGCTCATCCTTTCTTTCTATCCTGCACTGTTTGCATTGAAGTGCAAGAGACTTGAATTTAGTAAAGAATTGCTCTATAGTCTTGAAATTGTTGGGATGTAAGGCTACCAAATCATTATCTAGGAGGTGTCCTCGAAGCTCATCTTGTTTTCCAGACAAGTTCTCAAGCTTCTCCGAGGCTTCTCTGGGTGTCCTCAAACCTTCAAGGTGGAAGAGGAGATCTCTGGATATATGAGTGCATAGATAACCGAAAGCTTCATCTAAGAAGTTCAGAAGCATGTTCTTCTCAACTGGTTGATGGGGCTCAACCTCCCTTCCATGTATTATCCTGAGAAAGCCATGCTTGCATAAGTCCAACTGCATATCAATCCTCCAATCAGTATAATTGAAGGTTGTGAGGGTCCGAGGTGTAGGAGATTGAGAATCCATAATTCTTCGACTGAAAGAATACAATATATTCACACAAGCTATGTAGAACCTGTAGAATTTCACTGCAAAACACTAAATCATCTAAACTATGTTAGAATCATGATTTCCCTCTCGACATGAACATTTTTTCAGGGTCCGTCACGCCTGCACCGCCACTCGAAATAAATTCAGAGGAATAAAGGCACTCTTTATGGGACTTCTGTGGAAACACAGCTACTTCTGATGTTCAATGGAGAGAGACAAACATGAAGCTTTCCTGAGATGGATTTGATACCATGTTAAAATTGATGTGTCGTTTAGATCTTCAAGCAATGAGTCCAATATTATTGATGCAGTAAAAGGAGAATGAAGATACAGACTGAAAAAATCAAGTGACATAGGAAACAGATGAGTATAGCTCAGATAATTACAATATCATTGTCATTAATTAAATCCAGTGTTACAATAGTTTACATAAGGAAGAATTCAAATCCATTAGGGAGGAATTCGAATCTACCAACTGGATGTGATTGTACCTAATTGGCTAGCTAACTCAGGATGTCTTAATCAATATCGGAGTCCAAATGGTTAACTCCACATGTCTAAACAACTCACACAATCAGTAATGAACAATTAACTGAGTCTAATTGAAGTGGTAGGTGAGCAAAGGTGCCTAATCCACATGCAACCATGCATGACTAGCGCTAACTGCACTGCACTGATTGTGATCTAACTAAATGTAACTAGAAATTAACTAAGCTTAACTAGTTCCAACTCCAACTGACTAAAGGAGGTTGGTGTCGGGACTCCCAGTGGCTCCTAAAATGTAGGGATTGTTCTTAGAAGGCGCCTAATCTGATGCATTCAAGTGCATTTAGTGGCAGTTAGCCTCTAGTAGTGTTCCCCACACTCTAGTAACTGGTACATGTGGCCCCAATCGACCAAGTGGACCCAAGGGTACTAGTGGAACCAATTAATTAATTAAAACTCCTAAGTTAGGCTAAATAATTTAATAGACAGTATGGTCAATGGAGGATTAATAATCCTAACATAAACATATGCTTATCCACAAGCATAAAAATACAATAGGTTTACTAGGTGCTTTAAGACACCAATCAATTAGTTACACATCATAGAACCATCTAGATCCTATCAAGAATATAGTTTCTCTAAAATGGAAACCATGGATTTTAAATCCATTATATACAACATTATACAACAAATGTGTAATATCATGTAGAAAGAAAGTCTCATATTTTCTTACAATTTTCAAAATTTGTTGATTTAAATAATCTTCTTCTATATAGAGAAGTTCTCTATGAGATTTCCATTCTCTTTGATGTTCTTCAAGGCCTGATCACTTTCTCAGTTATTCTTCTTTTTATACTGCAACACCCCAACTACCTCACCAAGAGGTTTAAATGTTATCTGATGGTCCAGGATATAACTCTTCTTGAGTATCAATAGTGTCTAAGACTTTGATCATGTCTCTGCTCATGTGGATTCCCTCCACAAGGTATCACATCCCTTGGATTCCTAAGGATGTACCATGACTAACTAGTGGGTACTTTGTCTTCTACCTCATGTGAAGATACATCAGTACTCCCTCTTCAACTAGAGGAGTTTTTCTGTACTATACCAAGCTTGTCCCGGACATAGGCTTAGTAAGAATATTGGAAATGTTTCTCATCTCTGGATATGTACCATGTCTTAGATATAACTGGTTCATAAAGCTTTACTTATTTTCAACATGCTCTATCTAGAGAAACTCATGTGATCTTTACTCGATCACTATGCTAGTCATATTTCATATATCTTTGAATGTTTATTCCATTGATCGAGACACATATAAGTTCATAAACACATGTACCAAGTAGGTACCTCAATACATTTTTTGTTGTACATGTCTATGCATAGAATGCAAAGTGTATAATCGTTCTTGGGAGCTGTGATTAATCTAAATACATCTCAACTGACTTTTGAGATCTTCCAAATCTGATTTAAACTTCATATTTATCTTCATAAAGATGGCCATGGTATTTCATTCCATCATCTTGAAACTCTTCAGGATATCTTTTGCACATTTTCCTTTAACTAAGGAAAATCTTATCAGGTGACTACCACACCTCTAATCATAACAATCATAACAAGATTCTTAAATACAGTTCTCATCTTCCTTCTGAATATGAGCATCATGAATTTCTCCTCTTAGCATAAGAGACATCAACCAGTTTTATTGGTTCCTTTAGGAGCTAGCGGATCTAGCTACTCTCTCTCACCATCAGGATGTGAGAAACATAATCTGGGTCCTCCATCACGGAGACTTCATGTTCATCTATGTATGAAGCTTTTCTTGACGCATGAATGTAAATAAGGTAGTTTAATTATCTTCAGGGGTCTTTACATCTCTCAAAATAATATTAGGGATTCTATTATGACTTCTTCCTGATACATAGGTACCTCATGATTTGTTACCAAAAGCTTCTTGCTTCACAGCATCCTCCTCTCTTTCAGGATTAGCGATCGGGATTACTTCTCATTCAATACATGTCATTTTTACTTGTAGGTCAGGGCTTATAGTTTTTTTTTATACAAATTGAATTCAATCAAGTTACAACCTTGCATAATACAGTGATTCAATAAAATGACAAACAACACACAAAGACATGCAAAAACATTTAACCAATGTTTCAGTATAACCATATCTCATGAATTGTAATCACATGAATACTTCAATGTATTTGTAGTAGTTCATATAATTATGTACACATTAAATCAATGTTTTGACATAACCCCATTCATATTTCATGTAATGTTTTGCAATTCTATATCAGTCTTATATTTAGATCTCATGAAGATTTATGCAACCCCTTATTCTTCTTAACGTGATTTTTCTATTTACCAATAAATAGAAATATTGTAGCATGTGATTTTAATCATGTTCAGACCATAACATCATTCCTAATCCCAGGAATATAGATTGTAATAAAACAAAGTCAGATTTTATAAAAGCATATGATAATCAAGTAATCATGCAGCCCAACATTCATATCTCATGAATAAATCATGCAGCTCTATATTCATATCTTATGAAACAATAATGCATGTTTTATATTCATATCTTATGAATCTTGTTATTTTTCAATGAAGCAAAGACAATCAACATATATGCTCACAATTCCTAATCCCAAGAACACGAATCTCTATTCAAGACATCATGATGCACTATGTGCACAAGTTTGTCCCTAGACCAAGCCCTAGGATTAATGGTGTTTAATTATATTTTGGATCTAAGACTTCGTGAGGTGGATTTGAAAAATTAAACAAAAAGCATAAACATTGAGATTCTCTCACTTTGTATTGTAGTCTTAACAGGGGGTGTTGGAATGCAACACTCCAGTATAACTTTTTAATAAGGAGCCTTTTGCGATAATCTGATGAATGTAATAGTGATTTTAATATTAGTATGTTAGGTATTATTAATAAATAATTATCACTGAGGTGCTTAAGTTGTACAGAAAATGAAAATACCCAACTAATAATATAAAAGGGAATCATTCCCATTTATATTTTGCATGTCATGTCTATTTTTATTGGATTGTCTCTAATATTTTTTTGTATGTTTAAATGTTTATATTTTATATGTGACTTCTATTTTTATTTGATTTTCTCTAACCTTTTCGTATGTTTAAAATTTTAATAGAAGAGTTCCATCCTGATCTTCAGAAACAAAATTTCATGAAATAACCTCAAAGCTATGAGATCAAAAGAAAGTAGACGTATGCAAATTGAAAATTTTGTGTTGATTGAAGTAATCCCCTAGGGTTTGGTATCTCAATATTAAGGAATACTTCATACCTACTAGATTCGAAAGGATTATGTTTGAGATGTGAGTTCTTAAGGGGATTATATAGTGATACTGGATGATTTGATCATAATAGACAACAATGAAGGTTTGATTAAAAAATTAAAGAACTTACAAAGAACTATTTGGATAATAGAATTGGCATTATGAATTGATTTTAAGGGATATAGGTGTGGAAAAATGATGACAACATATTTGTCTTATTGAGGAAGTATGATTTAGATATAGATTCCAATTGGTGTAATACAAGTTGTTATCTACACCAATGGAGACTAGTTTGAATTTGATAGTCAGTGCATTAAAATATAAAGGTCATCTAGAATATAGATACACGCATATTAATAAAGTTACTTAGTGCTTTTAGGTTACTTTATGTTTAATTATTTTATTAAAGTACACAAATAATTTTAGGGTTTGTGTAATCTCATTATTATAAAGAGAATGTTGATCTCTTCATTTGAAAGTACAAAATAACTATTTTCTGTTTTTCAATTCTCTTTGTGTTCTTGGTTTCCTTGTGTGTTGTGTTTTTGAAATATGGTATCAAATCCACAGTGAAAGGAAGTTGAAGCAAATAAATATGAATGCATAGTGATTTCCAAGTTTAGTGACGAGCCAAGAGACTTCATTCAATACACACTAAGAAGTCAAAAGAGTTTCACATCAATGAAAGCTATGGTTTTCTTTTTTTAGGTTTAAAAGACGAGCATTATTTTTTCGCTCAATTTAAAGCTAGGTTCATATTTTTAAGAGAGAATCAATTTTTTATTATTTAAAACCAAATTTAGAATTTTTTTGGGTTAAAAATTAGATTAAAAATCACACACACACACACAGACATATATATACAAGCATTTTTTGGGGGTGGGTGCAGGGAAAGGGGGCAATTGTTTTTTCCATCCATACAACTATAATGACACACCATAAAAAGAGATGCATACTATTGTACAAAATGTATAGAATTTGTACCACAAACCATAAATTTTCTAGGTTTTGTTTATCAACATCAATTATTTGATGTTTCACTGTAATTTCTATTTTCAAGCTAATTTTTTGAAATTTTCACTAATTTCTAAAATTTTAGAGGGATGTCTCTATATTTCAATAGTCATTTAGCATATTTGTGGCATATTTGTGCATTTTTATGTTGTATTTTCATGTTTTTCTCTAGTTTTGGTAGAAATTGCATTAAGCAGTGGTAGATTCAACAGTTTGGGAGAAAACCCTTTACCTTTAGGGCATATTGTAAGGTTTTTTGTTACACCAAAACATGCAGATATTGATGAACATTTGAAACCAAGCACAATTTCCTATAATCAGGAGTGGAGGTTAGGCCACAATTTTATATTCCCAGAGGTGCGGTGGTTATACCATGAAGTTGTATCGATACTCCAACACCCCCCTTCGACGTAGCTTAGGGGAATTGAACCTGAGACCTTAACTCTGGTACCATGTAAGGTTTTCAGTTACACCAAAACCTGCAAATATTTATGAACATTTGAAACCAAGCACAAGGTCCTATCATCAGGAGTGGCGTTTAGGGCACATTTTTATATTCCCAGAGTTACGATGGTTATACCATGTGGTTGTATCGATACTACAAAACATATTTTAGTAGTTAAGTCTCTATTTCACCTCTTTTATCTACAAAATTATTTGAGAAAATGGCTAGTTAGTCCAATAACATATTGGAGGGTAAACATAAACTCTTTGTTAAAAATTATAATACCTAGAAACTATGTATGTTATCCACTTTTTAGTACAATTATTTAGATCAGCATGTGTTGGAGAATGAAACTTGACCTACAACAATAGGAAAAGGCCAAGACAAATACGCACGAATGAAATAGAGAAACCCCATGTTCATAAAGTTATATGATGCCTTTTTACTAAAATACCCACCTCAGACAAATGGTAAGGAATTAGAAAAAATTCAAAACAACAAAGTTGTAGGTAATTTCAAGACCTTTCCAATGGTCAAAGTCCACCCAATTACGAGCTAAACGTTATTCCCAAAATATGAAAGATTCCTAGAATATATTTTTTTCAATTAGGATACATTTTGGGCAAGATAAAACCTTATGGATGCTTCCAGAAGTGTAGGGTGATGGCACTATGAAGGATGTTGCAACCATTTGGAAGCACTTGAAAGACTTGCATGAAGCCTAAGATAAAGGTAGATCCTTTTTCCTAAAAAAGTATATTGGTTTCTATTAAGATGAATGAGAATGAATCTTTACATGAATATTTGGTGAAGATTAAGGATATTAGAGAATAATTGAATGCCCTTGGGAAGAATATTGAAGAAGAAGACATGATGGTAATTACTCTTACGAATTTACCAATTTAATTTGATCATTTTATTGAAACACTTTATTATTGATGTTGACAAAGACCTAAAGTTTGATGAGATTTGCACAAAGATTTTGCAGCAACATTTTGCAACAAGATAGGTGGAAAAAGTAGTTTAGCAATGAAAATACAATAGAGAGTTCAAAACTTGCATTGGTAGCAAACCTTAAGGGTAAGGGAAATTTTGCTTGAAAGAACAATGGAAGAATTAGTCAAGGAAGCACCAATGAATCAAGTAAGCAAAATATATCCAAATGTCATTATTGTGGAAAGGTGGGTCATAAATTTTTTTTGCAAAAAATGGTTGTTGGATGAAAAGCATAACCAAGGAGGCTCTCAACAAAAGGATAAGTCCCATGTTGTAGAACACTAAGAAAATACTATTTTGTTTTCTTCCATGGACAGGAAATCAAATCATAGAGAGTAATATACTTGGTATATTAATTATGGTGCATCACATCATTTCACTAATAAGCATGATTCGAATGTTTAATATGATGCTTATGATCCATAAGTGGTTTTTGGATAGTGGGATTATTTCATAATATAATGCAAGGGAAATATACAAATCACCTTGAGATGTAAGTGGTTGGACTTCCTTAGTTTCTAACATGTGTTGGGTATGGAATGAAATTTGTTTTCAACGAGTCAAATTATGAGGCAAAGTCCCCACTTACATGTTATTTTTCAGCAACCATAAATGCTACATGGTTTACACTGGGAAAGAAAAAAAATTCTCTTGGTATTGAATATCACATATTGTTTCAACTGGATGGCATGGAGGAATCCAAAGAACATGCTCTACATGCCAAGAGTGTTCAAGAAACCAGTTCACTTTGGGATCAAAGGTATGGGCATTTGAATTTTCATTATCTTTCTCATTTACATAATCAAAGGTTAGTAGATGGTCTTCCATAGATTCAACAAAAGAAATAGGGAATTTGTAGAGATTGTCATGTGGAAAAAGTAATACCAAGATCCATTTGATGCCAAGGATGGGCTTGCAGATCCAAGGAGGTTCTTGAGTTGATTCATGCAAATATTTTTGGGAATATGAAGACATCATAAATATTTAGTCCTACATATTTATTATTATTTGTATATGACTCCACTCAAAAAAATGTGGATGTATTTTTTAAATTTAAACTCTGAATTATTTCTTGACTTCAAGAAGTTTAAGGCATGGGTAAAAAAATAGCTTAGGGCTTGTATTAGGATTATTAGGTATGATAATTATGGATTTTTTCTCTACAAAATTTTAACTTTTTCAATGAATAGGGTATTCAAAACCACTACACCACACCCTACACTCCACACAAAAAAAGGAGTGGTGGAGAGTTGTAAATGTACTATTATTGATATGGCACATTGTATGCTAGAAAATAAATTTGTTTCTTGCAGGTATTGGTTTGAAAGGAGTTCACACAACAATGTATTTTATTAATATATCTCTGACAAAGGAAGTGCAGAAGAAGAATCTAGAGGAATCCCGATTTAGACAAAAACCACAAGTAATTCATCTCAATGTTTTTTGTTCAACTATATATACATGGGTCCCTAAAAAAAATGAACCAAAATAGATCTCAAAAGAAATAAATTGATCCTCACATGTTACAACACTCACAAAGGATATAAGTTAGTTTATGTATATATTGACAAAGTAATATTTATTCAATATGTTGCGATTGATGAGAGTGCATGGATTTTTCAAGCGAATTTGGAAATGAATAGTTCTAAGAATGAGGATTTTTTATATGTAACTTAGGTAGGATGCTTGTACAACCTCCACTTGAAGGGAGGGGGAAATTCTATGGATTATTCTCTATAAAATCCATTCCCAAAACTATTGCAAGTACTCAAATTAGCAAAATCATAGTGTTGATATGGAATAAGATAATCCTAAAAACAGACCAAAATTATGGCACAACGCTATTGTAAATGTTTGGTTTGATGAGGTGAGGGAATTAGGAAGACCAAGAAGAGGTAAGAAATACGATACATTTAATTATTCTTTAATGGATAACATTAAAAATTCACATAAATCTGAATAATATGAAGAGGCTAATTTCAAGACCGAAATGGGAGAAGTCTATGCAAGTTGAACATGAGGCTTTGATGAAAATACAAACATGGGTTCCTACAAAGCTGCCTATAGGGAAGAAAACCATTAGCTACAAATGGGTGTATAGAATAGATTGTGAAGAGATATTTTCTTCCACAACAAAGATGAGAAAATCCATTTATTTGTAGCCATTGTAGGGAAACTTTGATGAAAAATATACCAAATGAATGTGTAGAGCTCCTTCCTCAATGGATATTTGGAGATAAAGGTATACACATATCATCCACAAGGTTTCTAGGATATGGGGAAAGAATGTTTGGTATTTCAACTAAAGAAATATATATATGGATTGAAGAAGGAGCCTAGATCATGGTACATTGAAACTGACAAGTATCCGGGTGAACATGAGTTCTAACAAATTCCTTTGGATCCCAATATTTATGTCAAAAGAATTAGATATGATGCAATTATTATGGTGATATATGTATATGAAATCATCATCATAGGTAGAGAGGAAAGAGAAATATCATAGGTAAAAAAAAAATTGTGTGCTACTTTTGACATGACTAACTTAGGATTCCTACATCATTGCTTAGGTGTAGAAGTTCGGTAAACAGATAAACATATTAGTGTTCCATTGGAAAAGTATGACAATAGTTTGTTAGACAAGTTTAGGATGGAAAATTAGAAAAAATAATCTACATGTATGGATAAAGGAATGAAACTTTCATCCAAGACTAATTCTAAGGTACTTAATGAATCAAACACCGCGCAACTAGTGGAGACCTTCAACTATATTACAACCAATAGACATTAATTGAGTTTTGCATTCATCTATGTTATGTACCTAGGGAGGATAATATGGGGTACCTAGGCAAGTACCCAAGGGGATAATGTATGCAATGTGGCCATAATCATGGAATGTGACCACTTGCTAGTTGGTAGGTAATAAATATCCACACCCATTAGGAGTACTCATGATAAAGTATAAATTTATATGAGTGTCATTGTGTAAGATATATGTGATGAATTATATTGTAGAAATAATGGCATGAGGAGTGATACCTTCCATACGGAGTAATTGATGGAGTTACCCTACCTTAAAGGTCTTACTCTATATCTTGGTGTTATTCTTATAGTGAATGTATTTTGGTTATTTATGCATTTTAAAGGTTCTATATCATTGTTGCAATTATATTTTGTTGAAATATTGTAACTTAAAAGGATATTCTAAATGTATTTTACTGATGTACCCCAAGGGAGATGTAATTATTCCTCCATCGAGATGTCACTATTGTAATTGGTCATCATAGAGTCATGAGGTAAATCCTCCATTGTAAGTCGGGTCATTAGCACCCTAATGAATAATATAAAATATTGTTTTGAGTCTTCCTAGGTTAATTCGACCCAGACAGTTTAGTGGGGCTGACTTGTTTAGGGTAAAAGTCAGTTGACATAATGTGTATAAATAGAGGAGTTGTGTTCCTCATTATAACACATACTTACTCACTTGAGTAGCGCATAGGAGAGAGAGAGAGAGAGAGAGAGAGAGAGAGAGAGAGAGAGAGAGATACCAACAAGGCGGAGAATACATGTTTTGGGGTTTTATCTTATACATCTTATAAAGAGGAAGTTTCGCTGGGTTTTCTTCCCCTCGAGGGTTTCCCAGGATAAATACTGTGTCTATCTTGTGATTTTGTTTATTTCAATAATTTTGCATATGTTACCATTGTGAATTTGGATTGAACACTAATGATATCTAGTCTGCCATATGAAATATTAACATGGTATTAGAGCTAGCCTGAATAGGACAACTTTCACAAGGTGAAACTCTCTCTCCTCTCTCTTTGAAAGAAATTAGGGTTTATGCAAAAGTTTGGAACTTGGAAGATCTACATGCATAGAAAGTTGTGCCTCCCTAGAGCACATATATTAAGCCTATGATCAAATTTTTTGGGTGGTTGAATCTCTGGGAAAGCCAAACCCTAGTTTGTCCCTGAACCAAAAAACTGCAGAAAACAAGAACTAGAAATTCTACAGAAATTGGAACCTTGCAAATAAGATTTGAAGGGTGAATATTTGGGATCTCCAGAAATCAGTTGGACCAACCAACTCACCTTAGTGAAGCACATCTCCTGGTAAGGTCAAATTTTCATTTTGAGAAATTTCAATTTTTAGTGACCTACTGGACAAGATGGCCCCAAGCACTAAGCTTGAGGATAAACTGGAATGCATAGAAAAATTCCTATCATGGAATTATAGGACTGGTCTCATTCTAAAAGAGAATGGTGTTGAGAAGAACATCAAGGATGAGGTTGCAGAACCAATAGAAGTTGAAGCTAAGGAGAAGCATGAGCAAGACCTAATCAAGACAATGAGGATCATTGATGATTCTATCAAATATCACTGGATCCCTTAAGTGTCATCTAAGAAGACACATGTTGGTACCAGATCTGTATTACAAAATTTTTGCCAAAGTAATCTCCCCAGAGTCTGCACACTTTTCACTATCCTGCATCATCTTATCTCTTCTTCCAAAATTCCTTCAAATTTTCCAAGTTTCATGCTCCTAAGGTTTGATCCCATAAATTCTTGACCTGTTTAGTTTTCCTTCCTAAAATAATAATTTTATTTAAAAATAAATAAAATAAATAAATAATAATTTTATTTAAAAAATAAATAAAATTATTATTTAATATTATTTATGAAAAATAAAATTATTATTTTATCCAACTTATTACTTTTACCCACCCATCATTCCTCTAACATGTTACGTGTTGGTTCTTTTAAAAATGCAAGAAAGAGTTATTATATTAAGAAATGGCTCTCTTGTTTTTCCCATGTTGAATCCCATTTCGAAGCTTTGTGTCCTCACCCAAGCCGAGTTACAGGTGTAGACAACGCTCCAGTTAAAAATGGCTGAATTGTTCTATTTTGCATGGCTGAATTGTTTTATTTTGCAAAAGGTTTTGGCTTTGAGTCATATATCTAAGTTATCGACATGTGCAATTACACATGGGGAGAGTCCACGAGTAAAGGCTTATGCACAATGCGTTCAATTAAAACACATTAAGTTGGATATGACTCAAGTCTAAGTTATCGACATGTGCAATCACACATGGGGAGAGTCCACGAGTAAAGGCTTATGCACAATGCGTTGAATTAAAACACATTAAGTTGGATATTTAAAAAAGATATTATAATTTATGCTTCTTTTGATGTGAGATATATCTCATCTAAAATATTTCATACCAGAGTATTGATATCAGAGATATTTCAAATCAAAGAAATGTCTGAGTTGAGAACGAGTTTAATACTCACTGCATTTGAAGTAAAAAGGTCAAGCTTATCAATCATCAATGCAAATGGGAAATGATCAATAAGCTCTAGTGGCAATAACAAACATTCACCAAAATCCTGAATTTCAATGTTTTTAAAGATGGAACGAAATCCTTTAAGGATTATTTTCAGTCAACCATTGTTGCCAGATTCTTAAACACGAAATCAGAATACATAGCATCAATGTGCATTTGAAAAAGAATTTCCAGATTCTTAAACACGAAATCAGAATACATAGCATCAATGTGCATTTGAAAAAGAATTTCCAGATTTGTAGAGAAATTGAAGAGGACATAGCTGGCAAAATACAAGCACGTAGATTCAGATTTTCAAGGAAGTATCTTTGCATTCAAAAACGCAATTGGAAAATTATCTAGCAACAGGGAAGCATACATATAGCAGAAAAATTTAAATACCTTATTTTTGATCGAAACAGAGGATAAGAGGATAAATGAATGCCAAATTTCAAGGCAAATAGATCCACATTCCCAGGCAGAGGATCAGTGGGTACAGTATTTTTATCAACATTTGGCAGTGTTAAGGAATCTCCTTCCCGATCTTATGGCAACTGTAGATCACATCCTAGTATCCAGAGAAGGTAAAGTCAGCGTTTTGAAGGCCAGAAAGGGTAATGGAACTCAGCAATTTGATGATTAGATCAGTAATTCCAGATTTGAAGGCATTTAATTCAAGCAATTCCAGATCTCTTGAAACCAATTCGAGATCTTTTCTGCTTTTGTAATTTCTATAAAGTTGGGCATTTTTATTGTAAAAGGTGAGAGTTCCAGCCGAGGGCTGACCCAGGGATAGAAAGAGCTGCTACAGTTAGTTTCCTGCAGACATGTATTTATTTGGATTCCTTTAATATGAAGAGAGCTTTGGAGTGATTATAGTCGAGATGAGCTCTATTCTGTTTTATTATGAATTGGTAAATTATGTGTTGTTCATGATTTTGTTCTGTGTAGGGTCCTTATGCATCAATACCAGAATTCTTATGAGTTATATGCATGTATATTAAGGATTTAGAATGGGATTAACTTACTTTTTCTATAAGTTCACATTTGCAAATCTTTCTATTACAGCATGTTACATTTATACATCTGCTGCAGCCATTTCCCATGTCATATTTAGCTAATCTTTGTAATGTTTCCCTGTTCACAAACTCTCATACTTATCCACTTGTTTCCACATCATTAAGATTTCACTAGCCATGTTCTTTCAGCGGTCAAGGAACATCTTTTAGTGATAACATCTTCTGGCATCGTTGCCGGGGACGGAGGAACGAAGACATACTTCCCTGGGCTGTACGACAACGAATATATCCAGAGTTTGATGGCGAACAAAGACTGGTGACATAGTGGCTGCTATATTCCCCTGGTGAGACCATTTGGTTTCAAAATGGCAGATTCAGTTTCTGATCGAGTTGCTTCATGTACCAAGACAACAGGGTTTGAGGTAGATCTTGCTTTTCTTAAAAATTTCAAAGAATGGATAGCTGATAATGATGAATGGAATGAAGATTTATTTCCCTATTTAGATTATTATAATATTTCAAGTGAAGAGAATAAACTTTGTTTTTTGAAGAAGCTTCTGAAAACACTCGAATTGGAGTATGAAATTTTATTGACTCATAAAAATTCCCAAATTTTTTCTGAGATTAACATTTTTAATGGTCAGTATGAAGATATGTGCGTGGCTTTGAATAAAGAATTAAATCAGCATATCATGGAAAGTAAAAAATGGTTTTCAGGTGATTGTAAAAAAGTTGGCTTTATGGAAACAGTGAGGTTAGAGCTTATCTAAAGGCAGTTTACTTATCTTAAACAAGAAACAGAGATATTTAATCAAAACATGTTTTTTAACTATTTTTTATGATCCAGTAGCTGCTTATCTCGAGGTTTTTATCAACTCCATCCATTCAGTTTTGTTCATCTGCAAATATGGGTTTCAGATTCATGATGGATTGCCTATAAGTTCTTCAATCTTTATTTTACAGAAGCATATTCCAAGAGTTCAATTGTTAAGTCAATTTTTAACCTGGTTTCATTGGAAATGGAATTACACATGATCGGCTTGATCACTGCAAGATTAGAGTAGAAGTGTGGATAAATAAGCTCATCCTTGAGCATTTTCTTTAGTTGGTATAGTGTGATTAGATTGTTGTGTGAGGATTATTTCAGTGTGCAGAGTTGTTTAAAGTGTAGCATTCAGCTAGCAGTGTGTTTTCAAGTTTTTCAATAAGTAGCTGAGATTTGGGATGAAGACTTCAGCCCAATGAAATGGAAAGGAACTTGTTCTACTTGTTCTTGGCAGCTCGCAGGGAGAATACCATCCCCAAACGAAGCCAGATGTTGGTACCAAATCTGTATTACAAAATTTTTGCCAAAGTAATCTCCCCGGAGTCTGCACACTTTTCACTATCCTGCATCATCTTATCTCTTCTTCCAAAATTACTTCAAATTTTCCAAGTTTCATGCTCTTAAGGTTTGATCCCATAAATTCTTGACCTATTTAGTTTCCCTTCCTAAAATAATAATTTTATTTAAAAATAAATAAAATTAGTAAATAATAATTTTATTTAAAAATAAAATAAAATAATTATTTAATAATATTTATGAAAAATAAAATTATTATTTTAGCCAACTTATTACTTTTACCCACCCATAATTCCTCTAACATGTTACATGTTAGTTCTTTTAAAAATGCAAGAAAGTATTATTATATTAAGAAATGGCTCTCTTGTTTTTCCCATGTCGAATCCCATTTCGAAGCTTTGTGTCCTCACCCAAGCCGAGTTACAAGTGTAGACAACGCTCCAGTTAAAAATGGCTGAATTGTTTTATTTTGCAAAAGGTTTTGGCTTTGAGTCACATATCTAAGTTATCGACATGTGCAATCACACATGGGGAGAGTCCACGAGTAAAGGCTTATGCACAATGCATTGAATTAAAACACATTAAGTTGGATATTAAAAAAAGATATTATAATTTATGCTTATTTTCATGTGAGATATATCTCATCTAAAATATTTCATACCAGAGTATTGATATCAGAGATATTTCAAATCAACGAAATGTTTGAGTTGAGCACGAGTTTAAGGAGTCGGCTTTCGAATCGACCATTTGCACCGATCGGACGACCGCGCTCGCGTGAGCGGTCACGTCCGACGACCGCGGTCGTCCGATCGGTGCAAATGGTCGGTTAGAAAGGGTATACCCGAGTTTAATACTCACTGCATTTGAAGTAAAAAGGTCAAGCTTATCAATCATCAATGCAAATGGGAAATGCTCAATAAGCTCGAGTGGCAATAACAAACATTCACCAAAATCCTGAGATCCAACGTTTTTAAAGATGGAATGAAATCCTTTAAGGATTATTTTCAGTAAACCATTGTTTCCAGTTTCTTAAACACGAAATCAGAATACATAGCATCAATGTTCATTTGAAAAAGAATTTCTAGATTTGTAGAGAAATTGAAGAGGACACAGCTGGAAAAATACCAGCATGTAGATTCAGATTTTCAAGGAAGTATCTTTGCATTCAAAAACGCAATTGGAAAATTATCTAGCAACAGGGAAGCATACATATGGCAGCAAAGTTAAAATACCTTATTTTTGGATCGAAACAGAGGATAAGAGGATAAATGAATGCCAGATTTCAAGGCAAATAGATCCACATTCCCAGGCAGAGGATCAGTAGGTACAATATTTTTCTCAATACTTGGCAGTGTTAAGGAATCTCCTTCCCGATCTTATGGCAACTGTAGATCACATCCCAGTATCCAGAGAAGGTAAAGTCGGCATTTTGAAGGCCAGAAAGGGTAATCGAACTCAGCAATTTGATGATTAGATCAGTGATTCGAGATTCGAAGGCATTTAATTCAAGCAATTCCAGATCTCTTGAAACCAATTCGAGATCTTTTAAGCTTTTGTGATTTCTATAAAGTTGGGAATTTTTATTGTAAAAGGTGAGACTTCCAGCCGAGGGCTGAGGCAGGGATAGAAAGAGTTGCTCCAGTTAGTTTCCTGCAGGCATGTATTTATTTGGATTCCTTTAATATGAAGAGATGCTTTGGAGTGATTACAGTCGAGATGAGCCCTATTCTGTTTTATTATGAATTGATAAATTATGTGTTGTTCATGATTTTGTTCTGTGTAGGGTCCTTATGCATCCATACCAGAATTCTTATGAGTTATATGCATGTTTATTAAGGATCTAGAATGGGATTAGCTTACTTTTTCTATAAGTTCACACTCGCAAATCTTTTTATTACAGCATGTTACATTTATACATCTGCTGCAGCCATTTCCCATGTCATATTTACCTAATCTCTATAATGTTTACCTGTTCACAAACTCTCATACTTATCCACTTTTTTCCACATCATTAAGATTTCACTAGCCATGTTCTTTCAGCGGTCAAGGAACATCTTTTAGTGATAACAACACCAAAGAAAATGTATGATGCACTTTCCAGAATTTATGAGGGAAGGAACATCAACAGAAAGATGAATTTGAGAGCTCAAATAAAGGGCACCAAGATGAGTAAAGGAGAATCAATTCAAGACTACTTCACAAGGGTCTCCTAGTTCAGGGAACAACTAAGTGCTATTGGAGACACCCTTGATGAGGATGAACTAGTTATGACTGCTCTCAATGGTCTCACTAGACCTTGGGATTCATTCATACATACTCTGTGTGTCAGAAAAGAAAGTATGAAGTTTGACATAGTATGGGAAGATTGCATTGTATTCAAGAATAAGCTAAAGTAGCTAACAGAGAAGCTCTACTCAGAGAAGATGATCAGGCTCTATCCATCCATACTAAAGGAAGAAAACAATCAAACTTCAAGAAGGGTAGTTATAAACCTTCAAAGAAGAAGTTTCAAAAGAAAATATTAAATCAAAATAAATATTACTCAAAGTATCAATGTTATAACTATCATAAGATAGTACACCTTTCTAGAGAGTGTCCATCACCAAAGAAGAAAAACAACAAAAGACATCATGCCCATCTAGCTGAAGATGAGGATGATGAAGAAGAAAGACCTCAAAAGAGACTGAAAAAAGAAGAATATGTGTAAGAATATATCTATTATTCTCTGCACTCTTTGGGTATGCAACACCTAGAGAATATACATGGCTTATTGATAGCGGTGCTTTAAAGCACATGACAGGGAAGAAGCAATCTCTGTCAAGACTTGAAGAAAATATCTCTTCTCAAAAAGTGTCATTAGGAGATGACTATCAATATCCCATCAAAGGTATTGGTGAACCAAGCTACAATCTTAACTATGGGACTTCCATGAAGATGAAGGATATCTACCAGGTTTAAAAAAGAACTTATTTTCCATCTCTGCTCTAGATAAGAAAGGATATATAATTGCTTTTATAGATGGACAAGTACTTATGTGGTATAAAGGGAAGACACTTGAAGATGTTTTGGTCATTGAGGAAGAAGAAGGAGGACTGTACAAACTCAAAGGATATCCAAAGACATCCCTTGTGCATGAGACTACCAGCTCAAGTGAACTATGGCATAAGAGGCTTGCTCACATCAACTACAAAGCACTGCCCTATGTGAGAAAGGTGGTAACAGGTGTTATCACTCTTTTTTCGCACGACAAGAACTGGCAGGAAGGTAGGACAGAGCGACCCCATCCAAAGAAAAGTAAAAATATCTAGTTGCAGGATGGCCAAGAAATTTGTTAAAAGCGACAGCGTTCCTATTGTGACGATCAAAGGACGCGTCAAATCGACGGTCATAATATTTTTTGCTAAAAGCATCAGGAGTGATCAAAAGTGCCCCTCCATCCCCATGAAATGACATTTAAGCAACCCCGAGTTTCGATGTCCACGATTAACGGAGGGGAGATCTATGGGCAAGGTTGATTTCGCCAGATTGAAATGCTTATAGAAATTTTGACCTCTTGATCAGCGAAATGAATTAAAAAGCGATAACATTTGACAGCCTAGATCTCGCTGAAGAAAGATCCACAGTGGGCATCTCCTCCGCTGATGAGACATGCATGGAGCCAGATCATCTCATGAGTTCATGACAATTGGTACTTCGGTACATGTGTGCGGTCGAGATCGAAAGGAATTTCAGATCTGAGGGTCCAAAATGAGGGAAATCGGCAAATGTCGTAGACAAAGGAATTCAGGGGAGAAATGTGTGACTCCGCGTATGGTCTGCTTGTCCAAAAAAGACCCCATGAGTACAAAAACTCGAGGAAGATGTGAAAAAAGAAGAAAGCGATGGGAAATCAGATGCTCTAACACCATCAGAGCACGCTAGCGATGGAAGAGTTGGATCCTCTACATATTCAGTCCTCCTAAGCCCAAAGGTCATAGCATCAAGCATGCCGAAAGCTAGACAAGCTCTCGAAAGGTCGATTTTGCAGAAGATAGGTAAGGATCTTACACGTGGCGAGAAGACATAACGAAAGGGAGCAGTTTTTGATACAGTCATCAGCAGGAACGAGAGGGTAAAGAACGTCAAGTCCATGTGCCTTGAGACATATGGTTTGCAATGAGGGATAACACCAGAGGTATTTTCGCAGCCAATAATAGAATGCCACAGTAGAGAAGGCGGTGTGACTAGATCTCCAGCGGGAAGAAAGGATCCCAGGCCCACATGCTCGCTCGTGCTCTCATCATGATAATCGATGGCGAAGTGTGTTAGGATGCTGATGGGTCATCGCCATGTTTAGTTTCTCCAGCTCTATATAAACACCACACTTCTATGCCGCAAAAAACAGAGATTAAGTGAGTGTGGAAGAGAAACTTAGAGTGCTAGTCTGGTGAAAGTTCTAAGAGCTCTAGAGGAGATTTGTGATGGTCGTCTGGTTCGAAAAACTTGTCTGTCAAGGTGTGTTGTTAGTTGGAAAGCATAGCTCCACATTCCTATGCTCCCATGATCATTTCACCAAGAGTGCGTCAACCATCGGGGAAGAGATGTTTATTGTATTAGAAGATCCTTCTGGCGTTAGCAAGGTCGTAACATGGACGTTCATCGTATTAGATGGAACTACTAAGGTGAACAACGACATCATCATATTAATAGAGGTCCATACCCCCGTGAGTGTTGTACCTGGGTTTTCATGTCCCAGGAGTGTTCCCCCAAAACCCCCAGACGTGGTCGCTGCCTTCAAAGCCTTGGTACGTGATGGCCATTTTTAGCGGCTACCCATAGGAGTGAATGCTCGTACTAGAGGGGTGGGGGTCCAAATTCTTCATCACCGCCTTTGTGAATTCCACTTGCCAACTTTTTCTGAGGTGGTGAGGAGGTCGAAGACGCACCCCTCCATATTTCCTGCAGGAGAACCCTCCTCATGGGAGGTAAAGAGTACAAGAATGACAAGCCATTTCAGAGGCTTGTTACTGCCAGAAGCAATGCGGCCCTTCTTTAAACCCCCTTGTATAACAGTGTTACCAAGAGAGGGGGGAGCTGTAAGGAAGACTGAGCACGGAAGGGACACAAATGTCCTTGCTGGCTTTGAGTCCATGCAAAGAGGTGCCTTTGAGCACGGAACGAACACAAATTTGAAGGGGGAAGACATGTTGTAGACTCGACAGATAGGTAAATAGTCGGGCTCAGTAAGCAAATGAGCCACCCAAAACATCGTCAGACGTTGTTTTCGAAGTCGGTGAGCTTCGAGCTAGAAGTGTCACGCTGCCATTCAAACCAAGCATGCGAATTTTCTCCATGTTGTTTGTTGTTGCATGTAAATCGTGGTGGAAACGCCACGTTCTATAGTATTTAGAATTTCAATTATGATTTGTAACCTGTTTCTCACCCTGTTTTGGGATTAATTTCGGGGGCTTGAAGCACTATAAAAAGACTCCCGCAAAGGGCAAAAGGGTTGGTTGGTTCTAATGTGTAAATACTAATGTGTTTATGATATTTTGGAATTAATGTACAAAGCCAAATACCGGTTATATGCATTACAAGGATTCTTGTGTGTTTCTAAATTACAGTCTGTACATCTCTTTTCTTCATGTGCATGTTATTTCCAGTGCTTCTTTATGTTATGTGTTCTTCATGTCGTAGATGCAGTGTATAATGGTCGAGAATTCATACTCATATGCTCCTACTATTGTCTTCGATATCCACCAAAACTATTTCTTCCAAAACTGGCGTGGAATTCATCCTAGCGGTGCTCTACGTCGGCGGACTATCATTGTTCTGTTTTTTCACTAGACCCTAAATGCAACGACCGTGATCGAAGCACTACCTTGCTCTTGTAATCTTTTTCCCATGCAAATTGTTATGTTCTCTTGATATTTTGACTCCATAGCACTATAGATATTTCTTTTGTTTCCAACCACCAAGCATTTGATATCCATTTGTGACATCATGTATGGCCTTGATATCCATTTGTGACATCATGTCTGGCCTTGCTATACATTTGTGAGAGACCCCTCTTTGGAATTGGAGAAGCCAACTCCCTTTCCTAAAGTGGTTCTGTTGTTTCCTCGGGGTCCGCCTCCCGCAACCTTGGGTGTGATTCTGGGTGCTAACAAACTAGCATGGTTGCTAGGGATTAAATTGAAAATCATCCCTGGGAAAATGACAAAGATTCTAATGATAGAGGGTTCTTGTGCGAAAACATGGACCCCTGCATGTGAAAAGGTTGTATCATTTTCCTTGGCGACTCCATGTTAAAATTTATAAAAGAAGGAATCCACTGGAGAGATCATCGGCCGAAAAGACCAGTACGAGGAGGAAGGTTCAAAGCCTCCTAAAACTATAGATGATAAGGTCGTAGACCAAACTATTGACGGTAAACGGAATTCAAGCCTCCAGAAAGAAATGAATCTTTCACCAGGTGACTGCTATGAACCCATGTTTCCAATCTTGCGATGGCTCCACTAATTCCGTGGTACTAAAGGTTAAGTTTCCAAGAAGGCGTCGGTAGCCTATGCAACGTGCACAAATTCGCTATAAAGGCATGGGTAGGCTTGAAGAGAAGATGGGGTACTTAAGATCCGACTTTCTCCATAACGTATTGGCTCTTCTTATAAATATTTCTTTCTTCTTTTTTAAGTTTGTTAGAACAGTCTGTCATGGCTTATTTCACCCCAAGCAAAGTCATGAGTTCACTCTTTTATATCCTTCCCTGCTAACGGAGAGTATATCTCCATCCTATGTGTCTAATTTTAGTCTGGACCCTTCGCCTATGACCCCTGACATTAAGAGGTGGCCTGATGAGCCCTCTGATTCCGTTTCTGAGAGCACACCTTTTCCACAGGACTCGATTGCACCCAAAACCCAAAGTCAATACATGCCTCTTCGCTTGCCTTAGATCCTTCATGATTTCCCTGCCAAACACTATAAATACCTTCCTGAGTTTGATGGAGAATATGAAGGCCTTACGGCTGAGAAACATTTACAAGCCTTTGAATAATTTCTTGATCTTTTTGAGATAGAACAGGATGATGTTTGTATGAGATACTTTTCCCAATCTTTGCAAGGCTACATCAAAAAATGATTCAGCCATTTGCAGCTAGAATCCATCAATACATGGGAGGAATTTTCTTGTATGTTCCTAGATTTTTGGGATGAAAGGATATCATTATACTAGATGCTCTCAGAGTTCTATTATATGAGGAAACACAGAGATGAAGCTACGTCAAGTTTCAACAGAAGGTTCGCAAGTTTCTATTATGACATACCTAAAGAAATTCGACCCTTGGAGGGTGCAGCGAAACTGCATTATATGTATGTTTTTCCTCTCGATGTGTCCTTGTTTCTATTGGAGAGAAAATCGACATCATTACAAGGAATGTTTGTTGATGCATTGGACGTCGAAGAAAATTTCAGATTGTCAGGAAAGATCCTAGGCCAAGATGGTACTAATAAAAATAGCGAGGAGCTGGACCGGGTAGAGATGAGTAGGGCGGAGGAGGAATTCCCCTGGCAGCTTGAAATTTCCCCCAGTACACAGAAATAAGATCTGCTAGGGGGTAGAAAGGTGAGCAGTTTTATCCGTCCATTCCCTCGAGATTGTGACTAACCTATCGCTAGTTACATCCATGGTGACATCGAATGGGATTGTGGCATGCCGATATATGATGAATACGAAGATGACTACGAGGATGGCATGCCTAATGAAACAATTGGGGGTCCCACAGACCTAGGACTTAATAGAGAAAAAGACGAATTTGTTGAAATCGGGACCCCTCCATACGTCCTGAGCCCAAAGACCCCATATCAAGGAGAGATGTTTTTCCTGCTCAGCCCCATTGAGGAGGATGATTGTGTCCTTGCAGGGACGAATACAAAAGATGAAATTCTGGTTCCTGAGACCCAAAGCCAGGAGCAAAGTGCATCATTCAAACACTGCTTAGAGCAGTATGTACATGGTTCCTTTGGAAATCAACTTGGTTGCGAGCAGGAGGGGTTATTTCTTGAGAAATTTTCCCAAGATACGCAGACGACAGATTTATCCATATGCTGCAGTGTTCCTTATGATCATGTCCTCGAGTACACGGAAGGATTTTCGATTGAAAAGCTCACCAGGAAGTGGACAGGCCCATATCTATTGAGGAACGCAGCATTACCTTTTTCACGACGCCTATGAGAGGTCAGGCCGTGAGTTCTAGGATCTTGCACGAAGAAGTTGATAGCGTGGACTCAAAATATATGAAAGACACCTCCCAAATATTTTTGAGACATCACCTCTGCATGATGTTGGAAGAATGGAAACTAGAACATCTTTATCATGTCCCACTGATAGCTGAAGAGATCGGAAGCCACCCAGGTTTCTATGATCCGGTGGCAGAATACATGGAGTGGCTAGAAAATGGTAATGTATGGCTAGAAATTTATTGTAAAGATAAATCTCTTTGTTGTAACTCAATGTTATTGAGTCTTTTGGTGATTCTCTCCATACCGTACGAGGAGAAATGGGATCTCTGGGACCATTTTCTTGTTTGGCTCCATTGGATGTCAGAAATTACTTGACCAGGTGATGAAGTCCATTAGATAGAGTAGGTAGGATAAAAATGAATAAGCTCCACATAATGAGCATTTCCATTTATGAGCAGTTTTTCTTGAGTATCTTCTTATCTTTTTAGTTGTTTCTGTCATATAGCTTGATTTTGGTCTTTTGGAGCATTTTTTTAAAGTTAGCAGCAAAACAGGAGGAGCTGCCCAATGGATTTTGGCACTTGGTCTACATTGTTCTTTGCTACCTCACAGGGAGGATATCATCCCTAGTTCGAGCCACTTGTTATCATTGTTTTTCGCACGACAGGAACTGGCGGGAAGGTAGGATAGAGCAACCCCATCCAAAGACAAGTAAAAATCTCCAGTCGCAGGCTGGCCATGAAATTTGTTAAAAGAGATAGCGTGCTTGCGGTGACAATCAAAGGACGCGTCAAATCGATGCTCGGAATATTTTTCACTAAAATCCTCAGGAGCGATCAAAAGTGCCCCTCCATCCCCGCAAAATGACATTAAATCAACCCCAAGTTCCGACGGCCACGATCGACGGAGGGCAGATCTACCGGTGAGGTTGATTTTTCTAGATTGAAATGCTCATGGAAATTTTGACCTCCAGATCAGCGAAATGAATTAAAAAGCAATAACATTTGACGGTGTGGATCTTGCCGAAGAAAGATCCATAGTGGGCATCTTGTCCGCTAATGAGACATGCATAGGGCCAGATCATCTCGTGAGTTCGTGAAAATTAGTACTTCGTTATACGTGTGTGGTTGAGATCAAAAGGAATTTCAGATCTGAGGGTCCAAAATGAGGGCAATCGGCGAATGTCATAGACAAAGGAATTTAGGGGAGAAATGTGCGACTCCGCGTACGGTCTGCTTGTCCCAAAAAGACCCCATTAGTATGAAAGCTCGAGGTAGATGTGAAAAAAGAAGAAAGCGATGGGAAATCAGATGCTCTGACACCATCAGAGCACGCCAACGATGGAAGAGTCGGCTCCACTACATGTACAGTCCTCCTGAGCCCAAAGGTCATAGCATCAAGCATGCCGAAAGCTGGACAATCTCCCAAAAGGTCAATTTACAGAAGGCAGGTAAGGCTCTTACATGTGGTGAGAAGACGCAATGAAAGGGGGCAGTTTTTGATACCTTCATCAGCAGGAACAAGAGGGTAAATAACGTCAATTCCATGTGCCTTGAGCCATATGGTATGTGATGAGGGATAACACCGGAGGCCTTTTCTTAGTCAATATAGAATGTCGTAGCAGAGAAGGCGACGTGACTAGATAGACAACAGGAAGAAAGGATCCCAAGCCCACGTGCTCGCTCATGCTATCATCATGATAATCGATGGTGAAGTGTGTTAGTATGCTTATGGGTCATCGTCGTGTCTAGTTTCTCCATCTCTATATAAACGCTACACTTCTATGCCACCAAAAATGGAGATTAAGTGAGTGTGGAAGATAAACTTAGAGTGCTAGTATGCTGAAAGTTCTAAGAGCTCTAGAGGAGATTTGTGATGGCCATCTGGCTCAAAAAACTTGTTTGTCAAGGTGTGTTGTTAGTTGGAAAGTATAGCTCCACATTCCTATGCTCCCGTGATCATTTCACCAAGGGTGCGTCAACCATGAGAGAAGAGACGTTCATTGTATTAGAATATGCTTCTGGCGTCATCAAGGTTGTAATAGGGATGTTCATCGTATTAGATGGACCTGTTGAGGCCAGCAAAGGCATCATCATCTTAATAGAGGACAATACCCCCGTGGGCATTGTACCTGGGTTTTCATGTCCCATGAGTGTTCCCCCAAAACCCCCAGATGTGGTCGCTGCCTCCAAATCCTTGGTACGTGATGGAAATTTTTAGCGGCTACCCATAGGAGCGAATGCTCGTGATAGAGGGGTGGGGGTCCAAATTCTTCATCACCGCCTTTGTAAATTCCACTTGACAACTTTTTCTAAGGTGGTGAGGAGGTCGAAGACGCACCCTGCTGTATTTCCTATAGGAGAACCCTCCTCATGGGAGGTAAAGAGTACAAGAATGACAAGCCATTTCAGAGGCTTGTTACTGCCAGAAGAAATGCGGCCCTTATTTAAACCCCCTTGTATAACATTGTTACCAGGAGATGGGGGAGCTGTAAGGAAGGCTGAGCATGGAAGGGACAAAAACATCCTTGCTAGCTTTGATCCCATGCAAAAGGGTGCCTTTGAGCATGGAACGAACACAAATTTGAAGGGGGAAGACACGTTGCAGACTTGACAAACAAGTAAATAGTCGGGCCCAGTTAGCAAATGAGCCACCCAAAACATCGTGATACATTGTTTTCAAAGCCGATGAGCTCCGAGCCAGAAGCGTCACATTTCCATTCAAACCAAGCATGCGAATTTGCTCCATGTTGTTTGTTGTTGCATGTAAATCGTGGCAGAAACGCCACGTTCTAGTTAGTTAGAATTTCGATTATGATTTGTGACCTATTTCTCACCTTGTTTTGGGATTAATCTTGGGGGCCTGAAGTGCTATAAAAAGACTCGCGCAAAGGGAAAAAGTGTTGGTTGGTTCTAATCTGTAAATACTATTGTGTTTATGATATTTTGGAATTAATGTACAGATCCGAATGCCGATTATATGCACTACAAGGATTCTTGCGTGTTTCTAAATTACAGTCTGTACATCTCTTTTCTTCATGTGCATGTTATTTCTTGTACTTCTTTACATTATATGTTCTTCAAGTCATAGACGCAGTGTATAATGGTCAGGAATTCATACTCATATGCTCCTGCCATTGTCTTTGATATCCACCAAAATTATTTCTTCCAAAACTGGTGCAGAATTCATCCTAGCGGTACTCTACGTCGATGAACTGTCATTATTATGCTTTTTCCTAAATGCAACGACCGTGATTGAATCTCTACCTCGCTCTTGTAATATTTTTCCCATGCAAATTGTTTTGTTCTCTTGATATTTTGACTCCATAGCCCTATATATATTTATTTTGTTTCCAACCACCAAACATTTGATATCCATTTTGTGACATCATGTCTGGGCTTACTATACATCTGTGAGAGATCCCTCTCTGGAATTGGAGAAGCCAGTTCCCTTTCCTAAAGTGGTTCTGCTGTTTCCTCAAGGTCTGCCTCCTGCAACCTTAGGTGTGATTCTAGTGCGAAAAACAGGGTTACCAGATATGAAGATTGATCATGAGGGAACTTGAAAAAGATGTGCAAGAGGAAGAACATCAAGAATCCCTTTTTGAAAAGTGACACAAAGACTAAAGGTATGTTGGAATTGATTCATTCTGATGTATGTGGTCCTATGCCCTCCATATCATTAAGTTGATATGAATATTATGTCACATTTATTGATGACTATTCAAAAAATACATGGATATACTTCTTGAAGAACAATAGTGAAGTGTTCAAGAAATTCAAATCCTTAATATAGAACCATTTAGAAACAAGAATCAAGACACTGAGATCAAATAATGGTGGAGAATATACTTCAAAGGAATTTGAAGCATTATGCAAGGAGGTTGGAATCAAGAGAGAACTAACCACTCCCTATAATCCTCAACATAATGGTGTTGCGGAAAGAAATAATAGAACTATTATGGAAGCAGTGAAAATAATGATTCATGACCAAGACCTCCCCATGCACCTTGATGCACCTATGGCCTAAAGTAGCAAGAACATTTGTATATGTGCAGAATAGATTACCTCACAGTGCTCTTGGATTCAAGACTCCTGAAGAGACATATATATGAAAGAAACCTGAAGTGAGCCATCTCAAGATATTTGGTTGTCCAGTATATGTACATATTTCTAAAGAGAAGAGAACCAAATTGGATCCTTCTGGAAAGAAGGTAATATTTGTTGGATACTATGAAGTTTCTAAAGCCTCTAGGATAGAAATTTTTGGGTTCCATCATATCGATATTAGTAGGGATGTAACATTTGATGAAGAGACAACCCTCAAGAAATCCAAAAGGTGTCAACTTGAAGAAGTACATGAAGAGGATGTACCTCCCAGAATGATAGAATATGAACCCTCTCCTGAAATAGTAGCATCAGAAGATCATGATATGCTAGAACCTTAGGAACCCCCTACTATGGATATGTCTCAAAAGATAAAACCTGCTTGGGTAAGATAAATCATACAAGAAGCAGAGAGATATGGAGCTCCAAAAGGCTCCACAAGAATAAGAAAAACATCAAATCCATATTCCAGTTATGTAGCTTTGATGTGCGACCTTGTATATCAAGAACCCACCATCTATGAGGAAGATGCACAGAAGAAAGAGTGGGTGGAAGCAATGGAAGAAGAATACCAGTCAATAATGAAGAATGGTGTTTGGTATATAGTACCCAAACTAGAAAACAAAAGTGTGGTATCTTCGAAATGGATATACAAGATAAAACATGTTGATGATGGAAGTATTGAAAAGTACAAGGCAATATTTGTGTCTAGAGGATTCTCTTAGAAAGAGGGAATTGATTATGAAGAGACATTTTCTCCAGTAGCAAGGTACACTTCCATCAGAACCATCATGGCACTTGTTTCCATGATGAAGTGAGATCTACACCAGATGGATGTAAAGACAACCTTCCTGAATGGTATGATTAAGGAAGAGGTTTACATCGAACAACCACAAGGATTTGAATTCAAAGACAGAGTGACTCATGTATGTAAGTTGAAAAAGGATATGTATGGACTGAAGCAAGCTCCTAGAGCTTAGTATGGTAGAATAGATAGCTTCTTGACAAGATTGGGATTTACCAAGAGTAAAGTTGATCCTAACCTTTACATGAAGGTTATGGATGGTGAACCTATCATAATATTATTGTATGTGGATGATCTATTTCTAAATGGAAATGAGAAACAGATCATTGAGAGCAAGAAGAATCTAGCCAAACAATTTGAGATGAAAGATTTTGTACTTATGCATTATTTCCTTGGGTTGGAAGTGTGGAAGAGCCTAGAAGGAATATTTTTGAACCAAGGAAAGTATATAGTGGAAATCTTGAAAATATTTGATATGTTGGATTGTAAAGCCATGGCCACACCCATGGACACCACCCTGAAGTTGTTATCTGATGAGTCATCAGAGTTAGTGGACATGACTCAATACAGACAAATCATTGGGTCATTGATGTGTCTAACGAATACAAGTCCAAATATATGCTTTGTTGTGAACACCTTAAGTCAGTATCTAGTTAAACCTAGACAGGTTCACTTGATACCTGCAAAGCATGTGATGAGGTACCTAAAAGGTATGGTAGATCTTGTATTTTACTATGGGAGAGATCACGAGTACAGATTGTATGGATATACAGATTCAGATTGGGTAGGAAGTTCCACAGAAATGAAGAGCACCTTAGGTGGATTTTATTGTCTGGGATTTGCCATGATCCCATGGTTTAGTGAGAAACACTCCATTGTTGTTCTCAACACAGTTAAATAAGAGTACATAGCAGCTTGCTCCACTGTTTGTGAAGCGATATGGCTTTGAAAACTGATGTCAGGACTATTTGACATGGATTTGGATACCACAGTGATTCTTTGTGACAACCATAGTTGCATAAATATGACAGAGAGTCCTGTGTTCCATGATAAATCAAAGCACACAGAAATACATTATTTTTATATAAGGGATATGGTACAAAAGGGAGCTATAAATCTCCAGTATGTGAGTATCGATGAGCAAGTTGCTGATGTATTGACCAAGCCTCTATCTTGAGTAAAGTTTGAATATTTGCATGACAAGAATGATGTAGTTCAAAAAGACTTTCCTCACAAGGAGGAAGAGTGATGGGACTATAAACTTTCCTTGCAAGAAGGAATGATGAATATATGGACCCTCTTCGGAAAGGAGGAACAAGTTGAAGATATGCACTCTCCTCAGAAATGAAGAATAGGTCAAAGATGTGAACCCTCCTTGGACAAAGGGGGAGGTTGATGATATGGATCCTTCCGGAAAATGAGGAGTGATGATAAGACTGTCATTGATGACGGATGATAGTGAAGCTCCAGTATGAAGGAGGCCAAGTACACATGAAGATGCTCACAAGGTCCAACCTTCACTTGTGGACGATAGTATCCTCTCTTGAGGATTGTAGGTATAACACTCTGTTCATGAGAGTGGTCCTTACTATCTAAGGATGGCCATGCAGACGTTACCCTCGCATGGAGATTACCCACATTCATTTGTGGATCCTGTAGTATAACATTCGCTAGCGAATGGTCCTAGATTTCATGTTAAGGATGTCCTATGATGAGTCCTCATAGATGATAGGGTTGGAACTTAGGTGCGGTCGAGATATTCCTTGCAGATATTACTGTTATATGGAGAGTATACCTACATTTATATGTAGATTTCATACAATAAAACTCGCTTGGGAGTGGTCCTTACTTTATCTCTAAGGATGCTCTATGATGAGTCCTCACGGACGCCATAGTATAACACTTGCATGGAGTGGTCCTATCTCTAACAAGATTAGGATGTCCTATGATGAGGGTCAAATCCTAGGTGGTAGGTGCAGTCGAGATCTGCTCTGCGAAAAATACTCTTGCATGGACAGTATTCCTAGATGTACATGTAGATGTTGTAGTATAACACTTGGCTATGAGTGGTCCTAGCTTTGAAGCTAAGGATGTTCTACGATGATTCCTTATAGACAACAGGGACTGCATATAGGTGCATTCGAGATCTACATTTAGTTGTAGACGATTCAACTGGTCGATACTATGGACCCTTCTTGTTAAGGGGGAGTAGGCTGATGGAGGATTGCATCATACTTGGACCTATGTCCTAAAGTGATAGGGATTGATCATACCACAAAGAGATCATGTGTACTGTAGGTATCATGGAGGAAAAGGATCGAAAAGATCGAAGTGCGACTGCAAAGGATCAAGAATATCGAAGTGCTACTGCAAAGGATCGAAAGGATCGAAGTGTTGTTGCTATGAAGGATCAAGAATATTGAATTACTGTTGCAAAGGATCGAGAATATCGAAGTGCTATTGCAAAGGATCAAGAAGATCGAAGTGATGTTGCAAAGGATCGAGAAGATCAAAATGTTGCTGCAAAAGGATCAAGTGATCCTGTGCTGCAGAAGATGAAGACATTGAAGAGTAACTGTTCTAGTTACTAATGAATGTTGAAAAATTCCTACGATGTATAGATGTATTACCTCAATACTGCTGAAGATACTCTCTCTCGTTACTCATATATTCTATGATGATGTTGTCAGTAGAATACCCTTCTTCGTAAGGGGGACTGTTGAAATATTGTAACTTCAAAGGATATTCTAAATGTATTTTACTGATGTCCCCTAAGGGAGATGTTATTATTCCTCTGTTAGGATGTTACTATTGTAATTGGTCATCATAGATTCATGAGGTAAATAATCCATTGTAATTTGGATCATTAGTACTCCAATGAATAATATAAAATATTGTTTCGAGTCTTCCTAGGTGAAGTTGGCCCAGATAGTTTAGTGGGGCCAACTTGTTTAGGGTAAAAGTTAGTTGACACAATGTGTATAAATAGAGGAGCTGTGTTCTTCATTGTAACATAGAATCACTCACTTGAGTAGCGCATAGGAGAGAGAGAGAGAGAGAGAGAGAGAGAGAGAGAGAGAGAGAGAGAGAGAGAAACAAGGAGGAGAATATACATAGGAATTTTTTTGGTTTTTCTTCCCCTTGAGGGTTTTCCATGATAAATACTGTGTCTATCTTGTGATTTTGTTTCTTTCGGTGATTCTTCATATGATATTGTTCTGAATTTGGATTGAACACTAATGATATCTATTCTAGAATATGAAATCTTAACACGTTTATGAGTTAAGGATCACTACAAGTGGTATATCACTTTCTTGGACCAAAAAATTGGAAGATGTGTTTTTATGTTTCCATATTTTTTAAGTAAAAAAGAGGATAGTGAAATTCATCTCAATTTTAAAAAAATTATGTCTATAATGTAAAGAAAACAATTGCATATTTGAGTTTATCTCAATGAGACACATGATTTAAAAAAACAAAATCATCCAAAGCAGAATCTAGGAGATGCAATTATCATTGATTTAAAATAAATATATTATTGGGAGACCAAACAATCCCTCTACTTGAAGATGAATGATATTTTAAACTAAGGAATAATGTTGTCATATGGTTCAAGACAATTGACCTTGAAGCATTATTGAGACTTTTTAATATAGAATATAAAAATGATATTTTAGATGGGTGGTCTCATACTTTGAAGAAGAACCACTACAAATGAAAGTATCTTGACTAGATAATATCAAGAAACCTTCAAATTAAGAATATGAAAAGGCATTCTTAGATAAATGTTCTAAAGTTGTGAACAAGGATCATGAAATCCATAAGAGTTTATTTTTATGCACAAACTTCCTACTGCAAGTTTGTGAATGTATTCAACAGAAAAAAATTTAATGTTTTTATAAACACTAGTAATAAGTATAATATCAACAATGTCAATTTGGATAAAAGGTTGCAAGTCCCCACAAATCATATTGAAAGATCACATGTTGAGGGTGTAAATGTTCTAATTTTTAAATATGTGAAACTTGCCATTGAAAATTACACTCAAGTTTTCATTCTTTCAATATGGAAGATGGGGATATTGTTTTGGTATATCCTTGGATGGACTCAATCGATACCATTAATATTAAAGTGAAAAAAATATTCTTGAATATTTGGTATAAGAAGAAGACAATTACATTGCATGGTATTTCTCTTTCTAAACAAGAAGGGCATAAGGTGGCACATGAAGAAGTCCTTGCAAGTAAAGTAGTTGAAGTATCTATAGATATGGAAAATAAATATCCTAAGGTTGAATCATAAGAAGAAAGAGTTGTAGAATCACATGAATAAAATCCCCAAGAAGGAGATCAAAAGGAAGAAGAAATTAAGGAGCTACATGACCCCAAGGAACAACAGGTTCATGACTTAAAGTAATAAGAACCAATATCTAAGGTTGCAATATATAGGCACCCACACCACCCTAAGAAACAACAAGCATGAAATCAAGGTTGAAAGCATCAATTAAAATGGAACCAAAGAGGTGCCCATTAAGGAGGAACATGGAAAACTAAAATCAATGCAAGAAGTGTTCAACTAACACAAGATATTTCTAGAATATCGAACACCTTGAGAAGCTCTTCACACAAGTAAAGAACATATCAACACATTGATGTTTATACATGGTTAAAACTCTCCAAGAGGGTAACAGTCCATGACCCCATCCAAATAGCTACTTGAGGAAATATTATTATGCAAAACAAAAGAAATGTTGCAATAAGTTTCTCATAATCGATCATCGATCCAATAACCCTCCATGCTCTTTAAACAGAGATCATAGAACAATCAGGTCTCGAGCCATGAATCAATGGTCATTCATATCAAGGTGATAATAAACCATTGAAATACTCTATGTTAGAACATATTATCTAATTACATATGTACAAATGCATACTAATTCCTACTAAAGAAACACACTTTACCTAAGATACATTATACCAAGTTGATCTTAACCAACTCCTAAGTATATTAATATCCTAACATCGCCTCTTAAGAGAAAATTTGGATAGGATTCAAGGATTTACAAAAGTGACACTATAGGAGAAGGAAGGAAGCATTAGAGCCTATTCCCCCTTAATGAAAATTATTGAATTCCTAACATAGATCGAAGTTTAGAAAAATTATCTTCTGTAAGAAACTTTATGAATATTTTTGCAACTTGATCATCTTTAGGGAAAAAGAGCACTTCAAGAACATGATTGTGAACAAAATTTATAATGAAGTCCATGTCTAGCTCAATATGTTTGTTGCATTGATGTTGAATTGGGTATTTGGAAATCTTTATGGAACTCTAATTATCACACCAAATGGTATTCATATGTTGTTGTTAGGATTAATTAATCTTACCTTTACCCACATAAGTCTATTTGATTCATTTATCCTAGTTTAGGAGGTCATCATCACCCACCAGTTCACAGGGGACAAACCTAAGGGTCATCTGCCACTTACTCCACCTGATTGCATAAGTTTAGGATCCCTAGGTACCAATCCATACATTTTAGGATCCCACTCTGAGTTTCACGAGTAGTCACCTTCAGTTGCATGTGGTAGGTAATCAGTCATGCTTAGTTATGCTTCTGTTACAATTAGTTAGATCACAATCATTTAGATAGCGCCATTTTGCATGATTATGGGTGTGTAGGTGCCATTATTTACCGTGACCCTCACCTACCATCATCAGTTAACTGATTGTATTCTGATTTGGTTATCTGGAGTTAACTAATGAGCTCTAGCTGTGATTATTTCCATTCTACGTTAGAAAACCAGTCAGTTTGAGTTGGTGAATTCGAATCTTATCCACATTATTCGAATTCTCTTTATTTTATTACCATTGTATTACTGATTAATTAATGAACATTAATGTTATGATAATCTGAGCAATACTTGTCCGATTTGTGTGAAATTTCTGTCATGAATCAGTTGTTCAATTTAGATTGATTTGATAATTCCATTGCATACTTCTTTTTAGATAGCTCTGATTTTGTCTTGTATATATATGGTTCATGAAATTTGACATGGTATCAGAGCCTATGTTCAGGCCAACATCAAACCTCAGAAACCTGTATTCTTGCACCAGAAGTATCTGAGTTTCCACATAATTCCTAGAATCATTGCATTGCTCCCTCTAGATTTTGTCCAGAGAAGTCTATCTAGGTGTGACGGAATTTGAAAAAGTGCACACGTCGAGGTGGAAAGGTTTGAACTTTCAAATGTTTTCGAATTGAATTTTATTTTGCAACAATTTTGCTGGTACATATGTAGCTCTTAAATATTTGTTGATCAACATACAGTTAAATGGAGAATTCATCTCCTCTATAACCTAGAATCCTTACACCCTTCAATTACATTGATTGGAGGGAAGATATGCAGATAGCCTTCTGCAACAAAGGTGTGTTTAGGATGACAATGGGAAGAGAAGTTGATCCTGAGCAGTATGTTGAGAAATCTAAGTTTTTGAATAGGCTATATGAAGCCTCCATCTTGATGTGCACCCACATATCTAGGGAGTTGTTTTTCCACCTTGAGGGACTCTGAATGAAGTATAGGACAAGATTCAATCTTTGTTTGGAAAACAAGATGAGCTTAGAGTTCATATTCTATAGAATGATATCATTTCACTCTATCCCAGCAACTTTGATACATTTCAACAGGTCTTCTCAAAATACAAATCCCTAGTCTTGCAATGCAAGCAATGTGGGATAGAGAGGAAGGATTAGAAGCTTGTACGAGAAAAGGGAAAGAACAAGGAAGATGGAGTTCATTTTGGAAATAGAGGAAAAGGTTTCATTGGATTCAATTAATTTAACTTGGAAAAATACTTTGGAAACCAACCTTGAGTTAAGTCTTTCAACACTTCCATCGGATGCATACTTAGTTTGATATGCACATTTACATCTAACAAATTTCTTCTTTTTGAATAGGTTCAATATCACAAGAATCGTTTTCCATTAAGGAATGATATTATTCATCCACAATTCTATCCCAATATGGATTGCCTAAAGCTTCTACAAATGCCTCTATATCATGATTCTCTTAATCTTATGCCAAAAGTAAAGTGGCTCAATGGAACCGAGAATGTGTTCGGCATTGATCGTTGGGATCACTAACAAGATCACTAGTTTCTTTGCATGTTGTAAGGACCCATCAAAGAAGCGATTATGCTTGTGAAACTAGAGGAAAAGTAGCAGACATAGGTGGATTTTCATCCTCACTATCATCATCAAAATATGGAGTTGGAATACTATCAACGAGATTGGGAGTAGAATATGGAACAAGTGCCAAAGATAGTTCGTAGGCCACAAATCGAATAGATGTCAAATTAGGCTTGTAGGTTGAGATATTTTCATCAAATTAAACATCTCTTCTAATAATTATATCATGGGAATGTGGATGAATAAGTATATAACTTTTGACATCTTAAGAATATTTAGAAAATATGCACTTTTCACTTTTAGGTTGTAATGATTTCCATTTTTCATCAAGAATATGAGCCCATGATTTACTACCAAACACATGGAAGTGGATGAAATTTGTTTTAATGTTATTCCATGTTTATTCTAGTGTTATATATTTTAGATCCTTGGTGGAAGTGTGGTTAGCTATGTAATTTTCACAATCAATGGCTCCAGTCCAAAATTGAAGACTTAATCCCTTAGCTTGGAACATACAATTAGCCATTTCTTTGAATGTATCATTCTTTCTCTTAGCAACAACATTTTTTTTGGGTGTGTATGGAATAGTATGTTACATTTAAATTCCCTATGCAGTGTAGTAATTAGTAAATTTGTTGTTCACATATTGGCCTCCATTATATGTTCTTAACTTGTATATTTAATGTCCATAGTGTTTCTCTACAAGGGCCTTGTAGGCCAAAAAATTGTCAAAAATTCACTCTTAAGTTTTAAGAAGTAAACCCAAGTGTGTTTGGAGAATTCATCAATGAAAGTTGAGAAATACTTGAAGCTATAGAAGGAAGCAGACCACCCAAATCATTGTGAGCAAGCTGCAAGGGGCTCGAGGTGTGCCAAGAGGCATGATTTTCAAAATTGACTCAATGATGTTTATCGAGAAAACACTTGGGACAAACACCATCTCTGCAAGAGATAGAGGAAGACCAGTCACCATTTTCTAATTACATCGTTGCTTCAATGAGTGATAGTTCAAATGACCAAATCGCTCATGCAAAAGTTTGCTCAAGTCATCTATATGAGCAATAAAAACTAAGGGAAATAGTGATGACCCAAAGTTGTCTATACAACCTAGTATTATCATAAAAAATTCCAATAGCTAGGACATGCTTAGTATCTTTGAAATCCTTGATTACAACTTGGTGAGGTGTAAACATCACAATATTAAATCCACCTGAATGAGTGATTTGATAGACTGACAACAAATTGCAAGAAATTGTTGGAACACATAATACATCATTGAACTAACCATCATTGACCTAAATTGTTCCATACCCTACAACATTAAGGTATTTATCATCACCAACAAATATTTTTTTGATGTCATATTCATTTAGAGTAGTAAAAATGGTTTTATCTTTATCCATGTGATAAGATGCTCCAAAATCAATGAGAAACTCATTAGAAGAAGAGGAAGAAGAGGCATTGAAGGAAAAACCAAAAGTACAAAGTGCATGTCCATGAGTTGTAGAGTCAGAAGGAAAATCAAGGTTGATGTTGTGCTTCTTCATTACTACTCTTATGTCTTCCATCTTCTTGAAACACTTGAGTTCCACATGACCATATTTCCCACAAAAATTGCAATGGCGATCATTCTTTTTATATTTTGATTTGGTTCCCTTATCACCATTGGAAAGATGAGTTGAATGAGAGGGTTTGGACCCTTGTTTTCCTTATTATTGTGAGGATGTTGTTTCTTGGGATTGATGGTTTTGTTCTTTTGTTGTGCCACTAAGGCTTTGCTCGATGTATCGGTATTGTTTATTACTCCAATATTTATGACCTTATCTTGTTCCTTAATTGAGGAATAACAAAAATATTCAAGAGTAGAGTGGTTCTTTATAGTGAGTCCCCCATAGATTCTTTCTATTAAATGTACAACATCACGAGTCATTTCTCCAAGCCAATCTTGTGCAGCTAGGATTGTGCCTCATGTGTTGAGGTAGAGATATTGAGTTGGAATTACTAACTTGGAGTAGATTCGGGTTGGACCGAAGGAATACTGAGACTTTAATTATAAAAGTTATTCCTCATGTGTTAAGGTGAATTCTTTGATTTATCAATTTGATGATGTTTTAAAGTCTTGTAGTACAAGGCTCTAGACTTGTGTATTCAGGTCATGATTCTCATATGGACCTCCAGTTATAGTAGGTACCTATGAGGTGGACCTTCGGTTATAGATGTAATTGATTCTCATGTGAACCTCCAGTTATAGTAGGTATCCATGGGGTGGGACTCTAGTTATAGATGTGAAATTATTCGCATGTTGAAGCATAAAGGTTATGTGATGTATTACTAACCATGGTCATTGATTGATATTAAGTATCCTTTATAGATTATCTACCTCTAGAGTGAATTAATTTAGCATATGACTATATGGTCCAACAATAATATAATATGATCATAGCATGTGATGATTCTTCTGAGTATAATCTGATATGATAGATAATTATTGTTAACACATATAGACCATGCAGTAAAGATAAAATATAAATAGATAAGCATAGAGAAAAAGAGAATTCAAATTGCCCATGTAATGACTAAGTGAACTCAAAATTATAAGGTTCAATTAAAGCTACAATGTATGCTTCAATTAATTAAAGAACTCACAATGATCACTCCAAAGTAAATCAATCAACATGATCAAGTTAAATATAGTTAACTAAGTGTTAATGAAAGATGGACTAGTTAACTAGTGTGATTTTGTTGATTACACTTTAGTTAAACTAAAATATGGCACTTCAGTTATAAAGTGTTTGCATGACAACACTTGAGTTAAGTACCGTGATACTTAATATATCATGTTGACTAAGTGATCATATGTAAACTAAAAGACGACACTAAACTAATCAAAATATGACACTTTAGTTATAAAATGTTTGCATGACAACACTTGAGTTAAAGCACCATGATACTTAAGATATCATGTTAACTAAGTGATCATACATCTAGTTACATGGAGAGTTCACTCATGAGTAATTTACGCATCAGTTAATGTCGAAGATGAAAGGCATGGCACATATGTTATGTATGCATGACGATGAATCCAATGTACAAGATAATTATTCTATGAAGGAAATTTGCAGTTGTAGTGCATGAAGTGCACAATTCTCATGCATTCATTCTCTATTGTATGCATGAAAGTGATCATGTAATTTTATTAATTTTCTAGTCACATGACAAGTTCATACAATTGATTATTATTATCTATTTATCAATGTTCTATGTTATTTAGCACTCGGGGTGCCAAAAGACAATCTGTTATTGTGTAAAAATAAATTCTCTACACTTTATCTAATTATACTATGAAGAATTGTTGGGTTTTTCATCCTCATTATTTTGAGGGTTTTCCTAGGGTACATCTTTTGTTGTGTATGGATGATTGATGTGATTGAATGTTCTATTGATTCCAGAGTTCGGTAATTCTACAATTAAAAGTTTTAAAGTTCAAAGCTCTTCATATTTTCTAAAACATTAACATGGTATCAAATCTCAGGATGTGATAGAGTTGAGTTGTGCAAGAAAACTAGAATCCTACACACATCCTGAGGAGTTGAGAAAAAAATTTGAGAGCCATGACAACGGTACTTCCAATTTCAATACTCGGAAGGCGAGGGTGTTGAACATATTGGAAGAACATGAATTGTATGGATACATATCCACAGTGGTGGAGGAGCCTACATCCAATGCAGGGCGAATCAACTTCAATAAGAACCAAGCTAAGTCCAAACAAATCATATATGGTTTGGTTAAGGATAATTTGAAGACCGTGATCACTTCGTTGAATACCACCAAGGAATTTTTTGATACACTGAAGTACCTATATGCGAATAAGACACCGAGTCAAAAGAGGGAATTAAAGAATAATATCAAGAACCTAAACATGGATAAGGATGAGACCATTGAATCATTCTTCACCAATATCTCTCAAGTAATAGATCATCTTGTTAGTATTGGAGTTATGGAAAATGAAGATGATCTTCTCCAAACTGCCATTGATGGCCTCACATCCTCATGGGAGACATTCTTGGTTGCGGTAAATGATCAAAAAGAGTATCCTAACTTTAAGAGGATGTGGCATGACTACCTCCAAGAGGAGGGGCGAATCTAGAGCAAGTCACTATGCACCAAAGAAGAAAATATTTCCCTCACGACAAGGATGAGAAAGAGAGGAAACCATTTTCTCTAAAGAAGTTTTCTCATACGAAGAAGAAAGTTTTCAATAAATACTTTGACAATTCGAAGGTTCATTGCTACAATTGTCAAAAGAAGGGCCATTATGCAAGGGAGTGCAGAGAAAATAAAAATGGTAAAGGAAGGTTTCATGCTTCTACTACAATAGAAGATGAAACTCCTCAGAAGAACTCATCTGAAGAAAAATATGATGACTGTCAAAAGGAATATTTCCTTTGAAGTTCACATATGATTGATTAATTAGTAAGAAAAAAATTCACTCTAGTTTTCATGGGACCCTAATTTCCCATGTAGAGACTTGCTACCACCTGCATGAAGTCAAATTTGCAAGTGAAGGTAGAAGATCAAGACATAGGGAATCCAATAAATCTCTACAAGGAAGCAAAGATCAGGATGGATCCATAAAAACAATAAAAATATAAGCATTTGTATTTTGATTCTCTTATAAATAAGATCTAAATAGTGTTGAATGTGTTTCATTGCAATTATATAGAGATCTATATTCCTAGAATTATGAATTATGTTATGGTATAGCATGTTGAGCATATAGTCTGTCCTTTATTTGCAAATATTAAAACTCGTGTTATTAATTAAAAGGAATGGGGAGTTGATAACTCTTACTTTTACTTTGTGAACGAGCTTTTGGCGAGATCAGGCTGAGTGTGTTAGGGCTAACCTGCGTTTTGAGCAGTCATGACGACGCATGGGGCAGGGGAAGCCACCCCCNTTACTTTTACTTTGTGAACGAGCTTTTGGCGAGATCAGGCTGAGTGTGTTAGGGCTAACCTGCGTTTTGAGCAGTCATGACGACGCATGGGGCAGGGGAAGCCCCCCCCCCCCCCCTTCCGAGATCAGACGAGGAAGCCTTCCGAAGGATCCTCCTTAGCAGAGGCAAGAATCCCTCTTCCCTGGAGATCCCAAAATTCATCAAGAAGCTGGAGGAAATTCCTGAAATTGCCCTTCTTGAAGAAAAACCAATGAAGATAGCTTTGGCATTGGCTAAGCGAGGTCTAGTGGGCCAGTTTATGGGCTTATGGCCCTCTACCAAGACTACTGATGACTGGATACAGAGAAATTGGAAGCCCAACTTGAAACATGGAGTAACTTGTTACCCTGTTGGAAGAGGGTTCTTTGTGTTTGAATTCATCTCAGAAGAAGACCATGATCTAATCTTTAGAAACGACCCCTACTTCATGGGAACGCAGGGTCTATACCTGAACAAATGGACTCCAGATTTCGACCCCTCGGTCGATCTAACCAAAGAAGTGCCGGTGTGGGTTAGGCTTCCTAATCTTCCGGTGCATTGCTGGGACATTGAATCTCTGCAGAGAATAGGGAACAGAATCAGATGTTTCATTGACAAAGCTGATAACAAGGGGCAATACACCTGCGCTAGAATATGTGTTGAAGTTGATCTTGAAGCTGACCTTCCTGAGGCAGTTAAATTAACCGTTGGATCCTGGACCCACTACCAGAAATTGGACTACGAGCACCTACCTTTCAAATGTAGGAACTGCCAGGAGCACGGTCACTTCCAAAGACACTGTCCCAAACTGGCCATTGTGAAAGAAGATGCTGAAGGATGGAAAAAGGTAAAGAAAGGCAGAACCACTAACAATTCCAAAAGCAAGGAGAAAGCAGCCTAGGAACCCCCAAAGGCAAGCAGCTCAAAGCCTAGTCACCAGGAATCACCCAATGAAGTTCAAACCCCCACAAACGCTCCAGATGTTGAAGAAATCCGGGTGCCTCAATCCCAAACCGACCCAAACCCTCAACCGGTTGTCTCCAGCCAGTCAAAGGAACATATTAGTTTGGGCTCGGAAACAGGAGTTGAATCCTCTAAGGAAGGAGATACTAAAGCAAGTAGCCCGTTAGGCTCCCTAGACCAACCAAAGCGTGGACGGAAGACCGAGAAGAAAAGAAGAGAAGAGCAATCCTATAAGGATGTGGTCCAAGGCTCTCAACATACCATACCAGAAATGATGAACACTAGATCGGGGATGAAGCTAGGGAAGACCCTGAAAGGGGCCATCCCTCTCACACAGGTAAATAATGCAATACGTCTCCTGGAACTGCAGAGGACTAGGCAGCACTCTAAAAGAAGAAGCAATAAGGGATCTGTTAAGAGTAACAAGGCCTGAAGTCCTCCTAATCCAGGAGACGAAGATGGAGGAGGATGCTCTCCTCCGAGCTAGCAACTCGTTCTGGAAGAAAGGCCCGGGTAGGGCCGTGAGCACAAGAGGAGCCTCGAGAGGCTTAGCAACATTCTGGGACTCTGAAAATCTCAAACTAGCCGAAGAAGAAGGTACCATTCACTGGTTATACACCAAGCTGATCCATAAATATTCCGGTCATCCTGTAAGCCTCTTTAATATGTATGTTCCTGTCTCTTTTGTTGAGAAAAAAGAGTGTTGGGATTCCTTAAAATTATTCCTTAATCAGCACAATATTGAAAATTTAGTAGTGGCTGGAGATCTAAATGTAACCCTTGCTCTGGCGGAAAAAAAAGGGGGATCAATAGTTCGGGATCCTACAAGAGAATGGGTCGAAGACTTGATGCTGAATTGGGAGCTTGAAGATATCACTCCAGACAGGGGAAAGTTCACCTGGTCCAATACAAGGGTAGGACCGGGCTACATAGCTGCCCATCTTGACCGTTTCCTCATCCAGTCTTCCTTCCTAACCCTTGGCCTTATGGTGACCTCCAAGATCCTCCCACATTACACCTTTGATCATAAACCTATTTTGCTCTCCCTTTCTCTTGGGGAAAAGCTAGGTCCTATCCCTTTATGGTTTAGCCTAATTTTGGTTAATCAGGAAGGCTTCTTTGATATTGTGTCCAACTCCTAGAAGCAACCTGTGCAGGGCTCCCCCTTCTATGTCTGGGAAGGAAAGCTCAGAAGACTCAAAAATGATCTGAAAGATTGGGCTAAAGGAATAAGCTCTCCCACGGCTGAAAGGATAAGAAGTCAGAAAGCCTTAGAAAGACACCAATTGGTCCTGGAAGAGGCAATAGTCACTCCTGACTTGATTAACTGGGAAGCTAAGCTCCAAAAGAAGTACCATAAAGCTTGCAAAGAAGAGGAAATATATTGGAGAGTCAAATCAAGGATGCTCTGGCTCCAAGCTGGAGACAAAAATACCTTGTTCTTTCACAAGCAAGCCCAAGCTAGGAAAATCTATAATTCCATCAGTGAAATTTAGATGCAAGATCAAGTCATAAAGGACTTCAATGGCATCAAGGAGGCAGCTTACTCCTTGTTCAAAAATATGTATTCAGCCCCGGATCTGGAACCAGTGGACCCGAACTCTTACCCTCTCTCAGAGATTCCAAACATGATAAGTGATGATGACAACCTGATGCTGAACAGCCCTGTCAGTATTTGGGAAATCAAGAAATCCCTCTTCAAAATGGACCCAGACAAAGCTCCAGGACCGGATGGATTTACAGCCCGGTTCTATATTGCTTGCTGGGATATTATAAAAAAGGACCTGTACAGAATGGTCAAGAAGGCTCAGAACTGTACCAAATTGGGTGGCAGCACTAATTCCTTGTTTTTGGCCCTCATTCCAAAAGAAAAAGGTGCTAAGAACTTCAACAGATTCAGACCTATTTCCCTTTGTAATACAGGATACAAAGTCATTACTAAAATAATGGCTAACAGACTTAAGAGAATCCTGCCTAAGTTGATCCCAGAAAATCAAGGTGGGTTTGTGAGAGGAAGACAGATTATGGACAACATTATTTTAGTCCAAGAAGCCATTCACACCAGCTACAGGAAAAAAGAGAAGGGTATGGTGATTAAGTTGGATTTGGCCAGTTCCTTTGACAGAGTCAAGCATGATTTTCTTTTTGCAACCATGAGGAACTTTGGGTTCATTCAAAAATTTATAGAGTGGGTCAAAGCCTGCATATCAGCCCCCTGGATTGCCCCGTTGGTTAATGGTCGTCCCACCAATTTTTTCCAGGCTTCAAGAGGATTAAGGCACGGATGGCCTTTATCCCCTGTGCTCTTTGTCATTCAAGCCTCCGTGTTAAGTTTCCAATTAAACAGAAGACTTCAAAACAGATCTCTCTCAGGCATCAGAATCGTCCCAAAGGTCAAGGAGGTAAACCACGCCCAGTTCGCTGATGATACTCTTCTTCTGGGAGCTGCCAATCTTAACACGGCTAGAAACTTTAAAACTGAACTTGATCTCTACAGAAGCAGCTCTGGAAGTGAAATAAACTATCACAAAAGTAAGATCTTTGGCTGGAATTGCTCTCCTCGTGAAATGCTGGAGATTTCTCAGATTCTTGAAATGGAAGGCATCACAATCTGGGACACTTTCACCTACCTGGGCATTCCAATTTTCAAAGCATCCCCCAAAGTTTCCCATTGGCTGCCTCTTTTGGACAAATTAAAGAACAAGATCCATGCGTGGGGAGAAAACTGGCTCAACAAAGCAGGTAAGGTTGTTTTGATGAACTCTGTCCTTACCAGTCTTCCAATCTACCAATGTTTTGTTATGTTAGCTCCCAAAACTATAACAAGCAAAATCAATGAGCTGCTTCGTCACTTCCTCTGGGAAGGTGGTCAAAACTGTGAGAAGAAGCTTCACCTTGTGAGCTGGGACAAGGTCACGAAGCCAAATATGGAGGGGGGTCTTCAAATCAGAAATGTGGCTATCCAAAATCTAGCCATGGGTGGCAAAATTCTTTGGAATATGATCACGGGGAAAAGAACTTGGAGCAACCATATTCTCAAAAAAAAATATTTCAAAGGAGACAAAGAGAGATGCCTTGAAAATACCACAAAAACGCAGAAAGGATCCCTGATCTTCATGCTCTGCAAAAAGGGCCTTCCTCACTTCATCTCTAAGCTCACATGGATTCCAGGAAATGGTGAAAAAATTAAAATATGGGAGGACTCTATCCTGGGGGATGAGCCTCTCAATGAGCTAAACGACCTGGGAAATATCAAAATGTGGCTCCTGAGCAAAAATCGCTGCACTCTGTGGGACATCTCCGCCTGGAGCAACGATGATCATGAAACCTGGGAAAGCTGGAATCTAGGAGATTATCCGGAAGAGTTCAAGGAGGAAGCTTCATTGCTGTTGGATCACCTTCAAGGAAAATCGCCCCTTAAGGCTAGATCCAAAGACAAACGGGGCTAGGGTGCAGGATCCAGGAAATACACAGCAGCTGTCGGATATGCTGCTATTTTAGAGAAGCCTTGGGTCTCTCCCAATCCAGCCCCGTGGAAAAAGCTATGGAATTTCCCTTCAATCCCCAAAATTGAGATTTTTATATGGACCTTGCTTCATAACAGCATCATGACCAGCAACAATATTAAGAGGAAAGGCTGGGAAGGGCCTTCACGCTGCCCTCTGTGCAATCACGCTGAAGAAACTACCGAGCATCTCTTTCTCATCTGTGACTTCACTAAAGATGTTTGGAGGATTATGATAGGTTCTACTACTGAAATACTGCCAAACTCAGTCACGGAGCTTATAAGCAACTAGAATTCTCTTTCTCCCTTCGATCCGAGCAAGAAAAACCTCCTCAAGCTCGTGTGGATGTGGACTCCCAAATTTCTATGCTGGAAAATCTGGCTGGAGAGGAACAACATAATTTTTAAAGAAGAAAGCAGACTTCCTCCTCAAGTCGTTGTTAAAGCCTGGACTATGATGTCAAAAGCTCTTAGCGTTAAGCCTTCCATCAAAAATTCGACTAACCTATCTCCTGAAGAAGATCACTGGCTTAGGGAGCTCAACCTAAATCAACAAACCATTGAAGCAATCAAGCCTCCTCAAAATACTAACTGGGAAATCAGGTTGGATGAACAGGAATTTATTAAGTGGAGGTCAACCCTTGATGAATGGAGCCTCTTCTTTGGCGGGGCCTCGAAAGGGAATCCTGGTCAAGATGGAGGAGGAGGCATCATCATTGAGCTCTCTGGCAATCTTTATCTGTCCTATGCATGGGGGCTAGGACATGCCTCTAACAATCAAGCTGAGTTTCTGGCACTATGGCAAGGGCTAAACCAAGCCATGAAGCTGAACATCTAGAAGATTAATATCTTTGGCAACTCCAAGCTTATTGTTAAAGAGTTACACACTAAGAAAAGGCCAACGAACATTAACCTTGGCCAAACGCACAGGAAAGTCCTCCTCCTTCTGACGCACTTCAGCACTTATAAGGCTTATCACGTGCTAAGGAATCTCAACAATCTAGCGGATGCTGAGGCCAACCGAGGCAATCTCTTGAGAAAGAGTCAGCTTATTGTCAATGGAGAAACCTCAAATCACCTGATTCCCTAAGGCTGCTCTAGCCTGCACCCCATCAGCAAATGTAGAATCTAGAAAGATACAACCTAGCACAGTTTTAGCCATGTGTGTTTTGGAGATGAAGCTCAGGATAGTAATTATGAATAAGATCTGTAATGGCCCTGGTAGCCTCTTTGCCAGTCCTTAATTAAAAAAAATTTAACCGTTTTCGTAAAAAAAAAAGAAAAAAGGAATGGGGAGTTGTATAAAAATCACATGCGATATGAATAGTGGTTATGCTGAGACATTAATTGAAATATGTACATAACCATGTGAACCATTGTCAGTGCATTAAAATATTCATATGATTAAAATTCATGATTATGCATGTTGCTAACCATTAGAATAAATTTGACATAGGGAAAAACCATATTCCTTGACCTACAAACAAATATTAACTAGTATTAAATATAGAGTCATTTTGATGGTTGATCCTAAAAGATAAAAGGATGCTCTAAAGCAAGAAGTGTCTAGGATAATATCAAGCGATTCCTATGTTTCTATGGGAAGAAGCCTCCAATAATATATATATATATCCAGAATAGAAATCCCTAATGATATTATGGATAAAAAAGACTATTGAATATTTTTTATGATACAAACATGGAGGATCATGAGGCTTCTTTAATCGGGGACCTAGATTTTAGTTCTCTCCAGCCAAATTATGAGAAGGAGAATTCAAATTTGCTAGTTCCTGAAGAACCAGTAAAACTAGTTGATGAACCTCCTTGTAATAGAATATTTGCATGGTTCTCATATTCAGAAGGAAGCGTACCGTATTCAAGAGTCTTGTCACGATTCTAAATATTAGAAGTGTGGAAGATACCAGATAATATTTTCCTCAGTTAAGGAAAATATTCAGTAGATATCCCGAAGAGGTTTAGAACAATGGACTATAAGTCCATAGACATAGATATGATGATGAATCTTAAGACGATTCTTCCTCATATTTGAAATATCTCACATATAGTTGATATCTCCCTGGTTAGCACAAGGCCGGATTTAGGCTTTGCAATCAGTACACATACATGTACAAAAAAACATGTGTTGAGGTACCTACATGGTACGAGTGGATATAAATGTCTCAAACATAAATACAATTGTAAGGATATATGGATTTTGACTAGTGAAGTGGACAAAGTCAAAAGACTTCAAAAGGTTCATAGTCGGTTATATCCAATACATGGTGCATAAAGGAGTCAATTATATTGTAAAGTAGTAAGACTTCAAAATGTTCCTAGTCATTTACATCTAAGACATGGTGTAGAAAGGAGCAGTATAAATTTATTACATATTCATAGATGAGTGGAATTTCCAACATACTTACTAATCCTATGTCCGAATAAAAATTGATTACTTCCGGGACAAGCTTGGTGTAGTACAGAAAGAATCCTCTAGTTGAATAAGGAATATTGATGTGTCTCTGAAGGGAGAAATAGATAAAATCCCCGCCAGTTAGTCATGTCGGGCATGACTTAGGAGTTCTCCCCACTGGTAATCCATGCAGTGATACATGACTCAAGCACCGATTCGCCATACACTAGTAAATGGCTCAACCATACAGTGATATATGGTTCAAATTAGCTATGTAGTGGCACATGGCTCAGTTAATCCATGCAGCAGACAAGCCACTAAGTTGTACATAGCTTAGATAAGTCATGCTACATGACTCAAACAACCAGGGGTTGTAGTAAATCTTGTGGAGTGAAACCACATGAGTAGAGACATAGTCAAGACCTCAAATGACTATCAGATAATAGCTAAGGTCTATGAGACTATCAGTGACTATCATATACTCAAGTGAGTTATAGTTGAGATTGTTGGGGTGCAGTCAAACCTCTTGGGGACGTTAGATAGACATATAGTTCTCTAGTGGGTACTATGAAAAATGAAACCACCTTGAAAATTGGTAAATTTTTGGAGAACATCATCAAGAATGGAAATATCATAAAGAAATTCTCTAGACCATTGGATATTCAAAGAATTCTAAAAAGTTAACAAGTAAAAGCAAGTTCTAAATATTGGCATAGGTAATATTTTATTTTTGTAAGAAAATTACACAGTTGATGTGTTGTAAAATTTTGACATGATGGATTGCAAATCCATGGTTTCCAGTTTAGGGAAACTATATGTCAAATTAGGCTTCCTAAATGTATTATGATACATAGTAGACCTATTATATGTGATGTTATCTGGCTATTGTTTTAGCCTAAGATCAACTAATTATATTGTGGTTAGTACTACAGAATCAAAGTATATTGCAACTAGTACTACATGTTGAGAAGTAGTGTAGCTTGGGAAGCTACCTGTTGGGTTAAAAGCTTAAGTCTACAGTCATTCACTGTGAGTCTTTCTAAAAATATTGTGTTTCATGTTAAATTGAAACACGTTGATATGATGTGTCACTTCATCAGAAGACATGGTACAATAAGGTAAGACTTTGGTACATTTCTACTGAAGAGATGAATGCAAGAATGAAGATGTGTTAACAAAGACTCTGTCAGTGACTAAGTATAGGTACTTTCAATACAATCCTGTCGTGGCAGAGAATGCCTCCTTCCCTGAGAGGGAGTGTTAAATGTACAACATCACAAGTCACTTCTCCAAGCCAATCTTGTGCATATAGTATTGGGCCTCATGTGTTGAGGTAGAGAGACTGAGTTGGACTTAGTGACTTGGAGTATATTCTTAGGTTGGACCTAAGGAAGACTAAGCCTTCAATTATAAAGGTTATTACTCATGTGTTGAGTTGAATGCTTTGAATTATAAAAGTGATGATGTTGTAAATTATTGTTGTACAAGGCTTCATACTTGTGTGTTCAAGTCATGATTCTCATATAGATCTCTAGTTATAGTAGGTACCTATGAAATGGAACTCTAGTTATAGAGGTACTTGATTCTCATGTAAACCTCTAGTTATAATATGTATCCACGGGGTGGGCCTCCAGTTATAGAGGTGAAATGATTTGCATGTTGAAGCATAAATGTTATGTGATTTATTGTTAACCATGGTCACTGATTGTTATTAAGTCTCCTTTAGAGATTAGCTACGATATGGTCCAAGAGTAATATAATATGATCACATCATGTGACAATTCTTTTGAGTATAATATGGTATGATAGATAATTAATGTTAACACATATAGACCATGTAATAAAGATAATAGATAAAGAGATAAGCATAGAGAAAAAGAGAATTTGAATTTCCCATGTAATGACTAAGTGAACTCAAAATTGTAGGCTTTAGTTAAAGCTACAATGTATGCTTCAGTTAATTAAAAAACCCACAATGATATCTCAAAAGTAAATCAATGAGAATGATTAAGTTAAATATAGTTAACTAAGTGTTAATGAAATATGGACTAGTTAACTAAAGTGATTTTGTTGATTATACTTTAGTTAAACTAAAAGACATCAATTAAGCTAACCAAAATATGACAATTTAGTTATGTCATGTCCCCATACCCCATAATGCGGATAATTATTTTTTTCCTTAAAGAAACTTGTCCTTTTTTCGAAACACAGGGCATGGACGATAACACACTCTTCAAAATTCAATATCAGGCTTAGAAACCATTGTAACAGTCATTATGCCTTTGACAAATCCATTATGTTACCAGAAAAACTCTTCCACATTGAACCTGTCATTTCTTCCTTTTTCCTTCCACCTTGTTGAACTCATAAATCGGAACACAAAACACGACGGAAACATTAACCTTCCACCCTTCCGCCCGGAACTCAGAAATCAGAACGCATAAAAATGGCGGAATCCTTCAACCACCTTTCTTCCTTTCACATTTCTACCTTCCGCCTAGAAATTTGAAATCAGAGAACCAACGTTCAATAGAAACACTGAATCACTTTTCTGCCTTTTGGATTCCACCTGGAACTCGAAAGTCAGAAACTCAACTTTCGACCTTAACCTTTTCTCTGTACTTCTGACTTTCACCTTCCAACCTTGGACTTTGGAAATCGAAAAATAAACTTTTTACCTTGGAATTTTCTATTCTGTTGATTCCCAACTTTTGAATTTCCTACCTCGGAAATCGGAAGTCCAACTCTTCCTTGGAAACGTCGGCCATTTTTTTGCTTCCCGCCTTCCACCCTTTCACAGGTGGATTCTAGGGTGCAGAAAACCACATTCTACCTTGTTTCATTTTCTCTCTTACGCCTCTTGACTTCCTCCTTCCATAGGAGGATCCTAGGGTGCAGAAACACTTAGTCAGATGCATTCCGACTCTGTTAACTAGGCTTCTAGCTTCCATGATCATAAGAAAAATGTATGGAAACATACAGGGAAAATATAGAAGCAATTGTAGAGACATTTAAACAACAGTAAAATCTACTGAAGCATTAATAAGCATTCATCATATTCAATTCATTCAGTCATTCATTCATAAGAAAACACATTACACAATTAAGAATAACAGAGATGCTTATCTTTATGATGAAGTTGTCCTGCAACTAGCTATGTCACTGCAACGTTCCACCCAACCATAGGCTAGTGGTGTTCGTCAATCTCTCAACACAACTACCAACCTCAAGATGGGAATGACTTCCACAAGGAACTTGGGAAAAACAAACTCACACATAGCCAGATCATATCACACACAGTCAAGATAACCTTTAGTTGGGTTTATCAGACTGTCTAGCCAAGCCAACACTCAGTTGTGTTTATCAGGCTACAATATTACAAGCCAAACACTGCTGGGTTTTTCAGGCTTACTCATCCAAGCCAGCATACATTTAGTTTTATCACACTGTACACATTCAAGCCAACTTTCACAATAAGGACCAACCAATCCAACTAGATGATGGGATTATCAGACTGTCCACAATAAAGCCATCATAATGCTGGGTTTATCAGACAAACTCAGCCAAGCTAGCATACAACTAGGTTTATCAGGTTGTCCAGCCAAGGATTACTCACAAGGACAAAATGAACAACAAGACACAACCAAGCCAAATACCATTTGGGTTTATCAGGCTGCTCAGCCAAGCCAATGTACAATTAGGTTTATCACCTATTCACAGTCAATCCAATCTATCTTTGGGTTTATCAGGATGTTAAGGCAGTGGACGGGAATAATTGCTAAGCTAGTGAGCCCACACACAGAGCTAAGGACACCTTCACAAGATCTATCTAACCTGGCATCCACGTTTCCTACACACCCAACAAAAGGAAGTGTCCCCTTGCTTGCTCCACAGGCCCTCAGGCTACACCTTCCCTTCTAGTTCTCTTCAGGATGTGTAGAGCATATTCACCAGCTGCTCTTATCTTATTGTGAGGTTCCACACTAGGTTTATCAAGCACATTCTACGTCTCTTCCACTCCTAAGTATTGCATACAGATCAGAACCAAACCAGGGCGCACATCACAGTAACCATAGGGAGAGACAACAACACAAGGTTCAACACTATAAAACAAACTCCCAGGGTCTCATACCACTTTGTAACACAGAGAAAACACTATAGAGAAAATACCTATGCGATTCAAGATAGTGAACCATATCCTAATCGATTGGATCAAATGGTAGTAATGAATCAAATGACCACAATGTTTAGATGAAGACCGGGGTGACAGATTGGGCACACATTTTCTAGTTTTACTTGCTTCAGATGTAAGAATGAGGCTTCTATAATTGTATGATTTCTCTGTCCTGAAATCAACTGCCATGCCTTTCTATGCCCAAGGCATTAACTGCCTCAACCAATTTCCTGCAAGAAAATTGAATGAGCGAGCATAGGGACGAACCAGGGTAGATGGGATAAATAACGGATAATTGTTTGAACATATCTATGGCTGAGATCGACCATCAAACAGATCGACGTCGCACAACGATTTCATTGATTCAACTAGCACAACTTAACAAAATTTTCATGTGCGCAAAATTCCAATGAAATCCGCTTCATCAATTTTGGATTCCACTGTTGATCTGGTGAGGACACATATCTGATGGTCAACAGGGATTTCACTGATTCAACTAGCAAGTTGTTTAACATCAACTAGCAGATGCAAAATTTCTATCCAAAATCATTTATTCTATTGTGTGTCGGCCTAGGTGACTTGGACAACAAATCAACAAAGTATTCTATGTTGATTAGACTGGATTTTGTGAGGATTGAACCTGCAATCACTCACCTGGCATCTGCTGGTTTAATCCCTCTATGTTCCTCTATGAAATAATGCCCCTATCTCTTTCACATTGCAGTACATAGCTATCTGTGGTATTTTGATTAAATTGTGTATTTACATGGTATTAAAAAATGCTCTGTGCTTTACTAGCACTATCACCATAGGCATCAACCTTGATCACCTATACACAAAACCAAATAAATGGCAAGGCCTTGGCCTTGATCTCATTGCTATGATTTTCATACAATATATACATCATGTACAATTTTAGTACCATGGGGCCAAAACCGGGGCATTACATCCCCCTCCCCTTTGGGGTCAAAATCGGGGTGTTACATTACTCTCCCCCTTCATTAGCACTATCCTTGGTTCTTTACAAAATTGAACAAAGATGGATGTTCCAAACGCATGGAATCCTCCAGCTACCATGTGGCCTCATCAGGATTGTAGTGCTCCCATTCACCTTTACCTGTCTAATGATTTGATTACGAAGCACTGTGACATTCCCGTCGAGGATGCGCAATGGCTCGGTTTGGAACTGTTCCTCGTGTTCCACCTGAATCACATCCCAATTTATCACATGGTTAGGGTCATGTACATATTTCTTAAGAAAAGAAACATGAAAAACATTAAGAGCTCTAGTGCTAGCAGGAAATGCAAGTCTATATGCAACTGGCCCTATTATTTCAAGCACTTCAAAAGGCCCACAATATTTAGGTGATAGCTTGGCACAACTTCCAATATTCAAGGAACTCTTCCTTTCCCTCACTATGAGGTAAACATGATCCCAACACTAAAATATTTGTGCACTCTATGCTTGTATGCATAACTTGTATGTCTGTCTTGGGATTCTTTCAGGTTCTACTTGATCTTTGCAACCTCTTGCTCCATTTCCTTGAGAAAATATGGACCAAGAACAATCATGTGCATTGGATTATCCCATGTCACTAGTGTCCCAAGGATGCTTTCTATCCATTATTATAAGCAAACTCTACAAAGTGTAGATAATCTTCCCACTTGGATGGTTTGTCCATCACATACATGTGGAGCATGTCTTCCAGCACTTGATTCACTCTCTCTCTCAGTCCATCATTTTGAGGATGGTAGGAAGTGCTGAAGTTCAACTTGCTACCCAAATTTGCAAACAAACCCTTCCAAAAATTGGAAGTGAACTTGGGATCCCTGTCTTAAACTATTGCCTTAGGAAATCCATGCAATCTGAAAATATCTTTCATGAATATTTTTGCAATGGAATTAGTTTTATATGTGGACTTAACTGGTATAAAATGTGATGCCTTTGTCAACTTGTCCACCATAGCCATGATGGAATCATGTTTCCTCCAAGTCATTGGAAATCCTATAATAAAATCCATGGAAACAACTTCCCATTTCCATTTTGGGACTGGCAAAGGCTGCAACAAACCTGTTGGGCATTGATGCTCAACCTTCAGTTGTTGACATTTCATGCACTTTGAAATATACTCAACAATGTCCTTCTTCATTCTTGGCCAAAAATACTTCTTTCTGGCTGTAGCAATTTCCTTTTGATATCCAGGGTGACCAAAATATGGAGCTTGATGGGTCCCATCCATAACAATTATCCTCAAATCTTCTATATTTGGAATACAAATTTTGTTCTTATAGGTAAGAAGTCCATATTCTTCCAATTTATATCCCTCATACTTATTTTCAAGACTTTGTTGCTCCAACTTGTCCTTTATCTGCACATACATTTCATCCTCAGCAGTATGATTAACAATCTGCTGCCTCAAATTTGGTTGGGAAATGCTAAGAGATGCCACACGCATTTCATGCACCTTCCTGCTGAGTGCATCAACCACTTTATTTCCTTTTCCTTTTATGTGTTTGATTTCAAAATCAAACTCACATAAAAAATCCAACCATCTATCTTGCCTAGCATTTAGAGTTGGTTGATCAAAGAAATACTTCATATGACAATGGTCTATCCTTAGCTCAAACCTTCTACCCATTAATTAATGTCTCCACATCTTGAGAGAATGTAATATGGCTGCAAGTTCTAGATCATAAGTAGCATAGTTATTCTCATGCTCCTTCAATTTTCTTGACTCATAGCATACTATGTGGTTGTCTTGCATAATAAATCCTCCAATTCTTTGATTATATGCATCAGTACACACCAAAAAATATTTTTCTGGGTCTGCAATTTTCAAAACTGGTGCGCTTGTAAGAAGATTCTTCAACTGCTGGAAGCTTTCTTCACACCTTGGTTTCCATTCAAAATTTATCCCCTTCTTTCACAAAGAAGCGATGGAATGTGCAACCTTGGATAATCCTTCAATGAATCTCATGTAGTAACCTACAAGTCCCATAAAAGATATTACATCTGTCACATTTCTTGGGGTTGGCCAATTCATAATGGCCTCAATATTTTTAGGGTCTATAGATATTCCCTCTTCTGAGATGATGTGACCCAAATAATGAATTCTATCTTTATAGAAGTCACATTTTCTCAACTTTGCATACAGCTTATGCTCCCTTAGCAATTTCAAAGTCAGCCTCAAATTTTCTTCATGCTCTTCCTCATTCTTAGAATAAATAAGAATGTCATCAAGGAAAACAAGAACAAACTTATCCAGATACCTACTGAAAACACTATTCATGAGACACATGAATGTGGCTGGTGCATTTGCGAGACCAAATGGTACCACTACAAACTCATAGTGTCCATACCTTGTTCTGAAGGTTTTCTTATGCATATATTCATCCTTGATTCTTACCTGATGGTAACCAAACCTCAAGTTAATCTTGGAAAATATTTTTGCTCCTCACATTTGATAAAAAAAGGTCATCAATTCGATGTAAAGGATATTTATTCTTCACAGTGACTTTGTTTAACTGTCTCTAATCAATACACAACCTAAGTGTATCATATTTATTTTTCACAAACAGAACTGGTGCTCCCCAAGGAGACACACTTGGCCCGATGTACTTCTTTTCCAACAACTCTTGCAGTTGCATCTTCAGTTCTAGCAATTCTAGTGTACTCATCCTGTAAGGTGTCTTGGAGACTGGTGCTTCTCCTGGAACAAGTTCAATTGTAAAATCAATGTCCCTCCTTGAAGGAATCCCTGGAATTTCATAAGGAAAAACATCCCTGAATTCCTATAGCACATGAAAGTCCTCCAACCTAGGAGTTTCATCCTCTGTTGCCTCCAAAACATGAGCAGTACACACTCTGCAACCTTTCATAGAACACTTCTTTAGCTAAATTGTTGAAATCCTCCTAACAAAAATCTCCTTTAGAATATCTCTTACAACCCTTGGGTTTCCTTCTTCATCCATGCACTCAAAAGTCTTGTTGTAACAATCAAGATTTACTCTATGCACTTCTAACCAAATAATTTCAATGAGAATATCATAGGAACCAAGTGGAAGAACATTAAAGTCTGCATAGGTGACTAACCCATCCATGACTAATGGACATTTCTCTAAAACTTCACTAACTTTTCTCTTGGTTCCAGTGGTTAGTTGAACTAACCATGACTTGTTATGCTTTAACTTCTTAAAAGAACAAATATCAACAACTTTAGGAGTAATATAACTGTAAGTAGATCTAGGGTCAATCAAAATAGAAATAGATTGCTCAACAATCTTACCTTCAAATTCAACCACAGTTGACTGATGATCTTCCCGGCGTTCCTCTAGGGATGCATAGATTTTAGGTACATTCCTTACTACTTGTGCCACAGTTTCTGCTTCTTGGATGTTGTGAACTTGCCTTACATATCCCTCCTCATATGGATAGTTCCTGCGCATATTGTTTTCTCCACATCTCCAACATTGTAGTGGTTCTCTGATCTCTTTTGCATCTCTTGTATTTTCTCCCATTGCTCTGGCTAGCTTAGTCATAGCTTGTGATGGTTGCTTTTGCTGATTTCAGAAGTTTGAGGGTTTGAAACCTTTCTTCCTTTGGTCAAAATTTTCCGTATTTTTTTCCTTCCATGCCTTATGGATATCAGGTTTTCTTCTGCTTTGCTCATATCAATACTTAGCTTTCCTTATTGCTTCTTCCAGAGTTCTAGGTTCGTAAAACTCAATTCTATCTTTGTATGCTTGAGGTAACCCACTCAGAAAACGTTGGATTTCCACTTTATCATCCTTGATGTATCTAACATACCTCAACAGCTCCAAGAACATGTTTGCATACTCTTCCATGGTCTGCTGTCCCAATTTCAGCTCATGGAACTCTTTAATCGTGTCATCATAGTACCTGTCAGAGAGGTACTTCTTCTTGAAATACTTCTTGAACTGTTTCCACACGATATTTCTATCATTGATATTCTTTACTTGCCTGAGGTGCTCCCACCATATGGATTCTCTTCCATTCAGATTGAAGATGGCTACCCTAGCCTTCATATTTCCTGAATAGTCTTGGACTTGGAAATATTTCTTCATCCGAAGAAGCTAAGCTTCAGCTTCTTGTCCCGTCTTTACCTCACCGTTAAAGGTAGGAGGAATTTCCATTTTGAATTCATCATGAGATTTTTTCTTGTAACGCCTATTTCTCGTATGCCTATGAGATGAGGAACTCGAACCCCTAGTGGATCCTTTAGAGTTAGATGATCCGCTGGAATACCCCTTTCTTCTTCGGGCGCTACTTTTACTCACTTCCGGGTTTGTTTTCTGATGCTTAGAGCTCATCTACCTCTAGATATCTGTTAAACTCTGTAGCATGGATGCATTTAGATGATTTTTCTCTTCTGGAGCTTTAACCAACCTTTCATTATCTTCTTTATAACTTTTCATCTCCACCCTTAGGCTTCTCATGGTGGTTGTAATATCGGGGGATTATCTTGATATATTCTCCCATTAGATTTTCTGTCAGCATTCCCAACATGAAAGTTTTCCCCCATAGCATATTCCTCATGCCCATAGGGATCCTACGCATCATGCATGCTATAGGTTCTCATGGCTGATCCAAAGCCCACTTTTCCAACCTGCACTATGAATCTGTAAAAATGTGTTTAATAAACATATTGTTATCCTCATAACAATTTCAGAAATTAAACACCATTGCTAGCTGTAATGTTGCAACCAAAATATCTAAAAATTATTCACACGGCTCATCTAGGCCCAATGTTGCAACCAACATCCTCTGCTAACTGCTCAACTTGGCCTATTTAGGATCTAGTTCTGCAACCAACAGCTCTGATACCTGTCTGTCATGTCCCCATACCCCATAATGCGGATAATTAAAAATTTTCTTAAAGAACCTTGTCCTTCTTTTGAAACATAGGGCATGGACGATAACACACTCTTCAACATTCAATATCGGGCTTAGAAATCACTGTAACAGTTGTTTCTCCCTTGACAGATCCATTCTTTGACCAGAAAACCTCTTCCGCACTGAGCCTGTCATTTCCTCCTTTCTCCTTCCGCCCTGCGGAACTTGAAAATCAGAACACAAAACAAGATGGAAACATTATCCTTCTACCCTTCTTCCTTTTTGCGTTCCACCTGAAACTAGGAAGTTGGAACGCACAAACACGATGGAATCCTTCAACCACCTTTCTTCCTTCCGCACAAAACTTAGAAATCGGAGAACCAACGTTAGACGGAAACACTCGACCACTTTTCCACCTTTCGCCCAAAACTCCAAAGTCGAAAACTCAACTTTCAACCTTAACCTTTTCTCTGTACTTATAACCTCCACCTTCCGACCTTAGACTTTGGAAATTGGAAAATCAAATTTTTACCTTAGACTTTCTACTCTGTCGATTCCCGACTTCCGAATTTCCGACCTCGAAAATCGGAAGTCTAAGTCTTCCTTGGAACCTTCAGCCATTTTTCCGCTTCTCGCCTTCCGCCCTTCCATAGGAGGATTCCGGGGTGCAGAAAACCACATTCTTCCTTGTTTCATTTTCTCTCTTCTGCCTCCCGAATTCCACCTTCCACAGGTGGATCCTAGGGTGCGGAAACACTTAGTCAGATGCATAATGACTATGTTAACTAGGCTTCTAGCCTCCATGGCCATAAGAAAAATTCATGGAAACATACAAGGCAATTATAGATGCAATTGCAGGAACATTTAACCAACAATAAACTCTACTAAAGCATTAATAAGCAGTCATCATATTCAATTCATTTAGTCATTCAGTCATTCATTCATAAGCAAACACATTCAACGATTAAGAATAAAAGAGATACTTATTTTGATGATGAAGTTGTCCCGCAAGTAGATATGTCGCTACAACATTCTACCCAAGCATAGGCTAGCGGTGTTCATCAATATCTCAACACCACTACCACCCCCAAGTTGGGCATGAATTTCACAAGGAACTAGGGAACAACAAACTCACACATAGCCATATCATATCACACAGTCAATACAACCTTTAGTTGGGTTTATCAGAATGTCCATCCAATCCAACACTTAGTTGGGTTTATCAAGTTGCAGTCTTACAAGCCAAACACTGCTGGGTTTATCAGGCTTACTCAGCCAAGCTAGCACATAGTTGGTTTTATCAAGTTGTTCACAGCAAAGCCAACTTTCACAATAAGAACCAACCAAGCCAACTAGTTGATGGGTTTATTAGACTATCCACAGTCAAGCCATCACAATGTTGGGTTTATCAGGCTCACTCAGTCAAGCTAGCATACAGTTGGGTTTATGAGGCTGTCCAACCAAGGATTACTCACAAGGAAAAAATGCACAACAAGACACAGCCCAGCCAACTACTAGTTGGGTTTATCATACTGTTCATCCAATCCAATGTACAATTGGTTTTATCAAACTGTTCACATTCAAGCTAATCTATCTTTGGGTTTATCAGGCTGGTAGTGGACAGGAAGAATTGCTAAGCTAGTGAGCTCACACACAGAGCTAAGGACACCTTCACAAGATCTATCTAGCCTAGCATCCATGTTTCCTATGTTAGATTTTTATCATTAATCTAGAAATAAATTAGGATCTTTAACTAAGAGAATAACAAGCACAACAATCAAACACAAGAAACAATGAACATAGTGTTTATCCTCAGGGAAACCATAAATGGAGAAAACCCCGCAACTTCCTCAGAGATAGAATTAGTACCAAAAGTAAAACCTGAAACATAAAGATGATCTCCTGACAGCAGTAGTCTCTCTCTTGTCCCAGCAACTTCTCTTCTCACACATGCGCCCTAATGAGTGAGTGTGTGTGTAATAAATAGAGAGGCTCAATCTCTATTTATATTCTTTCGTTCACTTGAAACCCACTCCAACATGTCGGCCTCACTTAACAATTACTTACTAGAGCCCACATCTCTAGGAGTGTCTAATAACCCTAGTGCTCCACAACTCGTGAGGACTTTGCCTCCTTCGACCAAAAAGGAGGGTTATCCTTAACACAACGGTGGGGAGTATTGCCCCGACTTACAATGACTCATCTAGGGTCGACTTCTCTGGGATAGCCTAATAACCCTAGGGCCCCACAACTACGGGGACTTTAACCCTTGACCAATAGGAGGGTTACCCATAATGACTTGACATGACTTGTTTACATTATAGAAACTCTCGATCGGAAAATTGGGGCATGAAATGACTCAAATACATTATAGACACATCTCAGAATAAACATCCGGGTATAATACATAACATATATAGATGAATACATTCCGAAGTTACAAATACATCAACACTCCCTCTTAACTAAGAAAGTATTCTCTCGACACAATTTATTAGCAGTAGTCTTCTTCTCTGTATCATCTAGATCATCATTGAGTCCTAGTCATCTTCAATTCATCTTCATCTTCGGATCTGGATCATCACTCGATCTGGATCATCATCATTGGATCTAGATAATCACTCAATCTAGATCATCATCACTAGATCTGGATCATCATCACTAGATCTGGATCATCATCACTAGATCTGGATCATCACTCGATCTGGATCATCACTGCTGGATCATCATCATGGGTGCTATCTCATGATTCTTCTCATCATAGGAAGTTCTACAGAGCCAACCCTTTTTCATGATGTATGTACATCTATAGAGGCAGTCCTTTTTCATACTGGATGTATCATCACAGAGCTAGTCCTTTTTCATACTAGATGTGGCATCCACATAGAGCCAGTCCTTTTTCATATTGGATGAGTCTTCACAGAGCTAGTCCTTTTTCATACTAGACGTGGCATCCACATAGAGCCAGTCCTTTTTCATACTAGATGAGTCTTCACAGATCTAGTCCTTTTTCATACTAGATGTGGCGTCCACATAGAGCCAGTCATTTTTCATATTGGATGAGTCTTCACAGAGCTAGTCCTTTTTCATACTAGATGTGGCATCCACACAGAGCCAGTCCTTTTTCATACTAGATGTGTCTTCATAGAGCCAGCCCTTTTTCATGCTGGATGTGGAATCCACATAGAGCCAGTCCTTTTTCATACTAGATGTGTCTTCACAGAGCCAACCCTTTTTCATGTTGGATGTGGAATCCACACAAAGCTAATCCTTTTTCATACTAGATGTGTCTTCATAGAGCTGGCCCTTTTTCATGTTGGATGTGGAATCCACACAGAGCTAGTCCTTTTTCATACTAGATGTGTCTTCACAGAGCCAACCCTTTTTCATGTTGGATGTGGCATCATCACATACATCTGACAATGGAAGGAACCAATCCTCTCACCATGTCACAGCTCTTACATCTGACCATGGAAGGAACCAATCCTCTCACCATGTCAGAAAGGAACAACACTTATATCTGACCATGGAAGGAACTAATCCTCTCACCATGTTAAAAGGGCACACAAAATCATCACCTCACTTTGGAGGGAACCTCGATCTAGAGAACACCAAGCTTCTCCCTAAAGTACTTAAACTTCACTCTGGCCATTTCTAGTATAGAATCACATCAGGGTTGATTACGTCCAAGGATAACCTGTGAGCTTCGCCAAGACCGATTACATCCGAGGACAACCTACAAGACCGTTTACGTCTAAGCAACCTACGAGCTTCACTAGGATTTATGCTCAGACAACCTGTCTCAATAGCTATGTTAGAACTCCCTCTTTCAAGAGATCTTGATCTGGATCACAAACTGGAGTTTCACTGCTCCTCTTTGCATCATACCAAAATGCAAGTCCTATCAATCAAATCAAATAGTATTTTTCAAAAGAAACATACTACCTCCCAAATAGCAAGTGGCAACATCTTTTTCCTTGGTTGTACTCAGCGCCATGCAGGACTCCATCCTGCCAAACCAAGAGATCACACCTGATCTCATACTGAAGTAGCACCTCGAAGTGCTCTTCCTATCAATGGCACTGCCTGCCTAATACGAATCCACATAACCCTTTAGGTTAATCTTTTGATTCGCCTCATACTTGAGCCCATAATCAACTGTACTCTTTAGGTACCTCAGAATATGCTTTGCGGCAATCAAGTGAACATGTCTCAATGTGTTCACAACAAAGAAAATATCCAGTGGATATTTTCTTTGCACATCAAGGAATAAATCATCAAGGAATACGAGACTGGATATTTTCTTTGTTGTGAACACATTGAGACATGTTCACTTGATGTTCTGATTCTATCTTTGAGGAAGTTGCAGGGTTTTCTCCATTTATGGTTTCCCTGAGGATAAACACTGTGTTCGTTGTCTCTTGTGTTTGATTGTTGTCCTTGTTATTCTCTCAGTTAAAGATCCTAACGTATTTCTAGCTTAATGATAAAAATATAACATGGGAAACATGGATGCTAGGCTAGATAGATCTGACTGGATATTCAACTAGCGTGACTTAACAAACTTTTCATGTGCGTGAAATTCCAATGAAATACGCTTCATCAATTTTGGAGTCCACCGTTTATCTGGTGAGGACATGGATCCGACGGTCAATAGGGATTTCGCTGATTCAACTAGCAAGTTTTTTAACATCATCTAGCGGGCGTGAAATTTCTATCCAAAAGGATTTATTCTATCATGCGACCTCCTGGGTGACTTGGATGACAAATCAGTGAAGGATTCTCTACTGATTAGACTAGGTTTTGTGATGATTGAACCTACAATCACTCACCTGGTATCTATTAGTTTAATCCCTCTATTTTCCTCCATGAAATCATGCCACCATATCTTTCACATTGCAGTACATAGCTAGCTGTGGTATTTTTATTAAATTGTGTATTTACATGGTATTCAAAAATGCTCTGTGCTTGACTATCACTACCACCATAGGCATCAACCTTGATCACCTTTACACAAAAACCAAATCAATGGCAGGGCCTTGGGCTTGAGCTCGTTGCCATGATTTTCATATAGTATATACATCATGTACAATTTCAGTACCATGGGGTCAATGCCGAGGCATTACATTCCCCTCTCCCTTGGGGTCAAAACCAGGGTGTTACAAGTTATAAAGTGTTTTCATAACGACACTTGACTTAAAGCACCATGACACTTAAGTTAACACGTTAAATAATTGATCGTACATCTAGTTAGATGGAGAGTTCACTCTGGCTTCAATTAAGCATCAATTAATGTCAAAGATGAAAGGCATGGCACATATTTTATGCATGATTATGAATCCAATGTACAAGATAATTATTCTATGAAGGAAATTCACAATTGTAGTGCATGAAGTACACAATTCTCATGTATCCATTCACTATTGTATGCATGGAAGTGAGTATGGATTGTTATTAATGTGTTAAGAATATGGCAAGTTTATACAACTGATTATTATTCTCTATTGCTCAATGTTCTCTGTTATCTAGCACCCGGGGTGCCAAAAGATAATCTGCTATTGTGTAAAAGACATTCTCTACAATCTATCTAATTATGCTATGAAAAATTGTTGGGTTTTTCATCGGACTCATTATTTTGATGGTTTTTCCAGGGTACTTTTTGTGTTTCAGATAAATGATTGATGTGACTGAATGTTCTATTGATTCCAGCGTTCAGTAATTATCCAATTAAATTTTTTAAAGTTTAAACTTCTTCGTATTTGCTCAAGAATTAACACTTTCATTGCTTCCTCCCATGTTTCAGGTATGAAACATGTGAAGGGGGGTGGAATGTTATGTACCCAGAGAGGATAATATGGGGTACCTATGGAGGAACCCAAGGGGATAATGTAGAAAATATGGACATAATCATGGAATTAGACGACTTGGTAGTTGGTGGGTAATAAATAGCCCCACTAGGTAGTTAGAGGAAATAATTTAATAATAAGTGGTAGTTGGAATATACCCCTTAGGAATAATCCAAATAGAGTATAAATATACATGAGTATCAGTTTATGAGATATGTATGATGAATTATATTGTAGCAAGCATGGCTTGTGGATCGATTCCCTCTACAAGGATTAATTGACGGTGTTACCCTACCTTAAGGGTCTTTCTCTATATATTGGTATTATTCTTATGGTGAATGTATCTTGAATATTTATGAAGTTTAAGGGTTCTATATCATTGTTCTAATTAAATTTCTAGGTTAAGGATCACTACAATTTATGTTTCCTAATTCATGATTGCTCCAAATGTATAAGATTGGACATCAGAAAAAAGAGTGTTACAATATGTGAAAGGAACATTATATTTTGGCATTCTATATGGAAGACACAAAGAATCTTGTTTGTGTGGGTATATAGATTTAGATTAGGTAGGATTAGTGGATTTTAGGAAATACACATCAGCTTATTTCTTTAGTCTTAGTTCTAGAGTTGTTACATGGACCAGTAAGAAGAATCATGTTGTCTCCTTTTCTTCAACCGAAGTAGAGTATTGAGAAACAATGAAAAGATCATGTGTAGCAGTTTGTCTCAAACATATGTTTCTAGATATGTACATCCAATGAAATGATCATACCCTATTGTACTATGATAATCAAGGAATTATTAAGTTGGCCAAGAACCCATTCTTCCACAACCATACAAAACATATTGATGACCATTTTCATTTCATCTGAAAACTTGTCAAAGATGGAATAATTGAGTTGCAATACTATCTTATAGAGGATCAGACTGAAAAATTTCTCTCCAAGTTTTTGGGTCCTACAAAATTTGTAAAATTCAAGGACAAACTTGGTGTATTTTCTATATTGGCCATCAAGGGAGGATGTTAGAATGTAAATATCATATAAATGATAGAAATTGGCATATTAATAAAGTCACTTTGTGAATTTGGGTTAATTTTGGTATAATTATTCTATTAGAGTACACATAAGTCATTTTAGGGTTTTTTAAATTAGGTTTTATGTAGTTAGGGTTTGTGCCATCTCATTATTATAAAGAGAAGGTTGTTATCTTCATTTGAAAATACAGGAGAACCATTTTCTCTTTTCTAATTCTCTCTTTTTATTCTTGGTTTCTTTATGAGTTCAATTTTCATGATAAGTTGAGGATATTTATATTATTATGATTGCAACGATAGTTGTGTGGTTTTCTCTTTGATATACTTGACCAGCAATAGCACCCCCAATATGACTTATCATGTTGCTAATGTTACAAAATCTATTTCTTCAATAAATGTTGTTCATTGGATTCTTTCTAAAAGAATCCTCACATATGTGAAGGGTATAATTCATGATGAGATAATGTACAAAAAATATGATCATTGTCAATCCCAAAATGTACATCAGATGGAAAGTAGTCTCACACCTTAGAAATTAATAATAAAATTATTTTCAAAAGTATTCATCTTTAATAAGACTAGTGTTAGTAAAGATATAATCAGATTGTGGCTCAACAATATTTCAATATGCTTACTTGTTAATGGAAATGGCTACTCTCTAGTTATCCAACTCCTAGAAACTTATCCAATATGTGCATGATCATGTCTTTGATATGTCACTTTTGGCCATTAGGGGATAATTAGATCAATGCAGGGGACTCTCATACTTTGATATGTTTTGTCTACAACACCACTTTCTTGAGACTCCACTACGAATCATTGCAATTATGTTGATTTACTCCCCATCCAAATTCTTTCCACTAAAGACTAAATCTAGAATATTTGGCATTCACATTCTTGTTCATTATTCATGTTAAGAGTTTTTTCTGTATATTGATTGTCCTACTTTTATCACTATATCACATATTTTTTCAACAAATTCACTAGGGATCATTACAAACTTGCTTCTTTCCTTCCTGGAAAATATTTCTTGCCTAGGGATTAGATCCATAAATTGAGTTTTCTCATTCTTTTGTATTATGCATACCTCTTATTTTTCAATATTGTCATCATATACTTTTTGGCAACTTTCAAGATTCATCTCTCTTCTCTCTCTTCAATTTCCTCTTTTAATGTCATCAATAATTTTTTTGGGGATAGAGATAAATATTAGGAGAATATTATGAATTCAAATAATTATTAGTCTAATCACATAGAATTGTCTTTTAAGATGATAAATTGTTTCCTTGTTTATATGGTATATCCTTTTGATTGCAATATACATCACCCACACCTCACCCTAATCTTAATACATGTATTGCTCGCTTTATCCATATTAAAACCTACTCAATTGTTAGTTTCAATGGAAACAAATCCATTACAACATAGGATCACATCCAACACTTCTTCAGGATCTTCCCCACCATACCAATACTTTATGAGGACTCAACTATTAGATAATTTATCAACACAATAAAAGTGAATGTTGCTCAATGGTTTCAATACCTCACAACATTCTCCATAACTAGTTGGGAATCTTTTGATATAAAGTTTAGATAACATTTCTGAGAAAAATATGAAGTATTCCTACCTTCACCTGGGTTGAACATGAAATTGTTAACAAGTCAAACATGAGAAAACATGAAGAATCGAAAATGATCAAGATTCTCAAGACCAAGAATGAGCAATTAACTTCCTTATAGAAGAGAAATTATTTTAAAATTTTAAATCATCTCCATTGATCCACAAATCATACCTTTAGGGTCAAGTTGGTTTTGTTTTTGTCAAGACTACCATAATTACCTACACCCATCTTTGCATATGCTGTCTTGAGTTATATGCTACCCCTCCTTTCTTTGAATACCAATTTGGGATATTTTCAAGTTATAAACAAATACATCCAAATTAAAACTCTCCCAAAGTAGGAATGCGACTAAATATTTAAATATATTATAGTGAACTTTTTTAGGAGATACATGAAACATATAAACCTTGTTGTCCCATTAATACCCATTTTCTTTTTCATGGAATGAATATGAATAATTGTTGTAGGTTTAACAAAATATGTCCCCTACTTTATATCACTTGAGGCATGTTGTATGCTTACAAAAGACCTTGTTGAAAGTACAAACATATTTTGGAATGAAGGATAGTTACACTTGAGGAATTCCATATTTGTCATCACCCTTGGATCAATGTGGTGGGATGTATATATCCATATCATATTGATGGGAGCATAGTAGGTTCGATAAAGGGTCTTGGAGTGTCTCGAGGTTGGGATAGAAATACATTTTAAGTCCTCCTTTTCTCATAAAAAAATATTTACACTTGATCTTTGTTGACCCTTGGAGGAGATATTGCATATTTGTCTCTCCTTATTTGGTTGATTTTCTTTCCTTTTTATCTTGTTTTTTTTTAGTTTGTGTGTGTGCATGTTTTCATTATATGGGATGCTTGTAACTTAGTTAGTTGTTTCATTTGAAACTGGATGTCCAATTTGATTGTATTTTTTAAACACTTTGTACATGTTGTTAGCACTCACAATGTACCCAAGTTATAGAAGGTAAATCCCAAGGTAACAACAGAACCACTTTAAGAAAAGAAGTTGGCTTCCTCCTTTATAGAGAGGGATCTCTCACATATTTTTAATAGGGCCATATATAAAAATATAATTCAAATTTTGTTTTTGGCTGAAACAAGACAAGCATACATTGGGCTATGGAGTCACAAATATTTTTATGGATCACATAACTGTTTGCATAGGAAAATTATGAAAAGGAAAGATAGCACTCAGTTACAGTAAAAAAGTAGTTTGTCTAGTGATAAAGAATAAATGAGGATAGTCCATCAATACAGAGCACCGAAAAGATGAATTCTGCATCAACTTTGGTAAGAAATATTGGTGAATACCTGAAATAATAGCCAGAGCATAACAATATGAATTTTGAGCTATTACACACTTATTCCAAATATGAAGAACACATAATGGCAAGTTTAACAGGAAATACATGCAAATAGGAAAGGAAATAACATACTGTAACTACGAAATACACAGGAATATTTGCTGCAACAAGCCAGCATCCGACTCTGCAATTTTATTAACGATAGATCTCAAACTGCATAACATAAAATATCACAGGTTCCATCCCTGTATTCCTTTATTGAGGGTATATTTATAGTATCATGGTATCCTGAGACCAACCTCGAAACAGAGCCATAATTAGTTACATTGTGGGAATCAAAATCCTAACAAATGCTTATTTAGAAGATTCGCCATGATCACAAAAACAATCGGGAAGGAAATCTAGAACGTGCATGGTTGATCAATTTGGGAATTTTGACAGCAGGGACTCATGCTCGCTTGCTAAAAATCACAGTCATAACCTCCCTGGTCGGTCTACAATGGTTTTATTCATCCTTGCATCTTCACATAGAGAAATCATTTTAGGCCGTCGATCTTAATCTGCTTAGATACTGACCATTGAAAAATGCACTATTGCGCTCCAAAAAATGGCCTTTGCATATCTGGTTTTCGAGCGTGATATCCAATAAGGAGGGGACACATCATTTGCGCGCGTTTATCATTAGGCATGTGCTGTTCCGACTTTCAGCTTGCATGTTTTATCAGCGAAATCAACCTCCACTGTATATTTGAGATCAAGGATGATCTAGGATGTTGAAAGTTGCAAGGCCTACCAAGTTCCGCATATTGATACATATTCTTACCTCATGCACATGTTCCTCTTTTCTGCATCATTGATCATAGGTAGAAACTTTCCCAGCCGTTGATCTGAGATCAAGTTGTGGGCCGACGGAAAGAGGAAAGCGGAATTTATGCTTTTCTACAACCAAACTTCTGCCTTTTCCGCTTTCTTCCCTTCTAATTCTTCCTTTTCGCTAAGGGATCATCCCAAACTATTAATCTTATACAGAAGCTTTCCGAACTGTTGATCTTGCGGACTAAAGAAAGAGGAATTCTAACCTTTAAGACCAAATTCATATGTTTCCACTTTTCGCCTTTCTGCTCCTTTCTGAGTCATCAATCTATGGTGGAAATTTTCTGGATCGTCAATCTTGTGTATCGTGAAAAACGGGATTCTAAATTTTCCACGAGAAAATTCTTGTATATTCCACTTTGCGATCTTTTCCTTTCCACCTTTTTCTTTCTGCACCATTGATATGTGTGGGATCTCTCTGAACAGTAGATCTTGAGGATCGAAGAAAGCGAGACTTCAACTTTTCACGATAAAATCTTTTGGTATTTATGTTTTCCAATATCCACCCTTTTTTCTTTTCTGAGCCGATGATATTTGACGGAAGTGCTCTGAGCCATCGGATCTCGAACCGCAGAAAGCAGAAGTCGGGATTCCAACTTTCATAACCAAATGTTTTTCCTTTTCTTCTTCTGCCATTTTACTGGATCGTTGATCTATGGTGAAAACTCCCTCGATCGCAGATATTGGATTGTGAAAAGTGAAAGTTGGGTTTTATCACTTTTCCCAAATGAAAATTTCTTTTTCCACCTTTTTACTACTGATTTTGCCTTGGCGAAAAATATTTACAACCTTTGATATTCACCGTTGCACATCCAGGACGTCCATTCCATACAAATCCTTATTAACATCCTTTAAAGTATTATGATATGAAAATTTTATGGCATTATCCTTTCTTTAACTGATATGATTCCTCGCCAAACACTTAGCCCAAAACTAGCGCTAATAGCTGGCTCCAACTAGGGATGCTATCCTCCTTGCGAGGTAGAAAAGAACGACGTAAACCAGGTGCCAAATCCATTGGGCTGTTCCCAACATTTCATACCTCAAACTTCTTGTTTTTGTTTTTTTCATGTAAGTAAAAATAAAGAAAAATAGAAACATGGCTACACCGCTAGATATTAAGGCCTTCTCTTTGGGATTCAAATCCTTTAGCTCACCATTTGTACTGTATTAAAAGCAAATAAATATATACAACTATGATACAAAAAATACCGACTCCCTCAGGACAAGTAATGTTTGAGAAACGTTCCATTGAATGGACCTCCTTTCAGCTGAGACCCATCTTTATGTTGTAGAATGAATTAATTCTCACCTCTGTATGCTGCAATTATATAAGGGCCTACCCACATGTGATCAAACTTCCCATGTTTATCTTCCCTAAGAGCATCCTGCTTCAAAACCAAATCATCAATCTGGAATTGCTCTTCCTTTACCTTCCTATCAAAAGTGTTCTTCATCTTTTCTTGATGTATTTGCACTTTACCATAGGCTTTGTCCCTCAAATCATTCAATTCTATGATCTGATTTATTCTTCTTTGCATATGATTTGGTTCATCATGTTGTTCCTGCAATAACTTCATGGCTGGAACTCCCAAAGATGTTGCAAAAACCACCTCAACTCCATATACTAATTGGAATGGTGACATTCCAATTGCCATTTTTTTGTTGATTCTGTCATCCCACAAAGCATATTTTGGCTTTCTATGCCAAGCCCTTTTGTTATCTTCCAACAATTTTTTTATTATCCTCACCATACTTTTGTTAGAGGATTCTGCTAGCCCATTACCCTATGGATAGTAAGCAGTGGAATGATTGAGAATGATATGATACTTGCAATAGAAACTTATCATCTTTTTAGATTTAAAATTAGCTGCATTGTTTGTCACAATCCTTTTGGGACAACCAAACCGAGCCAAAATATTCTCTTCAAGAAAACCCATAATCACTACATTAGTAACCCTCCTGGTAGGTATTTCTTCAATCCACTTCGTAAAATAATATGTTGATTTTAGGATCCATCTATGCTTCCCTGAAGAATTTGGATTTATTTCCCCAATAAAATCCAGTCCCCACTGCTGGAAAGGTGCCTCCACTGATACTAGATTGAGAGGGAGTGGAACCAATTTTCTCTTACCATCAAAGATATAACATTGGTGACATGCAGTGGTCTCTTAGTAAACATATGAAAAAATTTAGGGCCAATAAAAATAGCTCTTAAAATTTTATTAGATGTCACCTTCCATGAGTGATGCCCCCCACAATCCCCTTTGTGAAATTCCTTCATAGTTTGCTGATCTTTGTTCTCCAAAAGGCAATTTTGTAAAACACCACCAGGATCTTTCCAATAAAGGTATTGATTCAGAATACAAAACTTGGCAGATTTCAACTTCACTGACCTTGCTCTTGTTTTGCTTAACCCTATAGGAGCCAGTAAATTTTCCAACAAATACACAATATCAGAATACCATGGAGACATAGAGAAATCAGGCATTACATGCACTCCTGTATCAAGCTGATTTGAATGACTGGTCAAAAAATTTAGCTTTAAGGATTCACAGTTGGAATTTGTCACCATATTTGCAATTCCTTGTCCTTTAATTAGCTTGGTGGGCTTAATTTCAATGTCATACTCCAGTAACATAGCAATCCATTTTGCTCTTTTTTCCCTTTGGATTTGGTTGTGTGAGAATTCTCTTCACCATATTACTAGGAACATAAGAAATGATATGTGAATGAAGAACATAAACCCTAAAATATTTCAAATATTTAACTAGAGCGTATGCTTGTTTTTCTATAATGTCATATTTCAACTCTCCATCTCTTAACACTTTACTAAAGAAGGCTATAGGTTGTTCATCATTCTAATTGTTTTCCTATAACAATACTCCAGCAATAGTATCATCAGAAGCATAAGAAAATATTAGGAAATCTTTTCTAAAATATGGACTTACCAGAACTGGGGCTTCTGTGATAGCCTATTTAATATCTCTGAAATATCTCCTTGCGTCTATTGTCCACTTTATCTCATGGTCCTTTTTCAGCATATTAGTGATATTCATTAATATCACAGCAAAACTGGGAATAAACCTTCTCAAAAAATTTACATGTCCAATGAATAATTGCACTTCCTTTTTACTTGTTGGCTCCTCAACCTTCCAAATTGCATTGATTCTCTTTGGATCAATCTTTATACCATCCTTTGAAATAATGTGCCTTAGCAATTTTCCTTCCTCCAATGCAAAATTTGATTTTCTGGGGTTTAATGATCTTCCATACTTTTTACATTGCAGAAAAACTTTCTCCAAATGATTAATATGATCCCTGTCAGATCTTGAGTACACAGTGATATCATCCATGTAGACAACCACAAATTTATCCTTTTCTTCTGCAAAAGCAATGTCCATGGCGTGCTGGAAAGTGGCCCCTGCATTCATTAAACCAAAATGCATTTTGGCATACATAAATGTACCCCATGGTGTAGTAAAGGAAGTATTTTATTGATCCTCAGGAAACAATTTGATCTGATTGTATCTTGAGAAACCATCCATAGTTGAAATCCTTTCAGATCCCACCACTTTCTGCAAAATATGTTCCATTTTCAGCAAAGGGTAATTATCCTTCAAAGAGACTTTGTTAAGATTTCTGAAATCTATTCAAATCCTGATTTCGCCATTATTTTTCCTAACAGGAACCAAATTTGCAACACATTTGGAAAATCTCAGATTCATCATAATCTTGGCATTGAATAATTTTTTAATTTCTTTCTCAATAATAGACAACAACATTGGATTAACTCTTCTCAATTTTTGTCTGAAAGGTTTCTCACCAGGTTTTATTGGGATTGTGTGTTGTATGATAGAAGTATCATACTCTTTAAGGTCTTCATAACTCCAGGCTAAGACAGCAGTGTATCTTTTCATCAAATTGGCATAGTCTTTTTTTTCTTTGACTAGCAAGTTTTTTTACAGTTTTATGATCTGTGGATTTTCTTCAGTTCCTATATTTTTGTCTTAAACAACATCATCAGCAGGATTCATTTTTTGATCTCTAGCAACATCATTTTGATAAAAAAGATTCTCTAGAGGGATTAGTATTCTCAGGATATGATTACTCTTCAACTGAACTATATCCTTTCCCCCCAGTGAGTTTTTGAACTTTTTGTTTTCATCAATTTCTTCTTCACTGTTACACCCAAATCTTGTCATCAACATGTGATTAGATCCTAAACATCCATGTTTTCCCTCATTCCCAAATATTGAAGTGAAATCCCTGATCCAGATGTCAAACTTGCACATAAAAACCTAGCACTCCTTCTACCCTTAAGCTTAGGAGCAGTACCTTCTTCAGGACCGCCTGAGTAGTGTTGAAGACAGGTGGTGGCACCTCATTTTTTCTTTGTTTGAAGAGCGATTCTACCCTAGCACCACTCTGTCATCAAGGAGCAGGAACGGCGCCCTTGGTAAAAATTGAAAAAGAGAGACTTCACGAAGCTTCTAGATCAAAAGCTTCGTGGCAAACCTTATTCTTATTCACCTAGGTCAGTTGAGCTCGAGATCCATGCTTTGGGGATCTCATGTCCACCTCACCCACCAAAATCTCAACCATCTCTATCCATTTGAGGCCTAGAAAAATAGGCTCATACCCCATGGTGGAGAGAGAGAAAAGTCATGCTGCCATTTTGACATTCTGGCCTGATCCATTAAGAGTGAGCATAGAAGAGCAAGTTGGAGCTATTGGGGATAAGACACCGGTTTTGTTGGGGAGTGCATCAACACTAAGGTGCAGGTTGTAAACTCTTTCATTATTTATCAATGCAAAGTAGGTTTTGTTCCCATATACTTGTTATGTGTAATCTTGCATGTTTATTATCAGATTCCTTAGTCACCGATATAGATCTATAGATGATGTTCTGGTACTTTTGATATTTTGTGTTTTGATGTGTTTATGCAGGTATTTCTTTGGATATCTTTCGCTATAGGTGAACAGCCACATCATTCCATTGAAGATTGCATTCCAAATTTCTGTAGTTTCTAGGAGGAGTCTTCCAACCTTGTTGTAAACTATTTGTTTTGGATCTGAACCATTCAGACCAGAGGAACAACTTCTATTCGCAGAAGGTGTAACAAAATTCCTAACAACAAATCTAGCGACCATTCTGGGGAAGAGCTTCAGCAAATCGAATCTTCCTTAGCCTTCGAACACTTGTCTGAATCCAAGCTCTAGATTTTATAATTTCAGTCAGATCTACCATCGGGCCTAGTTGGGTTTTGAGTTGATATCATCAGATCTCTTCAAATCTGAGCCATCCTGAATTTCTATGCTCTTTGTTACTGTTGATTCATCTTGTTTGATGCTAGTTTGCCAAGTTTTAACTTTGTTTTTTCTCTCTTATTGTGTTCTGGACATTTGCAGGAACCGCATCTATGCAGTGAGAAAGAAGCGGTGCCACCACCTGTGCGTAGTTAGCAAGAAGTGGTGCCCCCTCCTATGAGCAGTTAGTAGGAAGCGGTGCCTCCTCAGAACCACTCTGTCAATAACCCTTTGTAAGCGGTGCCAAGTAGGTTTTTTCCAGACCTCTATTTTTTCAAAAAATTTAAAGGAATTTGGGGTTTTTGGATTTCTTGTCTTTAGTTGGCATTGTCCAGACTTGTTTGCAAATACCTGAGTGTTTGAAATCTGAAATTCTTGATGTGGTAAATGATTTTTTGTTAGAATCAAAAGGCTAGGTTAGGTTCATCATTGTTACTGCTTGTAAGTTTGGTTATTTTGAAAGGAGTGCTTGGAAGCCTTAGCTCAGTTAGATCTCTGCCTGCTATTAGACAATACTAAAAAGAAAAACTCGTTTGATTGGTTTGCTTGCTCCAATTTTTTCATTAAGTTAGTGAAGGACTTCTTTTTACTCTGAAAAAAGAAATTTTTTTGGTTGAGATTCATTTGTATTGTTGTTTAAGGATGAATTCTTGGACCTCTGATTAGCCTCATAAGCTTTTAGATCTCCATTTTTCTTCCCTTTATTTCATATTGTCATCTCATTAAAAGAAAAATAGTATTAGTTTTAAGTTAGATCTTTCCAGTTTAATAGAAAAATAGAAAAAATATTGAATATGCCTTTGATTTCTATTTGTTTTTCTTCTTAGGAAAGAGATCTTACCCTATCTTCTTGCTTTGAAAAGATTTGATTTGAAGAAGTGTTGTTTGTTGGTATTCTCAGAAAAGGATTTTTTAGTGTAGTTTTTTGGGAAATTTTTGGTTTCAAAGCAAAATTGAAAAGAAAAATACTCTCTCTCCTTTGCGTAATTAGGCATAGTTTGAATGGTAAAGTAAATGAACTTACATTTCATACTTGCATGGCTTTAATTTTTCGTCAAAATTCCATGCATTCACCTAACCATCTACTTTAAAATTAACAGTAGTTATAGGTCTCAAATTTGTATATAAATTTGAGTGATAGGTTAGAGACGTGTTTGGACATCATAAAATGTAGGAGCTGTCATTATTTGTCCACACTACAACTCGGGACTTGTGTGGTTCTTCCATGTACCCTCGATATATTGAACAACCTTTCACATACCCTTGAGGTATATAGAAAGGTACTTCATGTACTCGATTGTATATCATAAGGCCCCTTGTGAATGATTGTGCATTAGACAACACTACTATCGATTTGAGCTCCCACGTACCTTGAGTATATCAGGAGACCCCACTAGGATACCTTTTCCATCTGAGAAAAACCTCTTGGTCGTCTTGTGTGGAGAAATACACCGAAAACAACATTCGGGTAGATTACTAAGCACGTACCCTTGTGGCATATCGCGAGTTGCACCTGCTTGACAATCCTGGTGAGAGACCGGCCATTTGAGCTCATCCTATCATTTAAGTTTGCTTGTTGGCTTGTAGCTTGAGTAGGAGAAATTTTTGTGTGTTTTTTCTATAGTTTTGAAACCCTAGCTTAGATTAGTGACTATGCAATCTGGCTGAGTTTCAGTTGAGACGATCCATGAGAACACAGGGCTTGCCACTTGATTTTCCTCCTATTACGGGAGAAATTCCAATGGAAACCATTGACCAAGGAGCTACAACTAGTTCCCACAAGGAAGAAAATATAGTTTTAGAAAGTGGAGACCAACTCACTTCTTATATTAATCCCTTGGCTCAACAGCCTCCTATGGCTGATACTTCCTTTCATCCGCATATGGAAGGTCGTACTGATAATCCTGATGCACCTGAGTATGGCCCAGATGCTCCATTTTGGAGAACTTCCATGGGTCAGGCCATTTCCTCATTCGGGGTTAATAGAACCTCTCCTGAACAAAATTCTCCAGGTGAAGAAGAATATAGACAAATCCAAGCCTCTATTCACCGTGCACAATATTTTCAAGAGAGAATGAAAAGGCTAGACAGAGTCTTGGCCACACCTGCACCTCACGTTGAACCTATATCAGTTAGATTACCTCATAACACAGATCCTTGGCCTGTGGTTGAAATTAGAGATTCTACTGATGGTCATCCAGCTTATGTTGAGACTTCTCACAATCCAGGTCAAACCTCCAATTCAACTCCTGCAGTTTTGAATCCTAGGTATGTCTCTAGTCATCCCACACTTTCTATGGTTGGGGGGAAACCTTCAGCTCCATTAGTGTCTGTACCTTCTAACGCTGAGGGGAAACCCCCAGTGCGACCTACATTACCCACTGGTGGAATTGTTACTAATAATAGGCAAACCTCTATTGTAGGACAATGTACAGTATATGTTCCTCCCACCAACACAAATATGGTAAACCCTACTTCAAGTTCAGGTCAGCCCTTAGTGGCACAACCTATAATTAATAAACCCTTGTGGGGTTATGGTTATCCAATAAATCAAATTCCTGTAGGAAATATGAATTACCAACCTACCCTTATAGGAATGTCCTATACTGGAATTCCATACCCTGGGAATGCATTTACACCGTGGGGGAAGCCCTACTGGTCTTACATGCCAGCAATGGGAGGAGTACCTATGCATACTGCTGGAGGTGCTGGAGGACCACCATATGGAGGTCCTCCCCCCAGGGGGCCAGGAGGTCCTCCTCCTGGTGGTCCTGGAGGTCCTGGTGGCCCTCCTCCTAGTGGTCCTGGAGGTCCTAGTGGTCCTCCTCCTAGTGGTCCTGGTAGTCCCAAGGGTCCTGGTGATCTCGGTGGTTCTGGTGGTCCTCCTCGTAATGGTCCTAATGGTCTTGGTGGATCTGGAGGCCCTAATCCTAGATATCAATCTTCGAGAGGTTCATCATCTCATCAAATGTTTCAACAACCTGTGTATCAATCAACTTATGGCCCTACTAGTGGGTACATGCCTTATCAATACTACTAGTATATGGATCCCAATTGCTAGTTACCTTTCCTAGCAACTTTGGATTTACCTAATTTATCCAAATTGATAAATGATCCCATATGACACAACCCTTCGTGGCCCGCAATTTCGGTAAAGTTACCATCGGACATTCCAAAATTCGATGGAAAGCAGGGAGACGATCTAAAAAACCATGTTATGAACTTCCATCTATGGTGTTAGTTGAACTCCTTGATGGATGATTCTGTCCGTTTGAGACTCTTCCAGCAGACATTGACCGGTACGACTATGAAGTGGTACATTGAACTTCCACAACATGCTTTTGTGGACTTTAGCTCTCTGGAAATTGTCTTCTTCACGCACTTTCAACTACCTATTCATTACGAAATGGGTACAAACATGTTGACCTCTCTGCATCAAAATACCTCCACGCACATATCCAATCATATACATGAGTGGAGAAGGCAGAGAAGGCTCATTAAATCTCCTATCCCGGACCAACTCTTAGTTGATTGGTTTATGAAGTCTTTGTTGACACCTATTTCTCAAGATGTAGCCGTGGGCGGTGTTGTCATTGAAGAGAAGGCTATCAGTTGCACTCAGTATAAGAAATTGGTGTATTCTCAATCTGGAACTTTGTATGACCTTATTCCTCAAGCTCCTTGTCCCAGCATAGACCCAGCTAAGCCACCTGCAGAAACTCCTATCGATGGGGTTATCTATTCAATCCAGCCCCCATTGACAGAAAAACCTGCCAAACAACCTAGTGCTTCTACTACTTCTCCTTCCAATCCTATGGTTTCCACCGAGGTGAATGCTATTCAAATTACGCAATCATCTGGTAATAAGAAAAGGGGAAAAGGTAAAAATAAAAAACCCAGAAACCAACAGGAAAATCCCAAGCCTACGACCCTAGAAAATGACAATAAAGGGAAAATGAAAGCCAAATACCCCTGCCTATTGTGTGGTGGAGATCACCAAGGAATGTCCCCACCATGATGAAATTAACAATTTTTTAAAGAATAACCCCACACCAGCAATTCTTACTGATCCTTTTTCTTCTCGGCAACAATTGATAAACCACATGTCTAATAAGGGAAATTCTAGTTCCACATAGGAAGTCCGAATGATGTCATTGGAAACTATTAGTTTAACAACTCGTAGTCACTCATGACAAGCCTGAGGAGAAGAAAAATGAAAATCCCTCTCCAAATAAAGCTCCTCCCACTGGTTCTCCCGTATCCTCGTCTAATGGTACCCTAACTATCGAGAAGCCTGATTTCGACATGATTTTGCATCCACCCAAGAGTAATATTAGAAAGGTTTTTTTTAACCCTAATGCCCGAGCTACATAGTTCTATAATGTTGTTGAAGACCTCGCTCAGGCACCATGTGCAATGTCTACCTTAGAAGTGCTCCAAAGTTGTCCTACGCAACGCAAAAACTTGTTAACTACCTTAGGATCCCTAGACCTGGATAACATGAATTTGATCCATTTCAACGTGGAGAACTACAAATCTAGATTGCCTCACCAACTCGCTTTTCAGATTGTAACAAAAGTAGTTGAGAAAAATATCTATAGGATTGTTCTATATGAAGGTGCTTCTACCTCAGTTTTGTCATTGTCCTGTCGGAAAGCCATTGGCTCTCCTGAGCTTATGAAATCACCGATGAACCTAAAATAATTTGATGGAAGAGGTTTCCAACCCCATGGTCTCATGCCAACACTTTCAGTTGAGCTAGGAGGCAAAACTGTTTCCATTCAGGTGGAAGTAGTGGATGCCCCATTAGACTACAATCTTCTCTTAGGAAGAAATTGGTTTTATGCTATGACCGTTGTCGCTTTGAAGGTATTTAGAACTCTCCAGTTTCTTCATTTGGGAAGAATTGTGACAATTGATCCACTTTATTTTTGTATGTTGGATAATGATTTTGTATCTCTCTTGGGTACTAATATTGTCGACACTCCGCAAACACCTGTGTTGTTGAAAGATTCAGAATCAGAAGGAAATCTATGCAACATTACTATAAAAAAATCGATCGACATATCGGTCAAGCTTGGAACTATTGAACATGTTCACATAGGGAAGAACTAAAGAATATAGAGTACTTTTCAAGGAATTCCAAGATATTTTTGCTTGGTCTTATGAAAAAATGCCTGGGATAGACCCATCTATTGTGGTCCATGAAATCAAAACCTATCCCACATCTAGACCGGTCAGGCAAAAATTGCATCAAGTCCATCCCCGGAAGGCTGCAATTATCAAAGCCGAAGTCGAAAAACTTCTGAAGGTAGGATTCATCTAACTTGTACCCTTGACAGAATTGGTATCTAACATCGTTCCTGTGAACAAAAATAAGGGAACCATTAGAGTCTACATCGATTTCCGAGACCTAAACAAATATTTTCCTAAGTACAATTTTTTGACCCCACATATTGATCAGATTATCGACAACTGTTTTGGAAGTGTCATCTTCTCTTTCATGGATGGATTTTCTGGCTGTAATTAGATTGAGATATTGGTCGCTGATCAGCACAATACGACATTTATATGCCTGTGGGGAACCTTTCCCTATAGGAAGTTACCCTTTGGCCTCAATAACACCGAAGCCACATTCCAGCGTGCCATGTCCTATGCATTTCACAACATTAAAAACATCATGGAGCCATACCTTGATTACCTCCCTGTGCATTCACAACAACGGGAAGACCATCCTTGTCATCTTAGAGACATTTTTCTGAGACGTCGCCATTACAAAATATGGCTGAATCCACACAAATGTATTTTTTGCATTGAGATGGTACACATCTTAGGCTTCATGGTTTCTAAGGATGGCATCCAGATCGATCCACTGAATATTGCTGCTATACTCGCCCTGCCTGCCCCAACCAACATCCTTGAACTCCAAAGTTTGCAAGGGAAAGAAAACTTTCTTCGTCGTTTTGTTTGTAACTTTGTTGAGAAAATGCACGGTTATATGTGTCTCCTCAAGAAGGACACTCCATTCTTCTGGGATGACCAGGCCCAGTGAGCCTTTGATAATCTTAAGCATGCTCTGACTCATTCACCTGTGATACACCCCCCGGATTATTCAAAGGATTTTCTCTTATATGTTGGTACCTCTACTACTACCATTAGAATGGTTCTAGCCCAAGAGGATCATAACGGACAAGAACACGTGATATACTATGCCAGCAAGAACCTTCTTGATTCTGGAACTAGATACTCACATGTGGAGAAGTTAGCATTGGTTACGGTCATTGTTGTCCAAAAATTTTGTCATTACATCTTGCTTTGCACCACCACCGTACTTGTAGACCAAAACCCTATGTACTACATTTTGACTTATCAGGTGCTTGGGGGAAAATATTCCCGTTGGATTGTCATCTTGCAGGAATTTGACCTTGAGTTTGCCAAAGCTACTTCAAAGAAATCATTGGTCTTTGCAGAGATGATTTGTGAACTCCCTTGTGCTTTGATGGATTATGAGCCCAGTGATTCATTCCCAAATGAATTCCTATTCCTGATAAGCAAGATCGACCTATGGTATGGATAATTAATCATTTATCTCTAGACATAGAGATTTCAGCCCAATCTATCTCATGATGATCGTCCCCGTATCCGTCACCACACGAAATACTACCTTATCCTGAATGATACATTGTACAGGCGTGGTATAGATTCCATTCTTCAACGATGCCTCACCCATGAAGAGGCTGAATAGGTTCTCAATGACTGTCACTCTAGAGCATGTGGTGGTCATCTTTCTGGGATGGCTACAGCCCAGAAAATCCTTCACGTTGGCTATTTCTAGCCCTCAATCTTCAAGGATTGTCACAAGGCTGTTAAGAAATTCCCACCCTGCCAACATTTCTATCCGAAAAAGTGCACCCACTCTGCTCCGTTACACCCCGTCATTGCTTTTGGACCTTTTTCCAAATGGGGGATAGATTTTATGCATTGTAAGCCTACCTCAGTCGGGGTCATGGTTACATCATAGTAGCCATGGATTATTTCACTAAATGGGATGAGGCTATGCCTACATATGCAAAGGATGGTAAGACTTTCGCTCTCTTCCTTTTCAATCACGTAATAGCTAGGTTTGGAGTTCCATAGTCCATAGCCACTGATCACGGATCACATTTCTAGAATCAGATGATGGCAGAGTTAAGTGCTAAGTTGGGTTTTTGTCATGAAAACTCAACTCCCTATTATTCACAGGCTAATGGTCAGGTCAAGGCCATTAACAAAGTCTTGAAAACTATGTTGCGTCGGATGGTTTGAGATCATAAATCCAACTGGCACCAGATTCTCTTTTCTACTCTTTGGGATTATAGAACTGTTGGAATATAATAAACCCACTCATACACTTAGGATAAAATAATTAATCAAGTAATGATTAATTATTCACCCACTAGCTTAAATTAGTTGGCATCCACTTGCACCTTAAATTCAATGCATGCCATCCATATCCTAGGAATGATTTATTTTTGATTCTAGGTTCATCTAGAATTAGTATACAGGACCATATAGCAGATTCTGCTTTTTCTGCTTTTTTCTGCTTTATCCTGCTTTTCTATGGATAAGATAAAAGCTAGTCAACTAGGAAATTGGGTGCTTTTGTTTCCAACCCATCCCCCATTATTTTTTCTCCATTAGCATATTATTTCCATATCCTTGACAACTCACTCATGCTTTTGCCAACTCGTGAGGTGCTTGGTAGATTGGAAAGTGCTTTATGGGGTTTATCATAATTAGTAAGCCTGCTTTTATGAGCTAGCTTGAGTTGTCTTCATGCAACTCCTTTTTCCTTTATAAGGATGTATTACCTATGTAATAATATCAATTATCATTTAATGATCATTCATTAATGTGTGTTCATTAATTCTTCTTCTTCTCTCATTATGCTAATTCTCTACAATTCTCTGTGAGGTTAATTGTGTGCCTAGATCCTTAGCCAGTTTATGAAATTCCTTATGCCATCAAGGCTTTAGAATTTCTACATGGTATCAGAGCTAAGGTTCTCAAAGTTCAAGTTCTTCATGCAATTAGAGCTGAGGATATCAAAGCTCTACATGATATCAGATCTTTGAGAGTTCATTAATTAATCCTCCTTTCCATATTTGCAGGTTTATTTTGCAGGTTCAACTTTGAATGGATTCAAGAATATCAATTCCTCTTCTTTCTTTATTTACAAGCTATGTAGAGTGGAAACTGAAGATGATTTAATATCTAAAGAGACAAGGTCTCTATGAGATATCTATTGGAGCTGGTGAAGAATCTTATGAAGAGCCAAGTGACTGGTTGAATGACTGTGACAGAGCAATTGGAGCTATGTGCCTATCAATCTCTCCATGCATGAGCTACCTTATTGATTCTATTGATTCCCCAAAGGATCTCTGGACAACATTGGATAGAGTTTTGGGAAAGGACAATGAGGATCCTTCTAGCTATGTGGAGAGTGCCTCTAGCTCCTCAATGATTTCTCTCTCTCAAGATGTCTTGACCTCTACAGTCTCTGATGAAGTTGATCATAAAGAAGAAGTTTCTCATACAGTTCATGTTGCTACTACTCTCTTTGATTCGAATGCTTCCTCTTTCAATCAAGAAGCAAATATTGAAGAGCCATCTTTTTCTGTGTCTCCTGAAGTAGAAGATCTTGATTCATCTTCTCATGATGTTGTTGATGAAAAAGAAGTGACTAATGGAGCTGCTATTTCTATTGATGATTCACTCACACATTCAGTGTTCTCTATGTCTTCTATCATGGATTCTGAGATCCATATGCCAGACCTCTCACACCTTGTGCATGCCTCTTTTCTTGATGGTGCGCAACCTAGTGATTTCCAGGATGTATGCTTAGCCAAATCAAGTCCTTCCAGTGTTTTGCCACTTACCATACTTGATCCCATGTGCTTCTGCATCTCCTCCTTTGTTCTTGGCACTCATTCTCAGAACCTCCTTGAAGATTTTGAACATCACTATCTTTCCTCCTCTCATACTTCTACCATAGAGGATTCTTTACCAGTATATTCCTATGAGTCTACTGTTGTGCTTATTTGTGATCTCTTAGATTATTTGGAAGCTATATCAACCCATGGAGCCCATTCATTCACACTCTTTGATCCCATGCCTTCTGTATGTTCCTACATGATCACTTGCACACATCCTCTCTGTGTAAATGAAGATGGAGACATGATACATTCGCTTGGAAAGTTATTTCACCTATCTAGAGCTCATTTCATCTCTACTGGTTCGAAGTTCAAGTCATATCATCATCTTGGAGCTGATTACAAGTCTCAAGATCCTTTAATATTGCCTTCACATCATTGGATTTCAGTTGTTCTACATGGTCCCAGGTTCCATCCTGCAGCTGTCTTTGATCCAGGTGAGCAGATTTATCTTCTTCCCAAGAAGAATATTCCTCCAGACATCAGCATTTAGTTTGGAGCAGCAGCAACACCAACAGTTCAACATTTTTGGTATTGATTTTCATGTCCTTTCTTGAGGGAGGATTTTCCCCTTGAGGTTTTGCCTCTTTCCTCATTTCTTTGGACAAGATAAATTGTAAAAGGGTGACCATAGCTTTATTGTTGGGCCCTATATGCATATATATTTCTGATTAGTTCAGGAATATCATCATAAAGTCAGGCTTAAAGGGGGGTGTTGGAATATAATAAACCCACTCATACACTTAGGATAAAATAATTAATCAAGTAATGATTAATTATTCACCCACTAGCTTAAATTAGTTGGCATCCACTTGCACCTTAAAGTCAATGCATGCCATCCATATCCTAGGAATGATTTATTTTTGATTCTGGGTTAATCTAGAATTAGTATACAGGACCATATAGTAGATTCTGTTTTTTCTGCTTTATCTTGCTTTTCTATGGATAAGATAAAAGCTAGTCAACTAGGAAACTGGGTGCTTTTGTTTCCAACCCATCCCCCATTAGTTTTTCTCCATTAGCATATTATTTCCATCTCCTTGACAACTCACTCATGCTTTTACCAACTCGTGAGGTGCTTGGTAGATTGGAAAGTGCTTTATGGGGTTTATCATAATTAGTAAGCCTGCTTTTATGAGCTAGCTTGAGTTGTCTTCATGCAACTCCTTTTTCCTTTATAAGGATGTATTACCTATGTAATAATATCAATTATCATTTATTGATCATTCATTAATGTTTGTTCATTAATTCTTCTTCTTCTCTCATTATGCTAATTCTCTACAATTCTCTGTGAGGTTAATTGTGTGCCTAGATCCTTAGCCAGTTTATGAAATTCCTTATGCCATCAAGGCTTTAGAATTTCTACAAGAACTTCAATGAAAACAACATCTGGTTTTACACCATTCTAGTTGGTATATGGACTAGAAGCTGTCCTACCTATCCAGTGTCAGATTCTATCTTTGAAACTTGCCGTCGAACATCTCCCCAATACTTCCACTGAGGAAGAAAGAATTTTATACCTGAACAATCTTAATGAAACTAGACGAGATGCTGCCTTAGTCAATGAGGCGCATAAGAAACGCATCAAGGTGCAGTATGCCAAATCTATCCAACCTCATGTTTTTAATGAAGGTGACCTAGTTCTGACCTATGATCAGAAACATGATAAACTAGGAAAAGGGAAGTTCGAATCAATGTGGTACGGTCCTTTCATTGTTTCCAAGGTTTTAGAGAAAGGGGCCTATGAGCTAGTAGATTACGACGGAATCCCCTTCGGGAAACCTCGCAATGGGTTGCACCTGAAGAGGTACTATGCTTAGATCACTCGTGTATGGTACCTTGTATATATGTACATTGTTGAATTTCAGTGTGTTTTAGTATTTTCAATATGGTTTTGAGTTTAGTGTCCTAGACTGTTTATACCATGTTTTGGTTATGTAGATTGGATGGCCTTTTATGGCTTCGCTGATGGTGCTTGCCATCAGACCTTGAACCTTGCTTCAGCTGCTTGGGTTCTGTATTCCCTTGCACATGATCTAGTCAGTTCAGGAGTAGTTTTTATTGGTCAAGCTACCAACAACATTGCCGAGTATCAGGCAGTAATAGGTCTACTAACTGAAGCTGCATCTTGGGACATTCGTGATTTGGTAGTATTCATGGACTCGCAGTTAGTGGTTTGTCATTTGAACCAAGTCTATACCATCAGAAATCTCGTACTACTTCGTCTTTTCCAGAGGGTGTGTCTATTGTAAAGGTCATTTGAAGTTATTACTTACAGACATATCCCTCGGGCAGACAATGCAGTTGCTGATTCATTGGAAAACTATATCCTAGATTGGTATATTGCTCATTCATAACTTGAAAATCAAACATGGTTCATGATATTGTAAATAAATAGTAAATAACACATAAAACTCATGTAAATACATTTTCCATTTGATATGTATAAACACCAATAACAAAGTCTTTATATATATATATATATAATTTTTTTACAAAAATGGTCACGAGACCTCATCTGAAGCATAATGGATTTCAGGAAAATACAACATCATACAAAATCCTGAAGCTGTCTCAGCTTTCAGTAATAGATCATGCAGGACACCATTTAGTGATGATCATGATAACACATGACATCTCGTACTACGTAGTAGTTAGCTGAAATGTCATGGCACTCCCGTAGTGTGCCTCTGGTACCTCATCGGGAGGTCATCAGTATCTACATCTGGTATATCCAGGGTTAACCTCTCCAGGTTCTCCTCTAACTCTCCTAACTAGTCATCACCTCGGTGAACAAACCGAGCTCCCGCTCATCTGTCCATTGGGGACGATCCCCCAGGTCATTCCACGCCAACATCTGCATGAGAAAATTTAGGTCTTGTTACTGCTCATAAAAAACATAAAAACATGAAAATACAAAAACACAATCAACATTTTGGATTCTTGTTTCTTACCAATGTCTCCCCGTTGCGTACCAGGTGGAAGTGGTAGATTAGGGTCACCCCTGAAGTTAGTACCCACATATGCGTAATCCTCAATCATGAGGATTTGGCAATATAACCATTGGAAAAATCCAAGATCGTACTTCACTTTGACTTTGCCACTTCCCGTACAAGCCATAAGCTCTACCCACCTCAACATACGGGGGTCTCTGGGCCTCAGCTCTGTAAAGATCACTTGGGACCTCAAGTGGGGCACCCACTTGAAAAAGAAACAAGCTAAGATGGATTCATAGCCAAACCGTTTCAATTCCCCTTGCTGACATTTAGCCTAGTTGGTCCTTGAAAACCGGAAGTAGTGCCTCTACCCAGTTGAAGACAGTGGGTGCCATAGCTTCTATGGCATACAGTAAATGCGCTCTGGATGCCTGGTGAGGCCCTTGGATTCCTACCAGCATCTGCATAATGAATAGAATGGTGTGGAGTGGATCATCCACCACTGCCTTTATCGGGATCTTCTTCCCCGACTTTCTAGTACTATGAACAAAATAATGGTTTATCAACTCCTGAGTGGTCACATCCCCTCCTCGGGGACCAGTCAATGAAACATAAGCACCCTGCCTAGACAATCCTGTCAGAAAGTATATGTCCTCTACCTCTATGGTTAGTACATCAGCTCCAACCTCAAAGTACTGTTGTTTAGGGTACCACATGTGTAGGATATGCTCTAGCACGGGCTCATGGGATATCATACTCGAAGTGCGGAAAAACTTCAAGAGGCCACAAACTCTCAAAGAAGAAATGCACCTCACATTTCCCTCATCCATGGCATCATCGTTGTCATGTTTTCGTTCTTTCCATATAATCATTTTTGACCGGATAAAACCTGCCAAAAACAACAAATGGGCTAGTCAAAACCACATTCAATCATTAAAATCATCAATAAAATTTTCTTTTGGATTTCCCACTCAATTTTTCATCCTCACGGTTGGCACCGCCTGTCCTCCATGTACACAGAGCGGTGGCATCGCCTAAGTGAAACTGAATAGGGGTGGTTCTTATCGGGCACCGCCTATCCCGTAAGGGGCGGGAGCGGTGCCCGTAATTCATATTTAGGGCTTGCTCAAAGACCCCTGAAACCCGAGCCAAAACAAAAATGGAAGAAATAAAGTGAAAGAGTAAGGTTCTAGCATCTACCCGGCTCTGACGGTACTCAAAATGGATGGTGGATGCTCCTGTAATCTTCGACTGAAGATCTGGCTCCAAGAGTCTCTCAAATGCTCTCACAAATTGGTAAATAGTAAAATGACTTGTTTTTTACTATTCAATTGGTTTTTAAATATGTTTTTAGGATTTTTTACATTATTATTAATATCTTAAAATCATTTTGATATGAAAATGCCCTTTAATATAGTTTATGAAGTCATTTATTTGAGTGTTTCGAAGACTAATGTACTTTTTAAAGTCTTGCAGGGGTGAAAAGATAAACAGTAATGTCTATGGAGGAGTTTGTTTTTTACTTTTTCATACTTCTAGAAAATGGAAAAAGTCCCCAAGCGTTTGTTTCGGCACTTTGGTCACGCTCTTAAAACTTAGTATCAAAGTTCTGACTCTTTTTTCAATTCTTTTCATACTCGTAAAAAATTCTCGTCATGAAAAGAAACCTAATGGAGTCTCCTTTAAAGTCTTTTAGAACTCCCTAAATATGAAAAGATTGTCTAGTACTTGTCTTCTTCATACTCGCAAAAGTATTTGAAGAGTCGTATCTCCGATGGTAGGTTATCTCTTTTTCGGTTCGGATAGACTATTTACGAAAAAGTAACACTCTAGCCAATCATGACTGGAAGAGTTCTCTGGGGTATTATTTTATACTTTTTCGGACCTTGGAGACTAAATCATATGAAAAAGGACCCTTTGGATTCTTCTTACATCTTCATTCAGACTCTCTAAACATGAACGATACCGAGTTTGCTTTCATTGGACTCATTAAACTAAACACTGAGAGACCCGCTTAGGGAATGAACCCCTCCTTTCTCAGGTTCATAAAACGTACGAGAATGGACTTGTCTTCGAACAAGCTAAAATGAGTGTTTGTTACCCTCTTTGGACTCGTAAAAATGAAAAGAGGCACTCATCAATCATGATGGGGGAATTAAGGGAAGGGAATTAGTTCATTTTGCAAATAAATGGCAGTAGTTTGTCACCTTTGAACATGGCACTTGTATGCATATCATTTAGTCAATTGGGTATTCAGTTGACTTACAAGTCGATCCACTTTCATGAGTCATGTCACTCATTAGAGGAAATTTGGGGTATAAAATGGGCCTTATAAGAAAACGCGCCAACAATAAATTTTGTGAGTTGGAATTCAGGAACCAATAGAATTTCAATAAAATGCGTCAACCATAATGGTTGAATTAACATATTTGTCATAAAAGAAAACTATTTTTTTGTTCGTATTTTCGACATATCTCCCTGTTTTTTAACTCAAATTTCGAGTGGGAGAGCTCGTTGGATGCAGAATTTAATTCCTCATCCAACGAGTACCCACACTGCATACTTTTGAAGGACCCCGCTACCCCAAAAATAAAAAATACTTGAAAAATGTGATGATGATGTCATCATCACATTTGTTCAAGTATTTCTTATTTTTGGGGTAGCGGTGTCAGTCAAAAGTATGTAGTGTGGGTACTCGTTGGATGCAAAATTAAATTCCACATCCAACAAGCTCTCTTGCTTGGAATTTGAGTATAACCATAGGGAGATATGTCGAAAATACGAACAAAAAATGTAGTTTTTTTCATTCTTCCTCCAAAATTAATAACTATTATCTTATTAATTTAACTATTATTTTACTATTTTCCTTAGGAGGCCCATTTTAGAGCTCAAATTTCCTCTAATGCCTTTGAGTCTATCAAAAAAATGCATTTCCCATTGTCGTATTGTGTGTCCATCTGGTCCAGTCATGCTACCAAGTCTTTTTTCATGCCACTCGATGTTCAATCAGAGTAAGAAGTTTACCTCTGCAGTTAAAACAACCTTTGTGTCAGTACTTTTGAGTCAGTCCTATAGTTACATTATCTACAACATTCCAGAACTTTGTTCCAAGTTTCATGTAGTCGATGTGGGATTCATCACATCCCTCCTTCGATGAGACTATTCCTATCGACATCACCTCATCATTTGGGAAATAGTCTTAGAAACAAGTTTAGTACCTTGATATCTGTATGCCTCAATGACAGATTCTCTCACTCTCGACAAAGGTTCACATCATTGACCTTTGATTGACATATTCCACTAGGTGTTCGACATCAAAACATCTATTCACACTCAGTAGATTGTACTAGAGTACCTTGGGAATCATTAACATTAATGGTGAACTCCCTCGCACTTGTTAACAATTCACATCATTGATCGGTAATCAAGTGGTTTCTACCATGTTCAACTTCAAATCATTGTAATCACATGAATAGAATCCTACTTTGTGGAAGACAAGACAAAGACCTTGGGTGTCTATTTGAAAGCACTCATAGCTTTCTCCCCAGGTTGCGATGGAGTATATTGTATGAAGTACCAGCATGGATCCACATTTGTATGGTCCTGGCTATGCTCAAATTTGCATCTATATGACATAGATCTATGTTGTATGTTTGGTATCTATGTCCAAGTTTGATTCCTCTATCATATGGATCTACGTTGTATTCTTGTAGCCATGTTTGTTAATCTCTCCCATGGATCTTCCTTGTATTGGTCTGCAGCCATGGCAAAGACATATTTTCTCATAAGTAAAAAAGTATTGATGTATTGTAGATGCTTGGTTGATGTTGATCTCCGATCAAGCCGATTCTTTCCTCGAAGTGATAACTTGCTCTATCAAAGCTCTCTCCTATCATATCCCTCTAGCCTCATGCTTTGGGGGGGATTTTGTTGCACCCAAATCTTGTCATCAACATGTGATTAGATCCTAAACATCCATGTTTTCCCTCCTTCCCAAATCTTGAAGTGAAATCCCTGATCTAGATGTCAAACTTGCACATAAAAACCTAGCACCACTTCTACCCTTAAGCTTAGGAGCAGTACCTTCTTCAACACCGCCTAAGTAGTGTTGAAGACAGGCGGTGGCACCTCCTTTTCTCTTTGTTTGAAGAGTGGTTATTCCCTAGCACCGCTCTCTCATCAAGGATCAGGAGCAGTGCCCTTGGTAAAAAGTGAAAAAGAGAGACTTCACAAAGCTTCTAGATCAAAATATTCATGGCATACGTTATCCCTATTCACCTGGGTCAGTTGAGCTCGAGATCCATGCTTTGGGGATCCCATGTCCACCTCACCCACCAAAATATCAACCATCTCTATCCATTTGAGGCCTATTAAAATAGGTTCATACCCCATGGTGGAGAGAGAGAAAAGTCATGCTGCCATTTTGACATTCTAGCCTGATCCATTAAGAGTGAGCATAGAAGAGCAAGTTGGAGCTATTGGGGATAAGACATCAGTTTTGTGGAGGAGTGCATCAACACTAAGGCACAGGTTGTAAACTCTTTCATTATTTATCAATGCAAAGTTGGTTTTCTTCCCATATAATTGTTATGTGTAATCTTGCATGTTTATTATCGGATTCCTTAGTCACCAATATAGATCTATAGATGATGTTCTGGTACTTTTGATCTATTGTGTTTTGATGTGTTTATACAGATATTTATTTGGAGATCTTTCACCATAGGTGAAGAGCCACATCATTCCACCGAAGATTGCATTCCATATGTCTGTAGTTTCTAGAAGGAGTCTTCCAACCTTGTTGTAAACTATTTTTAATGGATCTGAACCATTCAGACTAGAGGAACAACTTATGTCCACAGAAGGTGTAATGAACTTCCTTAACATTCACTCTCTTCATGATTTTGGAAGTTTTCAAAATTATCATTTTCAATATCTATCTGAGTATTTACAAATTCACCAGACATATATAAAAATATTTTTATTTGCATATCATCTTCAAAAACTTTCCAGTATTTGGAATTATCTGCTATGGAGGGTCTGTTCACAATATCAACTTTATACTTCCTCTGGCCAGCAATGGGAGTGTTAAATCTACCAGCAGCAACAACCAAAGAGTCAACTACTGTGTTTTCATATTTGGGAATCACTGATTTTATGCTCTGTAAAATAGTTACCAAACATATCCCATACCTCATTCCTCTAAGCCCTGATTCTGGGATATTTGGTCCGACAACTATCATTCACGTGGTTTATTACAAGCTCTAAATCTCCCATGACTTGTACCGTCATTGCTCCCATATCCTTCAAAGAATTTGATCCTAGTAATAAAGCTTCATACTCTACCACATTATTGGAACATTAAAAAGTTAACGTATATAACATAGCCTTAAAATACCTTATAGGAGAACTAATATATATACCAGCACCAAAACCAGCTTTAGCCACAGATCCATCAAAATACATGGTCCAGATACCCTCTTCTTTCTATTTCTTTTCCAAAGCCTCTTGTCTCTTTGCAAACTCTTCCTCCTCCTTAACTTCAATGGGTGCAGGAATTTCAAGATCACGGGGAAGATCATCATTAAAGAAAATGGAAGATCCCAAGTCAGTATAAACATCATAGATAGCATGATTATCTAGTTTTTCTTGGCTTCTAACTACATAAGGCAATATTTTCTCACTGTATAACCTTTTATTCCCACCAACCATAGGAATGGTAGAATAAGACATCTCTATTTGCAAACTTCCTTTCAATTTAGAAGTCCAAGACCTTGACAACAATACACCAAATTTAGGAGGAATGTCTGCTACAACAACGTCCATTACCACAGTATTAGATGGATTTTTTGTCAAAGTTACCACCATATCCTTAATCAATACAAGACACTTCACCTTCCTAGAATCTAAAGAATACAAATATTTAAATGGTCTAGTAAATTCCAATCCCAAACTTTCTACCACTCCCTTGGGTATCAAATTATGAGATGCACCAGAATCTAACATAGCATTGTGCACAATCATATCATGTACATTTAAACTTTGGTAAAAAGCAGGAACCTCATCATCATCCACATTTTTCAATTTTTAACCCAAAGACAATGGTAGGAGCATCATCTGCCACCTCTAGGATATCTAGTTGAAATTCTCCCGGACTCCTGACCATATATGTTATTTTGTCTCTATATTTGTTGTTTCTAAACAATTCATTGAAAGGAATGGAAATTTTCAATTTTGAGAGCTCTGTTTGCAAATTGAAAGTTGAAACAATTTTTTCTACATCCATCTGTGTTGGTTGTTTCACTTCTTTTGTTTTTTTCTGTTTTATTTTCAGATTCTTTATATACAATAGGATCTTTGTGTTTTTCATTTTTCTTTTCTGTATTCTGTTGGAAACTAGAAGGTTGATTTTGATTGAACCTTCCTTTATATACAGTAACATCTATATTTCTCAATTTGATTTTTCTTTGGACATTATCTATAGCATGCAAATATCCTCTTTGGTACTATTCCGACTCTTCCTCAAAATCATTATTGTCATCCTCCTGAGCAAACATACTATGCTCTTCCTCTATGAGGTATATTTCAGAATCAAAGTCACCAAAATGGTGAATATGATCCTCAATAGATTTGGCCTCATCTTCATCAGCAACATAATTTTCAGGAAAAGGTGGTCGTATTTGCTGATCATCTGGATTTTTAGGATTCATCATATCTCTCTGTATAGTTTGTGGAGGTGGGGGAGGATTGGGCCTTCTGAAGTTTGGGTTTCTAAATTGAGGTTCATTTTGTTCTCTGTTCAATGGTATATTATCTGTAGTCATCCTATCCATGAATTTCTCCATTGTTTCAACATCATTTCAAATTTTACATCATTAGAAGAAGCAACAACAGAAGCAGAAGGCACATTTTCTTCTCTATCTTTCCTTTTGTCCGTTTCTACTTTCTGCTTTATTTTTCCACTTGCCATCATATTATCTTCAACTTCTAAAGCATTTTGAAACATAACAGGAATACTTGTTGATTTTATCTCTCTCAATAATAATGCAAACTCATCGTCAAAGGCATCAGCATAATGGAGTTTTGCAGCACCTACAAGGGGTTTAATATCAACAGGAATAGAGTTATACACCCTCATAAATCGAGTAGAAAACTCATGGACAGATTCAAAACCTCCTTTGTTAAGATTATTATATTGAGAAAGCACCTGCAAAGGAATTTTCTTATCATCCCATATTTCTAAGAATGAAGTTTGGACAACTTCAAATGTGGCAATGGACCTAGCAGGTAAATCTCTAAACCATTTCTTTGCCTCTCCTGACAAACTTAGTGCAAACAACCTCATCTTAACATCATCATAATCAACCATCTCCAAGTCTGCAAAATCATCAAATCTATCAACATGTTGTCTTGCTGTGAAATTTCCATCCCCATCATAGAAGGGAATTTTTTGGGCATAATTTTGAGGAAGGTCATGCGATACAACAGGTAAGTCCAATGGAGAAAACCTAGCAGCCATTCGTCTAGGTGGATTTGGAACACATGGAGGAGCTTGAAAATGTGGAGGGGTTTGAACAGTTGGTGGGATATAAGGCTGCAAGTTTTGAACAACAAGGTTTCTTTCTTTAGTTTTCATAGAGTTTTGAAGGTTTTTCCAAAGAGAATCAAGCACATATGATTCTAACCTACTAGGATTAATTTTAGTTTCCTTCAAATAAGATTCAGATTTTTATTTCAACAAGGACCTTTCAAAATTTGTTTCTCGCCTAAAATCATAAATGCTATGAAATTCTTGAGAAGATGATGCACTAAATTGAGAAATATTTATTTGTTCTTTTCCCCTGCTTCTAAGCAATCTTTCTGGATTTTCCACACCTTGTAAAATATCAGTGTCAGGATTACCTCGTGTATGTGACCTCCTAGAAGCTTGGACTCCTAAAATATTTCTCAAAAAATGTGGAGTCATTAGGGAAAATGTAAAACCTGTTTCAAATGTAGAAGTCTCTGTTTTCCCACAAAAACCCTTTCTTCTTGGAATCTGTGTCGTGTCTCCAAGGGTTTATTTGCACTTTCATCCCCAGCAACGATGCCAATTTGCTAGCACTTAGAATGTACTCATGTTGTAGAACATAAATCCCAAGGTAACAGCAGAACCACTTTAAGAAAGAAGTTGGATTCCTCCTTTCTAGAGAGGGATCTCTCACAGTTTTTTAACACGGCTAGATATTAAAAGAAAATAAAAATTTAGATTGTGTTTGTGGTTGAAACAAGGCAAGCATACATTGGGCTATGGAGTCACAAATATTTTTATGGATCACAGAACTGTTTGCATAGGAAAATTCTGCAAAGGCAATATAGAACTCGGTTACAGTCAAAAAGCAGTTTGTCTGGTGATAAAGAAGAAATGAGGACAATCCATCAATACAGAGCACCGAAAAGATGAATTCTACATCAACTTTGGTAAGAAATATTGGCGAATACCTAAAACAATAGCCATAGCATAACAATATGAATTCTTAGCTATTACACACTTATTTCATATATGAAGAATACATAATGGCAAGTTTAATAGGAAATACATGAACATAGGAAAGGAAATAATAGACTGTAACTACGAAATACATAGGAATCTTTAACGCAACAGGCTGAAATCCAGCTCTGCAATTTTATTAACGATATATCTCAAAATGCATAACAAAAAATCTCACGGGTTCCAACCTTGTCTTCCTTTGTTGAGGGTATATTTATAGTATCATGGGCTCCCGAGACCAACCTCAAAACATAGCCAGAATTAGTTACAGTTTGGGAATCAAAATCCTAACAAATGCTTATTTGGAAGATTTTCCATGATCACAAAAAAAAATTAGGAAAGCATGCTAGAACGTGCATGGTGGATCAATTTGGGAATTTTGACAGTAGGGACTCAGGCTCGCTTGTTGAAAATGATAGTCAGAACCTATCCGTTCAGTCTACAATGATTTTCTTCATCCTTGCATATTCACACAGTGAAATCATTTTGGACTGCTGATCTTCATCTGCTTAGATCCTGATCATTGAAAAATGTACCATCGCACTCCAAAAAATGACCTTTGCATCTCCAGTTTTTGAGCGCAATATCCAATGGGGAGGGGACACGTCATTTGTGCACGTTTCTCATTTTGCAGATGCTCTTCCAACTTTTAGCTTGCATGTTTTATTAGTGAAATCAACCTCCATTGTATATCTAAGATCAAGGATGATCTGGTCCATTAAAAGCTATGAGGCCTACCAAGTTCTTCATATCGGGAAGTATTATTACCTCGTGCACATGTTCCTCTTTTCCGTACCATTGATCGTAGGTAAACACTTTCCCAACCATTTATTTGAGATCAAGTTGCAAGCCGGTGAAAAGCGGAGTTTCTTCTTTTCTATGACCAAACTTCTTCATTTTCCACTTTTCGCCCTTCCAATTTTTCCTTTTTGCTGAGGGATCATCCCGGATCATTGATATTATGCATAAGCTTTCCAGACTCTTGATCTTGCAGACCGTGGAAAGCAGGATTATAACCTTTATGACCAAATTCATATGTTTCTACTTTCCGCCTTTCTTCTCCTTTCCAAGCCGTCAATATTCGGCGGAAACTTTCTGGACTGTCGATCTTGCGGATCGTGGAAAATGGGATTCTAACTTTTCCTTGAGAAAATTCTTGTAACTTCTGCTTTCTAATATTTTCCTTTCCACCTTTTTCTTTTCGCACCGTTGATCTATGCAGGAGCTCTCTAAACCGTATATCTTGCGGATCGTAAAAAGAGGGACTTCAAATTTTCACGATAAAATATTTTGGTATTTCCGCTTTTCGATCTCCACCCTTTGTTCTTTTCTGAGTCATTGATATTTGGCAAAAGTGCTCTGAGCCATCGGATCTCGAACTACGAAAAGTGGAAGTCGAGATTCCAACTTTCATAACCAAATGTTTTTCCTTTTCTACTTCCGCCCTTTTGCTGGACCGTTGATCTATGGCGACAACTCTCTCGGCCGTATATCTTGGACTGCAGAAAGCAGAAGTCAGGTTTTATCACTTTTCACAATCAAAACTTTCTTTTTCCACCTTTTTGCTCTCGATTTTTCCTTGGAAGAAATGATTTACAGCCTTTTCTATTCTCTGCTGCACATCCAGGTCATCCATTCCCTACAGAGCCTTATTAACATCCTTTAAAGTCTTATGATATGAAAATTTACAAGCCTAATCCTTTCCTTCACTGATCTCATTTCTCGCCAAACACTTAGCCCAAAAATAGTGCTAACACATGTATTAATAGTTTTAATGTAGTATCCCTATATATATGCTCAATACTCTAAGTCATATATATATTTTTTGTGTAGTCCATTAGGATAGCTCATCCAACAAAATTTCAACCATTTAATGTGTAATTTGTCAAGAGGTCAGAATATCGATTCGTAGGGAGTCCCACTGCACTACCAATTACTTTTGTAGTTAGCAGTTGACACCCCCCTCCACCCAAAAATACTAGGGAAGAGGGAGAAAACCACACAAGAATCGTGAGGTTTCATCTCTCCTCCCATGGTGTATTTTCATTTAACTATGATTTTGGATGGACTAGTTTCATTTTTGTAAATAGATTTTTTATTTTATTTTTGTAAGTGAGATACTTAGGAGTCACAATTAGAAAATACTCAATGGGAAGTCTCTTACAAGGTGAATAATAAAACATTCAAACTACTTGAACAATCTGTAGTATACCTGACCATCTAGTAGTAATTTTTGGATGGTAGGGTATCAATCAATGCCACTATGATGAGATTCCAACTTTGAATACCCTTCTGCAATGTCCTTGAACACCTTCATAACCCCTCAAGGTCACATGGGATGTCACTCATGAAACATAGAAGACTCAATATGTTGTCACCTCATTTCCCTCTTAATCGAGTTCCACCTATTTTGATGTCTTCATATTTATCGATATTATGTTCCATAAGCATATCATTCCACCAAAGTGTTCTATGATAATCTGTCGGGGATTTCTCCAACAATCTGTCAGGGATTTCTTAGAGAGATTCTGGGGTATATCTCTAACATTTCGTTGGGTTTTTCTCTAACATAATATTGAGGATTTCTCTGACATGCTCACAAGGATTTCTCCCACAATCTCTCATACCTCTCTCCCAAATACCATACCATTCCATCGGGGTTTTCTCTGATAGTCTCTCAGACCTCCCCCCAACACCCCCCCCCCATCCGATGACCATACCATTCCATTAAGGATTTATATGACACTCTCTTTCATCTCTCCCTCAATGACCATAACATTCCATCAAGATTTCTTCAATTGTTATCAAACCTTTCTACAATACTCTATCAAACGTTTCCTCGATACGATTTTGGACCTTTCTCTAAGATGTTATTAGAGCTTTCTCTAATATGCTCTCAAACATTTCACTAATATTCTCTTAGTCCTTTCTATCAAAATTTATTGTACCTTTCTTTGGTACACTCTCTAACCTTTCTCTGATACACTCTGAAACCTTTCTTCGAGACTCCTTCAATAAAATCTCCCAACAACAAACCACAAATGGGGTCCTTCCCATCAAGGATATGATTGCATTCAGGATCCCATTGAATTGATATGATTCACTTCTACATTAATACAATGAAGAATCTCCTACCTCCAATGAGTTTTGTCTGATGGCTATACTTAGCCAATTTTTAGATTTCTCTCATGGGTTAAAATAATGAATTCCCTGGAAAATTGGCCTCGATCTCCAAGGTCCTCCGAACTAAAGAACTATTATCAACCCCTATGGATGATTCCTAACACCCTATGCAATTACCTATATGCATTCACATCCATAGATACTCATGCATCCAATCATTTCACATGAATTCAAACAAGCTACATAAAAGTATCCATGACCACACTGTCAGCTTGAATACATGTTTCTATGACTTATACATGCATTCAACATCATAACACATATTCATAAACCACTTGGTACAATAAAACATAAGTATTCATTCCATTCAATCTTCAATTGAAATCAACAAAACACATCACAAGAATACTTGTCTTGAAGAATGCTTTCCCGAGCAACTGATTGTGCAAAAACAAGTTCCACCCAACCATAGGCACTATGTCTACCATAAACTCTTTCTATTGATAGGTCAGGAACTCCACAATAAAAGGGGAGTTTATATGGTTGTCACTAATAGTTACACATATAGTCAAGCCAATACACAGTTGGGTTGATCAGGCATATCACTTTGTCATATGGATTAATGTCACATACATCTAATACAACACACCACTGGGTTTATCAGGCCACCAACTATCACAAGGACATAATGAAACATAGCCAAACCAGACCACGACTAGGTTTAACAGACCATCAATTTTCATAACAACATCATACACACCCAACAAGCCCACGGACAATTACACAAACAAGCTGATGCACATCAAAGCTAGTATATAGTTGGGTTTATCAGGATACCAAGAGGACTACGGGAAAGGATTCCTAAGCTAGTGATCTCAACCATAGAGGTACAAGAACTTAAAGAAGACTCATCCATCTTGGTTCCCACAATACCTATCCCACACAACACCTTTCTCAGCATCAAGAATCCCATTCACCCCTCCATGGCTCCCTTAGTAAATCCATCTTGATAAGGTGCTTACTAGTGTGTGCATAGAAGGATAACCCAAGCCCTGGTCATCTTCCACATGGAGGTTCCATCCTTCTTCAGGTTGATCAAGAACATCCTAATCCCAGTAATTCATCATTGCATTCATACACAGGGCTCAAACAGTCAATGGAATCAAGCTAACTAGTGGATATTGGTTAACCATCAAGCACATTGACTCAGGCATAACACACCTCCCTTGTCATGCTCACTCTTTTAGGCTCAAGAACCCCCTTAATTATTATACAGCTCCCTCAAGAAATATATTTTTCCAAGGATTTCATATGCAAGGAGTGTCAATGGGAATCTCACCTCAAACACACTAACTTGGGAAAAGGAACTTCCCTTGTTGCACTCACCCTTCCAGGCTCATGCATCCCCTCACCAATACATGGCTCCCTTGGGAGATCTATATTTCTAAGGATTTCACATGCTAGGAGTGGCAACATACCATGTCTCCCCTTGGAATGCATACTCATGCCTGAGAACTTCCTCTGGAATGCCTCTTCCCAAGAATGTACACCTACTACTAGGAGAACCAAACCCCCAAGAAGTCATATTGACCAGTTAATGAAGGGATGGGCTATGATTTACAACAACAATACCACTCTCAAAACTGCAAGGAGACTAATACATGGGATGAAATCCATACCTCCCCCTTCTTGTGACAATAACTGCCTCAACCACTTCCTTTTTGGAAGAATTGAATGGGTGAGTGCACAGGTCAACTTTGTGGCTCATGGGTTCAATAGCTCACTTCCTAGTCTTTTGAGAATCATGCCCCTTTGCTTCTTTTTTGCATTTCTCGGTTGGTTGTAGGTTTTATTTGTATTCTTATTCGATTAAATTACATGCACAATATCTATTGTGTGTGACCAACACAAAGTACCTATTGTACTATATCTAGTTGTCAATACCTAATCATGAAATAAATGATGGGGCCTTTGCCTTGAGCTCCTCACCACGATTCCATTTACACATTCATACAATAGGGTCAAACTGGGGGTATTAAATTCCCTTCCCACTTGAAATAACACCATACTTAGTGTTCTCTTTATATTTAACAAGATTCCACGTAAACCAAGATTGAAATAACACCATCCTTAGCGTTATGTTTTTGCAACGCCTTTCCCTCTGAGGCCACTTTGTCTTGTTGCTAGCTATATTTGACAGTAATGCTCAATCATTCCTTTAATATACCTTGGAACACCTCCAGGGCCTTTAGAATTTATTCACATGCATATAACATTCATCAAAGGAAAAACATGCTTATCATTTCCATCTTTAGCAACATTTGATCCATTAATAGAGATTCAAGTATAATAATTGAAGCATATAATAAAACAAGATAAAGTATGCAATGATCCAAATAATTATCTTCATGAATATGTTCCATCCTCACATGGTTTCCATGGGTGATATTTATCTCACTATATTCCTCAACACACCTAAGGTATCTACACAAAATTCTATTGCCTTCTTGATTCTATCTAGCATATACCATGAATATATCACTTTGATTCATTCAAGTTGAGTCTTCCTTGAAGTCACCCATTATTCAGCCTCAGACATCCCTTCACTAATCCATGGTTTCCTCAAGAGATCCATCATTTGACCAGGATTTCTTGCACAAGAAGAGCGACAACTCATAGGATTTACTACTAGGGAGTCCCATTAGCAACCCTTAATATAGCATAGCTCATGGCGATCACATCATCTCATAGGGTTCTACTATCATTATAGCATAATTCTCCCATGGATTTCATCATTCATCATATGTCCTCACTAGACCGATCTATCAAATCATCATTATATCCTTCTTATATTGGTTGTCATTTGCACATGGTTGTCACCTACAACAATAGACACACAAACCATGCATATCATAGCCAATACTTATATTCTTCAAAATGTTTCAGCTTCACATGGATGCCACATACGAGGTTTAGATTTCTTCCCTTATATCCATTGATCTCATATCCAAGCCAACATGTTTATTGGTTTTATCAATCCATTTAGAATCATGGATCGAAATTCCAATCCATTAATCACTAGGTTTATTAGGCCATTCACATATCTCAAAGTCAACCCAACACACAACTGGATTCATCAAGAATTTAAGGAATCCAAATATGGAATATACTAAGCTAGTGATATCAAGCACATAGCCATAGGAACCTCAAACATACTTATCCAGTTTGGTTCCCACATTACCTTCCCCACACAACACCAAGTAGGTACCCCTTTTATTCTCACAAACCCCCAAGTGTCCCCTTCCTCCAAATGTTATTTAGTGTGTGCATAGAAACAAAAATAAAACCCTGGGCATCTTCAAGAGATATCTCCTTCACTAGGTTTATCGAGTGATTCCCTATCCCTTCTTTCTACGCTTTCCAGCTCAATAATATTGACAACCTCCCTACACTTTCCTGCTTAGCTGCCATCACTTGTCCTCCCAAGACAAGTCTCACCATCTCACATGTATCGTACACAAAGTTCCAGTGAGATACCATTATCAAAATTTCAAACTGAAATTATGAATCGGCCTACTGCATAATCATATTTAATCAACCAAGAGGCCCTCCTCGTGTTTTTTTTTTCTTGCAAGCAATAATGCATAGTCCTCCTCATGGGATTACACTCAATGCCATGTCTAAGACTTGCATACATGAAACTTGTCCTTCCTGACATATTCACATCATCCAAATATCTATTAGCATTTTACCAAAATTTCGAGTTGGCATTCACAATTTTGAATGTACTCCCATTCAAATTTTAACAATAATGAGATACTTCTCATGTTACTTGGCTCTTGCAGGAAACAATACACAGTCTTCTTGTAGTTTGTCCTCCTGACACAATCCACAAACAACCAAATAGTCAATAAAATTAATAACCCAATTCAAAACCGTATTTATAATTGTTTCTCCTATAGAAATAATATGTATTTAACCATGATGCCTTCTTCATGTTGTTTGGCTCTTGTAATAGGTATCACTCTATCCCTTATGGCCTTCCACCCGCTGCCATAACTCGTACATACACCTACAACATGTCCTCCTAAAACCATTCTAGATCAACCAAACAATCATTAGCATTTAGCATTTAAATCCCATTTCATTACCCACAACAATGATGAAATGAATTCAGGAATTCCAATCATTTGTTTTGTGGAATTATACCTTAATATGTGTGGTGCATGTATGATACATTGTATTGTTCATAATCCCTAATGCATTTGAATTGTCACAATGAATTGTATGGGATGATTTTGTATAATTCATATCCAAAAATTCAATGGATCCTAACTGTTAGACAAATAGCATAATTTTGAGCTCTATTTAGAATGATTAATTTTCAGCAATTAAGCCCCTTTTGAAGACAAGTTATGGATTGCATGCACAAAATTGAGTCCATGAAAGAATATACTATTGTAGTTATTACTATTGCTACTACTATTATTATTAGTTTATGTAAATAATCACTTAAAAACAAACTTTGAAATTTCAAAGTAATGTTTCAACCTCTTAAAACATTGTAAACCATGTATGGTTCTATATTTATAGATTGCCTTTGCTAATTTTGTATAGCATAGGTGAAACATAGAGTAAAGATGTAAACTAACTAGAATGATAATTTTTGGATTCTTGATGTTTTAGCGTTATTTTATCACATCTCTAGTGTTTATTATGTGTAATATTTTGTTTCCTTTGCTTTTGCGCATTTATGTTTTTGAAATACTTTATGTTAATAGTTAGTATGAAGAAACACGTCTCTTGTTTGGTTGTATTTAGGTTAACTTTGTTCATAATTGCACATTTATGTATATACCTTTTATTATAGTTTTGAAACAATAGTAGATCATAGTCTTTTGAATTACAGGTAATTATCATACATGTTAATGCATTCATAGTACATGTAACACTTTCAAAACTACTCTATTATTTTCCTTTGTCATGGACAATGTAAATCATGTTACATATTACTTGTCTAAAATACTAAACTTTATCATAAATTGAACAAGTTCCTCAAAATAAACTCCATATCATATTACGATCCTATCTAATCAACATCTATATATACTATAGGTTAGAAGGCATTATTGAGTCCAAAAAATACATTGGATACAACATGTATTCACACCCTTGCAATTAGTGGTATTAGTTTTGTAGTTGTTCACATTTTAAACTAGTGTTAGTTGCACAACCGAGTTTTTATTCAACATCTTTTTGTTTTCCTACTTATCCATTATAATGGATAGTTTCCAATTCTAGAGTGAGTTGACTCCTCTTGACAACATACTTGGTACATGCATGATCAATTCTTTGACTATTGTCGATTCAAGTCAATTTCATCCACTAGGGTTTGATTATATCAATGTAGAGGACTTAGTCTTTGATAGATTTTCTATGAAATACCTCTTTCTGTAGAGGTATAATTTCCTTATTAGTAATTTAAGGGTTCATTTTAAAGAATGGAATTTACTTTCTATAAATGCAAATACCAAGGCTTAATCAAGGGTATTTTTTATTATTATTATCTTAATTCTAGATTTGAGATACCTATGAAGTATACAAGGAGGAGATACAAAAACCAAATGTGATTGTGATACATAAAAGTGATTGCAAATTTATTGTAGAATATGATGGAAATATAACCGCATAAGGGTTTCCCCCCTTATTATCAACACTATCATAGATTTGACTTTGTCACTATGTTTTGAAAGGATAAATTCTAAGCATTGATTGTGTAATACCTCCAGTTTGATCCCGTTGTATGAATATGTAAATGGAATCATGGTGAGGATCTCAACGCCAAGGCCCTTCCATTGATTTCTTGATTATGTATTGAAATCAAGATTTGATACAATTGATATAGTGTGATGGCCATGCACAATAAAGATTATGCATGTAATGTAATTAAATAAACATATAAATAAAACCCACAGCTGAATGGGTAATAGAACAAAGAAAAAAAGGGGCACCATTCTCACAAGACTAAGGAGTGAGTTGTTGAACTCGTAAGCCACTAAGTTGACTTGTGTGCCCACCCATTCAATTCTTCCAGGACGGAATTGGTTAAGGCAGTTATTGTCTCCAAAAGGGATAGGCATGGATATTGTATTGTGTACCAGTAGCCATGTAGTTCTAAGAGTGGTATTGTTGTTGTACAACATATCACATCCCTTGATTAATTGGTAAGTCTGACTTGTTAGGGGTTCAATTCTGTTGGTAGTGGGTGTTCCTTCCTAGGAAGAGGTATTCCAGAGAAATTTCTCAAGTTAGAGTATACATCTAGAGGGAGACCTAGTATGTTGGCGTTCCTTGCACATTAAATGATTTGCAAGACAGATCTCCCGAGGGAGTCATGGATCGGTGAGGGGATTCCTAAGGTGGGAAATGGGATGTAGTCAGTATGGATTTTATCATGAAATTACCAAATAAAAGGTGACAACATGATGCTATTATGGTAGTGGTAGAAAAATTAACTAAAGAAACTCACTTTATACCAGTTAAGGCTACACATAAAGCAACCAAAATAACATATATTTATATGAAGAAGGGAGCTACATTGCATGGTATTGTGAAAGCAATTGTGTCAGAAAGGGATTCAAAATTCACATGTCATTTTTGGAAACGTTTGTTTAAAGGTTTTGGAGCATATTTCAATATGAGTACTTCACATAATCCTCAGACAAATGGACATACAAAAATATTTAATCATGTTTTGAATACATGTTAAGAATGTATGTAATGGTTCCGCCTACTAAACAGGAAAATTATTTGCATCTTGTGGAAGATTGCGTGTAACTATTGTTATCACTCTTATTTGAAAGTAAGTCCTTTCAAAGAAATGGTTGACAAAGGATAAAGGTGATAAAGATTATATAAAGTTTGCATCCATAATTCAAGTTGATTCTGAGGAGCAGACAAAAGTGCCATACATTAGTGGCAGGGATGAAGGGGAAATGCAGCAGTCTGTGTACAACAACAATAATACAATTCAGCAAAGGATTAGTGGTCTATACCAGCAAGAGGATAACTTGAACAAAGTGATTGATGTAATGAGGGCGATGATGATGAAAGTGTCCATGAGAAGGTATAAAAAAAGAAGAAGGACAACTAGTAAGAAAGTAAAGTTGACTGTAAGGATTTACATTAGCAAGACAAGTTGTAACGTCCCTAACCCTCTGATCGGCAAAGAGGATGCTACTAACACCAAACATATGGGAAAAAAACCCCATGAACATGAATAGGCATATAATGCTGAAATAAAAAGGCTTAAACATAATACATACTAAGATGCATAATCCTTCATATACATAGCAGAAGCAAACAAACATTCATTCAAGCATGCCACATGTTCATCATATTCATTAATCAGTAAATATAAATGCAGAGGTAAAATGGACATGAATACTCATCTGATAAGAACTCATCCCGAAACCAGCTACATTGCAGCAATGTTCCACCCAACCATAGGCCAGCGTGCTCATCAATCTCTCAGCAACACTGCCACCCCCGAGCTGGGCATGATTCCTCAAGGAATACGGGTCAAGCAGGATTACACATAGCCAAGGTACACCAACCAGCCAAGCCCACACAATAGGGCTTATCAGGCCGTCAAGGAGCTAGGAAAGGCTAAATGTTAAGCTGGTGACCTCAAACACCAGTTTTCTCAAGCAAACCCAGCCTCTAATCTTACTCTCAACAGTCCAAAGACCAACCACTGCATGCCGCAGTAAAAAAAATAGCTCACAGCTCTGTGAGAAAGATGAAGACCACAGGTGGAAACCCCAAACAAAAGGGTGAACACGGCTCTAGTCCACAAGACAACTTAGAGTTGTTCTTGACCCTAGCGTGGCCAAAACAACTTAGCAACAACCCCAAAAAAGTTCTTGTATACACAACAACCCAACCCAGGGTAAATCAACAGTCCCAACTTCACAATGAAATGATGGCAACAATCTACAGTTTGCAATGGACAAGGAACCAAACTCCCAGCAAGGACAGGGGAAACATAGACCCACAACAAAACCCCAAAAGGATGTTTGCACATGCAGCAACCCAACTAGGGATAGATCAACAACTCAATCCCATAAAGAAACAACGGGAAAAACATGCATTCTACAGATGGGGAAGGAACCTATTCTCTATCTGCGCGTGAGGGAAAAAGACACAGCCAAAGCAAAACTGTGAATGAAAAACATAGAAGGAACCCACAACACACAAATCTCACTGCAGTCACTTGTAAAACTTACACAGACTGGGAATGGAAAATACCAGACTTCCAAACTCTGCGTGAGAGACAAAACACAACCCACAGAAATATGGATGCAATTACATGCACAATTTCAACAATGGGGAGAACAAAACATTAAGAAATCTGCCAATGGTGGAAAAAGACACCCTCTCTGCGTGATCAAAGGAGAGAAAACAATCCACTAGCCATCGAATTCGTGAGGCAGAGGAGAACCAACATCCCCGCAAGCCAACAATTTGTGCAGAAAAAGGGAAGGAAGACCCCAAACAAAGGGACATGGAACCTTTTATCTCAGCCTGCGTGAGAGGAGATGAATAGACTCGCGATCAACCTAGTGGGAAGACCATCCGCTACCCAGAAGGCACGTCATGGAGAGTGGGTGCAGGTGTGAGCGTGGTGGTGGTTTTCCCTGCCAGCAAGTAGATGCCCCCAACTAACAACATAACAACAGGGTGGTGACACATGGCTAACTTCCAATGTCCCCCACAGGTTAGACAATCCCCCCCCTTACCCTTGGGAATCATGCCCTTTTCATTTAATGTTGCACCATCGTAGCTGGCTGTAGGTTTAATTAAATTAATGTGCATATTTACATGATGCCAAAGCTATAATGTGTCAAATAACACGATATACCATCGGCAACGATCCCTATTGCCGAAACATAACACAGCCGAATCAATGGTGGGGATTTTGCCTTTAGCTCCTCACCATGATTAATTACAAAATATACATCATGTTCCCTTTAATGTAAACGGGGTCAAAACTGGGGTATTACAATCCCCTCCCCCTTGGAATAACACTGTCCTCAGTGTTCCAATACATATACAATTTGCACATCAAAATTTCAAAATTTCATAGACCTGTGCCATGTTCAATTATTTACTCTGGACGTTCAGGACCAAGCCCCATGGATTCCATGAGTTTCTCCTACTGGTTCTCAACTCTTGGCTTATCCCGAAGCCTAGGAACTTTGTGGCAGCTGCCCTCTTTATGTTCCCTTATTGGACAGTACTGGCATAAATGATGTCCTCTGCATTCCTAGCATTTCACTGGCTGCTTCATCTTTACCTGCTCAATTTCTTTTGAGTCTTCATGCCTGGACCATTTCTTAACGGATCATTTGGACAAATGTCCCATCATTGATCTGCCTTCCTTTCCTTGGTCGATTTCTCCCAGAAGGTTTTTCACCTCCCTTTGCAAACCAATAGAGTCTTGCAAAATCTGGTGGTTCATCTCATTCTGCCTTTTCTGTATCTTGAGCATCTCTCCAATATTCTCTTAGGTCCTGGAAATCATTTGAAGGAGACTTCCAGCCAAGTCCAACAACTTTTGGTCTGCTACCATGATCAATGTGCACCACTGGATTTCACCTTTCTCACCTGTGAAATGCATCATCAAAATTCTGTTAGACCAAGCATAATATAGGCATTAATATCAGTCATTTAATTGCCCAATTGGCATGGCAGTCCAAGCCTCGTCAAGGAGACTTTCATATTTTTCATGCCTTCCCAACAGGCACATGAGCTCATTCATGTCCATCCTTGGGCAGGGAATTAACCATTCCAGCATTCATAATTTACTTTA
>LPNX010581763.1:64248-143073 GCA_001517045.1 Pseudotsuga menziesii | reverse complement strand
GCACTTTATGTTTCTACTTATCCTAAGTATAGCTTAAGGGGGGGTGTTGGAGACATTTACCCACCATGCACACTTAATTTGGTCAATTTGGCCTTGTTAAACCATGATCCTAAGTTTTATTAACTTAATTGACATTAGAGGAGCACTGTATGACATCAACATGAGCACACCCACGCCTACCTTCAGTCAAGGAGGCCAACTAAGCCTTCTCCTTCATTTGGGAAGGCTAACTGCAGCACACAAAGAGTGATTTGAGTGTCATAAATGCACCTAATTGCTAACTGATGGTTACAATCAGTTAAGATGAGTGGTGAAGGCACCTCCATTCATTATATTGATTATTTTATTAATATTTAATGAACTGGAGTCAACAGGGGCGCCTCCAACCACCTCTGATGGCTAATTTGACTTCAGTTAACCTCATCGGGGTTCATTGGAGTTAATGATGCACTACCACTTGTTGGTTGGCATGCAGTGACATGTGTCTGAGCTACCTTCAGTTAGACTCGGTCATTCATTGCACTCTTACTTCAGTTAGGACCCAGTTGAGTCAATCGACACTTGATCAGCTGGTTAACTAGTGTGTTTACTGTGGCTTACAGTCAGTTAAGCTACACCCACTCATTCAATTCGAATGACCTCCTTGGGAATTCGAATTGTCTTGGATTTCATGCATCTTGCATGATCATTGTATTGTATTATTCACTATTCATTGATTATACAGAGCTGCTACTCCCATTGCAACACCATTTTGCCAATTTTATGCATATTTGTCTGTATTCTTTGTGAGACTGTGTTTTCAGTTCCTATAGCACTGTGGAAAATTAATAAAAACATAGTAAAGGAAATGGAAGCTAAGAGTGTAGAGCCAGTTAAGGATCATGAACGGGTCAAGAATATTGAAGACAAGAAGAAGGAGGTAGAATCATTATCGAATTTGGACGTACAGAAAGGTGACAAACTGGATGGCTCATGCCAGGCAACGTCATCTAAAGGTACTATTGCTATCGCTACTCCTATTTCTGCTTGTTTAATTGAAACCGTTGGGTTAAAATCAAAAGTCAATGACACATCACCCAAGGTGCTAAAATCGGTGGAAACGAAACAAAACTTTCCAAAAATAGTGGTGTTACCAGCAAAAATGGAACAAACCTTATCAAATAACAACAAGGGTTATGATTTAAGACCCAGATTAGGGAAATGAAATAGCACACGCTCTACGGGGGGTTTATCTCACAACTAAGTGCAAAATTTAAGTGCTAGAAGAAAATATTTTTTGAACAAAGCACAGTTACAAGCAACCAAGGATATGTTGGAGGGAAAATAAGCAATGATAGGAAGGGCTCTTAGAGTGAGAAAATCCCCAACTAGGGTTACTTAATGTTAATCCTATCTTTTAACATGAGGGGGACAGGAGGGGCCTCCAAATTAGCAGCCCTCCATAGGATTATAGAACTAACCAAGCCCAAAGTAGTAGCATTTCAAGAAACAATGACATAAGGGAAAAAATCAAGAGAGGTTTTGAAGGGACTTTTGAAGGACTGGCAGGTGGAGACCCTAGACGTAGAAGGGAACTTGGGAGGTTTGATAATAGCCTCGAGTCCAGACATGGTATGCCATAACAGGGAAACCTTCAAAGATGCAATAATCTCAAAACTTGAAGACCCCAAAACTGGGTTACAATTCTTTCTTCTAAATGTTTATGCCCCTTTTTATGATAGAAGGAGTTACTGGGGAACCCTAAACGAAGATGGAGCATTGGACCATGACGACTTGATATTGGCAGGGGATTTAAACTTGACCTTGACAACAGGAGAAGTTTGGGGACAAAATGCATGAATGGATACTTTAGCCAGCTATTTCAACTCCCTCTTTGAATAGAAGAATCTATTATAACTACAGGCAATTCGGTTAGAACCTACTTGGAGAAATAATAGAGGAGGGGAAAATGCAATATCCAAGAGACTGGACAGGTTTTTACTCTCAGAAGGATTGTTACATGGAATTTTGGTGTTTAAGTCGATAGTGGAAATAGGTGGGTTATCCGATCATAGACCAATTTCTCTTTCAATTACTAGGTCTGAAGCTAAACCCCCAGCACCCTTTAGATTCAATCCAAATTGGCTAGAGCATGAGGAATACCGAGAGTTGGTTAAAACAAGCTCAAAACGAATACAAACATAGTCCAAAGAAGGATGCATGTACCAGTTGATGGAAAACCTAACTACTATTAAAAAACTCTCAAAGGAATGGGGTAGCAACTAGAGAAATTGTGAATAGAAGGAGCTTAAAGAAACTGCGCAGAAAATATAGGATATATACAGTTCAAACTCAACAGGGGTTTTCTCTGAAGATGTTTTGAACTAGTTAAAAATAAAAGAGAAAGAGCGAAGTGCTCTGTTAGACAAGGAATAAAAAATAAGCAGACTTAAGAGAAGATCCTTATGGCTGGAAGCAGGGGACAAGGATACCAAATACTTCCATAGGTTTGCTTCTCAAAGGAGAAATATAAATACTATCTTAGAAATTCAGGACGAGGTAAGGAGGAAAGCCATTCTGTTTAAAGAGAAGGAAAAAGTTGCGGTAGAACATTTCCAGAAAAGGCTTACAACACCTCTAGGATGCCCAATCTATGAAATTTTAGAAGTGGTGAATATATTCCCCCCTTGATCATTGAAGAGATGAAACAAGCTCTGGTGGAGGAAGTATCAGAGGAATAGCTCAACAAGATAATTTATTCTTTTCAGAAAGGGAAGATCCCTGGTCCTGATGGATTCACACTAGAGTTTTTCATAGGGTTCTATGACTTGCTAAAAGATGATCTACTGAAGGTAGTTAGGGAGTCACAAAGGTCAGGGAAAGTTTTGGGGGCCATGAATGCCACATTCATCATCCTTATTCCAAAAAAACAAAAAGGAGAGACCTTTGAAAATTTTAGACCTATGTCATGCCGCAATATGATGTATAAAATCACATCCAAGATCATTTCACAGAGACTCAAGCTGATCTTAATTCAGTTTATAAATGAGGAAGAATTTGGATTCTTGTTCAACAAGCAGATACATGATGCAGTATCTCTAGCACAGGAAATGATGCACATAATCAAGAAGGAGACATAGTCATCCTTTGCATTGAAAATAGACTTATCTAAAGCCTATGACAGGGTAAGTTGGAATTTCATCCAGCTGTTGTTAATCAAAATAGGAATGCCAATAGAGATGGTTGATTGGATTATGGGTTGTATTAAGTCTACCTTATTTGATGTACTCATAAATGGAGCACCCTCCAACTTCTTTCGCCCTTCCAGAGGACTGAGACAAGGGTGTCCCCTTTCTCCATTTTTATTATTACTAATAGCAGAAGCACTGAGCAGGTCTATACACAATGCTAAAGAGGTAAGGATGATAAAAGGGGTAAAAGTTGCAAACCATATTGAGATAACACATGTGCTATTTGTGGATGATGTTCTCATGTTCGGGGATGGAACTTTCAGCAACCTTCAGAACCTGGTAAAGATGCTTAAGAGCTATCAAAGGGAAACAAGGATGGAGATAAATTTGGAAACATCCAAGTTGTATTAGAACTGTATTAATGAGGAAGTATTAACTAAGGAAAGAGAGTTGATTCCAGTGCCCATTTCACCCTTGAATGAAGGCTTTAAGTACCTAGATTTTCAGCTAAAACCAAATGCATACTCCTATTAAGATTGGGTATGGCTCTATAAGAAAATTGAAAGTAGAGTTTCAATCTGGACTAATAGGTTCCTGTCAAGAGGAGGTAGATTAATATTCCTAAAAGCAGTATTGCAGAGCATCCCAGTTTATTGGGCCTTAATTTCTTATGTACCTAAGGGTATATTAACAAAAATCAGGAAAAATGCTTATCTTTCTTATGGACATCAAGCACAAAAGCATATGGCATCCCTCGTTTCAAATGGACGAAAGTAGTTCTTCCAAAATCTAAAAACCTAGACTTATTCTTCAAAGCTTTGGCAGCAAAATCTCTGTGGAGATTGTTAGAAAATCTTGATTCTCTGTGGGGCAGGACTATGAGAAAAAAATACTGTCCAAATGCTTCCATAGAAGAATGGTTTAGGAAACCAACAAAATTGCACAAAGGAGGATTGTTGTGTTGGAAGGAATTTGAGGTAGATTTCCCATTAGTTGGAAACTACATTGCTTGGAAGATAGGAAATGGGAGAAAAATCAGAATAGGATAGGACCCATGGGTAGGATCAGGGGAGAGATACAGACTTCCATAAGATCTTATCTCGAAGCTTAAGGATAGAGAGATAAGAGTTTTAGCAGATGCAAGCTCCTTCACAGATCTAAACCAAAGAGGAACAGTGTGGAAGTCAACCTAGGAGCTGGAGTTAGATGGAGATGAAGCCAGGATTTGGAACACGTATATCAAACAACTCAGGGAAAATTTCATTCATCTCAGTGAGGAGCAGGACAAGTTAAGTTGGACATGGAACAGCAAATATGGAAAGTATTTGGAAATGATGGGTTATGACGTAGCAATCCATTTAGAGAAACCACAAATATAATGGTGGTGGTGGTCTCGAATTTGGAAAATCCATGCCCCTTTAAAAAAATTATACCACTCTGGTTGGATTTTAGTAACAAATTGTTGACATGGGAAGTTCTATTAAGAAGAGGTTTTAATGGACCGGGGTACTGTGATTTATGCAGAGCTGGTAGTGAAACAACTTCTCATCTTTTACTCCATTGCTCATATGCAGGAACAGTATGGGATCAAGTCACCAAAAAATTGGATTCTGCAACAACCACAGCAGAAGAGGAATCCTTAGAACATAGAGCAAAAAAGTGGTGGAACAATAAGAGGGTATGTCAACATGAAGCGTTGCCAACCATTTTTGTTTACACAATTTGGGAAACTAGAAACAGAGCAATATTCAAAAACCTTTGGACTTGCCCAGAAATAATTGTTAACGTTATTTTGCAAAAAGCAATGGAATATATGGTGGAACCCAAGCAAAATCCAAGAAGAGAGATCAGAGCACCGGTAATAATCAAAAACGTGTTGTGGGGGTTCTTCAATGGAGCAAGCCAAGGGCAGCCCCATTTGGGAGGTGTGGGAGGCCTCTTTTTTCTTAATGAAAATACAAATATAGAAATAACCTTTGCACCAAGTCAAGGCACAAACAATAAAGCAGAATTATTAGCTTTATGGTCAGTACTATGGGTGTCCTCTGAGAAGCGGGTCAGAAGAATTCAGATCTTTGGGGATTCTAAAATGACTATAGATTGGGCTAATGGCCAGCTGCAAATAAATGCCCCACACCTTCAACATTTGCTGAAATCAATCAGAGATCAAATCTCAAACTTTGAATCAATTTCCTTTCAACATGTTTATAGAAAGCTGAATGTTGAAGCAAAAATACGCTCTCAAAATTAGCATTGACGCTCCCTCCAAGTTTAATGGAGGTGAAAGAATATGTGGATGACCAATTGGTGAATCAGTATGTAAGGTTGTAAAAAGCAAACATATTTACTTGAGACAAGACATATTTCACAGGAAGGTCTTTTTGATAAACATTATTTAAGCCCTTATAGGGTGTTAGAGATGAACTTTGTGTAAGCCCCTTGAGGGAAGTCTATGTTTATTCAGTGTGAATAAAGAGATTTTTCTTTAGAATATGTATATACATTCTCTATGTATGTCGAGAGTTACAGGTTTGTATCCTTGATTTGTTGCAATTGGTATTGATTAGGGTTAAAGTATACTGATACAGTACTGTGAAAATAATACGTTCATGAGGTTTGTAGTGGAATACTTTGAGTCTAAAATCTTAACTGTTATTTATTATGGTAAAGTATAATTACATAGAAAAAACCTTTTTAAAATAACACTTTGTCAAGTCTGTAAGGTTTTAATTGAGGTTCTAAAGTAGCTTAGAAATTAACTCTTTAAACCCTATTTTAGTTAACACTAATAAGAAAATTATGATAAAAGAATATTGTCTAAGTAAATATTATGTATACCAAATGATAAGAGGGGGATTTAAATTCTAGTTTGGAACTTAACAAATTCTAATTAAAAAAAGATGTAATGTAATTAATACTAGCTGAAAGAGAAATGCATTGTCTAAAACCACTGGTTATCATAACCAATGACTATAATGATTGATATTGAAGCCATTAAAGTACATCAAAAAAACTACTTATACTAACATAATAAAATAACTACAACTCTTCTTTTTCAAAACATATTCCATATAGAATAGTTACCATTAAACTCTATAAATGCTATACATTATGTTTAATCAAAATACATATATATATTAAAATCTCAGATAAATAACAAATAGTTTAGAACCTGGTTAGTTTTTGTAGAAAGGGAGACAAACACCCAACGAAGACAGTTCCACCCAACCGTCTCCTGAAGCAATCAAGATTATGTGCTTAGGACCCCTGAGCTCGTTCACTGAACCACTAGGACGAAGAGACTGTGTAGCAGTACCCACGGAGCTTTCTGAAGCTTAGCACTCAAAAGTAGACTTAACTCAACAACTTCACTTTAGCTATCCCCTCATCGAATTCCTTGTGTTCTTGAATTTTCACTTTGCAGCAATCACAAGGTTCATTCACTTGGAAAATAATGTAGTGAGCCTCCTGCTCAATTCGATGGTATTTATAAGATTTCCTAGGTCTTTGGGTTAGTTTTTTAATTGAATGAGCCACCTGATCAGTTTCCCCTCTTAGGGAACATGACCACAATTTTAGGGATTTTGCTTCTTGCAACAGCTAGAAAGTGAAATGCTAGTGTTTCCACTTGTCATTCATCCTTCTACAACTACTCATTCCTCCTAGTTGGTCAGTGAACTGTATTTCAACAATATCCTTTGGATAGGTGTCTCTCCATTTAATTATTTAAATAAAAAAATATTCAATTACAGTCATCCTTGATCAACTTGGTCATAAAAAATTTACAATACTTTTATCATAATGTTTTCTCAAAAAAATAAATTTTTTTTTTCTTCAGTTCTAGGTGGGTTACAAGAGGTAACTAAAAAATGAGGTAAAATATTTTTTTGGCGGAAGAACAAAAAATGCGCCAAAATACATGAAAGTAGGATTTCAAATATGCTAGGAGAACCATTTGGTTGTGTTCACTCTGCATATTCAATTTTCTTATACAAGAAGCCCTAAAATGCACCACCAATTCACATAGCTCCATCAAATGGGTTGAATCAAACCATTATCGATTCCTTCTTCAATCCTCGTGCCAAGAAGGAATTAGAGGCTTACCAATAGTCTTCAATGACTGAAAGGTCTGCAAATATCTCAAACTCCTTGGGATATGCTTTTCTTTTGAATTGGGTTGTAGATCAAGAGAGTTCAAGTCAGGTTTAATGCACAACCATTATAGATGAATTTATCTCCAATGACGTTATTCCTCACTTTTCATTATAGGTCGGTGCTTGAACATAGATTTTTATCTTATATCGGCCCTATTCGAGTGAGAGAAGTTCATGTTACTTACCAAATATGTAATTCAAATTCCAACAAAGGTAGGTAGGTAAATTGGTTTTTTTAACTTCAAAAATATTTAATTTTCCCTTCAGTAATTTTCCACTTCTTGTTATTGTTATATCTTTAAAAAGTTCGAGGGTGTAGGAAAGTCGAGTAAAGTTGCTTGCATATCTTGTGCAATTTCAAGAGACGAAATTTTAAATCTCTTTAATAAATGATTGAAATTGGGTAGTCACCATGGAGTCAAAGTTTACAATAAAGGTCCATCATTAGATATTTAAAATGGTTTGGGGAATAGGAAAGTCTATTAAAGTTGCTTGCATCCCTTGTGCAATATCAATACTTGAGAGTCTAAACCTCCCTAATAAATGCTTGATATTTGGTAGTCACCACGGTGTCAATATTTACAGTAAAGGTCCATTGAGTATTGGTTTTATGGAAAAGAAAATGTGTTTCACTACCCACCAAGACTCCAATCCCTTATAGACATGTTTTAATTCCCTTAGATAATGCATGCCACGTGTTTGAAATAATACCTAAACAAGATGTTGTGACATGGAATGAAATAATTCCTTATTATTTCCAAAATGATAAACCTTGTTCATGTTTCCACAGTCAATCCAAGATTGTTTCCACGGTTTAACCAAGAGGATTAGTGAAACACATAGTTGGATAGTGTCATTGAAGGAGTTAATGCACAATATTTGATATATGGAAACCATTTTTAGCCTTCCAAAAGAACTTATCAATCCTTAAATCATGAGTTGATTTGTTTTTCTAGATATGATTATTTATGGCATGCATTATGTGGAGGTTCATAATCGAAAATGAAAGAGGGAAACATTTTTTTCTAGGTTTGTAGCCCCCTCTAAACCTTATTTTTTGGGGTTTGGGTAGATGATATGAATAAGAATTAAAATGGAAGGTTATTTGATCATATGAGAGGCTATCTTATTCATGAATTAATGATGTTCTATCTTATTCATGTACCAAAGGTGACTTTTATATCAGCTTTGTCCATCATCAAGAGTGTATTTTAGTTTTTAGCCACATAGTGATAAGTGTCCCAACTTCCAACCTATTCTTGTAAGTTCTTTAGTGTATTCTTGGTTTGGATTGCTACCAAACACATAGGGAGATCTCATGTTTTTGTTGAGGTGATACAGTGGTTTTATTATCTCTTTCATTTCACTTATAATTGTTTCTTCCTATTGTAGAGTAGGGTAGGAATAATAAGCTCGATCTTCATAGGCAAGTGGTTTTATTTATGCTATGCTCTCTTTTGCATATGGGCTCATGCCTTGCCTGTAGAGTCCCTTGAAAATCACTAATTTGATGAACATTCTCAAGTTTTTTGTAATAAATTAGGATTAAAAACATTTGTATCATGTGATGAGGATGTGAAGTTTTTTATCCATGCCATCATAGGAAACCATCCCTTTGATTGACATTGAAAGTACATCATGTATATATTATAGAGTTCTCTTGCAAACCACAAGGGAGGGTAATCAACCATATGGACCCAAATTCTTGCTACCTAAAAATGCATATCATATTTCGCATTTTCATGAAATTTCTTCTCTCCCCAAGAACAACAAAAGATCCTTCAAGTATAGTAGGAGTTAAAAATTATGAAGAGAGACTTGGAAGTCACACTATCTTGTTCGAGAACATTATTATCTAGGGAAGAACAAGGGTGTAGAGTGGTATTGTTGGCTTTATGGAGGTTCTTCCAATGGAAAATTTCACCATGAGGTTCCATTTGGGCATACATTTGACATGTATTTGGAGGCATGGAATCATTGATGAAGCACACTATTTATATATTGAACCCATAAACCAAGACCACATGAATGAAAAATGTGAACCATAGGGAGAACTAGAAAATCAATGCCCTACAAAGTAATGTCCAAGGAAAGAATTATAGCGAGGTAGGGGTCAAATAAATCCCAAGTGAGAAAATTTCCTACCTTGTAGAAGGCTAAGATCATGACATGTAGCAAGGAAAGAAGCTAAAGGAGGAATGAGCTACTTAGAAAGGTGGTGTGTGACACTAAAAAACATTTTTATGTTGTTGGTAATAAATGTTCACTTGATGAGGAGCATTCCACTCCAAGGGTGACAAGAATGACATTTTTTTGCTTGATTATGAATCTACCCTATCAACAAGGGACACCCTCTCAAGAAGGTATCTAGAGCATTTTAAAGGATTTTTACGAGACATTACACATTATTATTCAAGGAAAGTTGTTCACATATTTGGAGAAGTGACCTTAAGGAGAAGTTGACACATGCCAATTCGCAAGTGAATGAAACTCTAGAAACTACTCTAAGAGGATTTCTCTAAGACTAGGGTTTCTAACACTATTTTATTATTATTTTATTAATCATGCTTTGATTTGAAAAATATAAATAGAGGATAAGAACTCCATTGTAAGACATGGTGGGAAGATAGGAATTTCCCCTCTTATCACTTAGCTAAAATATATTTGGGATGATAATTCCAAGTGAAGGTTTTCATATTTTTCTTTTACATTTCATTTTAAGATTTAATGGTTAGAAATTAGTTTTACATGTTGTTGATGTGATATTGATCCAATAAGATGTTATATTTAAGGTTTCACTGTAATGTCCCCATACCCCATAATGCATAATTATTAAAAATTTTACTTCAAGAACCCTTGTTCTTCTTTCGAAACATAGGGAATGGGTGTTAACACACTCTTCAACATTCATTCTTAGGCTTAGAAAGCACTGTAACAATATTTCTTCCCTTCACCGATTCCTTCTATGATCCGAAACACCATTTCCGCACTGGATCTGTTCTTTTCACACTCCTCCCTCCGCACTTCCTCTTTCTGTCTTCTGCTTGCGGAGCTCGGGAATCAAAAACACCATGTGCGACGGAGATATTCGACCACTCTTCTTCCTTTCGCCTTCCGTGCTTCCTCTTTCCTCCTTTCCGACCTTCGAACTTGGGAATTAGAACTTTAACATTCGATGGAATTATTCAACCATTAATCTGCCTTCCACACTTCCTATTTCTGCCTTCCAACCTCAGAATGCAAAAATGCGTGAAATGACTACCTTTCCCATCAGTTTCCTACTTTCCAGCTTTCAACCTTCCACTTTCTGACTTCTGACTTCGGAATGCGAAAATCCATCTTTTTCCTTTGACTTTTCCATATTTGTTGATTTCTGCCTTCTACCTTTCCTTTTTCCGTAGTGGTTCAGAAGTCATAAACTCGACCTTTCCTTAGACTTTTTGTTGCTTTTCCGCCTTCCACGGGCGTATCCTAGGGTACGAAAAAACTAACTTTCTTCCTTGTCCAACTATTCTTTTATGATTTCCGCCCTGCTCCTTCCCCAAGTGGATTCCAACGGGTAGAAACACTAAGCCAGATGCATTATGGCTCTGTAATAGGATTCCAACCTTCATGGACTTAGGAAAAAATGCATAAAACATATAAGGAATAAACAAGAAAATGAAGGGACATTCATTCAATAGTAAATCCTACTTCATTAATTGCAAGCATTCATCATCATCAATTCATCATATTCATTTAGTCAGTCAGTCATTCATAAGAAACTACATGCATAAACAAGGAGGACAAAGAATACTTATCTTGATGATGGAGTTTTCTTGTAACTAGCTATGTGGTTGCAACGTTCCACCCAGCCATAGGCTAGTTGTGTTTATCAATATATCAACACAACTTCCACCCCTGAGATGGGAATGATTTCCATAAGGAACTAGGGAACAACAAACTTACACACATCCAGATCATAACACACACAATCAATCCAACACACAGTTGGGTTTCACAGACTGTCCAACCAAGCTAATATACAATTGGGTCTCACAGAATACTAAGGAAATGACTCACACACATCAAAACATAGTCAAACCAACCTATAGTTGGGTTTCTCATAATGCTAAGGAAATGGAAAGGTAGAATTGTTGAGCTAGTGATATCAACCATAGAGCTATGGACACCTACACCAGATCTATCCATATTGGCACTTCATAATACCTACACACCCAACACAAGGAAGTATTCCCTTCACTGCTACACAGTTCCCTCAGGCCATACCTTCCCTTCTAGCACTCTTCAGGGTGTGCATAGAAGATTTTCCATCCCCTCTTGATCTGTTTGTGAGGTTCCTCTCTTCACTAGGTTTATCAGCCAATTCTGGGCCTCTTCCACTCCTAAGTCTTCAGACCAAAACAGGTATGCACATCACAGCAACCCACATGAAAAACAAAGAACACAGGGTTCACACTGTAACTTAAGAAAACAGGGTCTCCTACCAATATGTGGTTTAGGATAATGCTGCAACACATCAACCAATTTCTCAGCAAAGGGGAAAACACTTGCAAAAACATGTAGCAACGCTCTACTCAAACTAAAAATTCTCTACAACTATGCTGATGAAAAACACATAATCGTGAATGAATAACCACACTGCGTGAATGATAGAATACTCTCTCCAAACATTCAACACGACCCATGAGAGACAGAACTGGGAACACAATCCAGGGTTTGATTGCTTCAGAAGCAAGAACACAACCATAGAATTGCAGGTTTGCTCAAACACACAATCAAACTGACATGCCTTTCTCTGCCTAAGGAAATAACTTCCTCAAGCAACTTTTGGAAGGAATGAATGATTAAGGACAGAGGACAAAAAGGTAGCTAAGGTTTCATGGGTTTCCCCATTGACATCTGACCACACCCTATTGGATCAGGGGGTTTGACTAAATCCGCTCCCTATTCCTTGTGAAATCATTCCCCCATCTCTTTCATGTTGCAGTTGCATAGCTAGCTGTGGTATTTATTAATTTGTACATTTACATGGTATTCAAAATATACTGTGCATGACCAGCATAATAACCATATTAATCAACCTTGATCACCTATACACAAACAACAAATCAATGGCAGGGCCTTGGACTTGAGATCCTCGCCATGACTTAATTATAATATATACATCATGTACAATTCAATACCATGGGGTCAAACCTGGGGTATTACATTCCCCTCCCGCTTACAACAACACTGTCCTCAGTGATTTACAAAATTGAACAAAAATGGATGTTCCAATCTCATGGCATCCTCCATCTCCCACGTAACCTCCTCAGTACCATAGTGCTCCCACTGCACCTTCACCTGTCCAACAGCTCGATTTCGGAGCACTGTGACATTTATGTCGATGATGTACAATGGCTTGATTTGAAACTCTCCCTCAGGTTCCACCTGAATCACATCCCAATTTATCACATGGTTAGGATAATGTACATATGTTTTAAGCAAAGAAACATGGAAAACATTATGAGCTCTAGTGCTAGTAGGAAATGCAAGTCTATATACAACTAGCCCTATTCTTTCAAGCACTTCAAATGATCCACAATATCTAGGTGATAGCTTGACTTCCAAGCTTCAAGGAACTCTTCATTTCCCTCACTCTGAGATAAACATGATCCCCAACACTGAACTCTCTATGCACTCTATGCTTGTATGCACATATTTTCTGTCTATCCTGGGCTCCTTTAGATTCTTCCTGATCTTTGCAAAATCCTGCTCCATCTCGTTAAAGTCAGATGATCCACTAGAATACCTTCTCCTTCTTCTAGCACCGCTCCTAATTCCTTCCAGATTTATTATCTGATTCCCAGATTTCATCTGCCTCTCGATGTTGGTCAAAATCTGCAGCATGGCTGCATTTAGCTGATTCTTCTGTTCTTGATCCTTAACCAATCTTTCATTATCTGCCCTGTAACTTTGCATCTCCAAGGCTTAAGCTTCTCATGGTGGCTACAATATCTGGCAAAGTCTCTTAAAATATTCTCCCATTGGAATCTGTATCAGCATTTCCAAGTCGAACGTTTTCACCCATAGCATGCTCCTCATTCTCATAGGGATCCTTTGCATCGTTTATGCCATAGGTTCTCATAGTTGATTCAAAACCCACTCTTCAACTGTACTATGACTCTGCGAAAATGTGTTAATAGACACCATTGTTAGACAATCCCAGTAATTCAAAAATCACTTACCAACTGCTCACTACAGGTATGAACGGTTGAGATCGTGGTATCACCCAAATCTACGGTCAAGGTTCATTTCAAAAATAAAAGAATGAGAAGGATAAATAGGGTGTTGAGTTGCGAAATCAAAACTAATCTCCACGAAGGAGATTTAAGATAAATGGATGAGGTTGATCCTTAAACAGAACAACGGATGATAGTGATTTTGCTGGAAGAACTAGCACAGACAAAGAAAATTTTGTTGCACGCGATAGGAAAACTGCGCAAATGACATGTCATCCTCCCATTGGATATCTTCCTCAGAGATCAGGGGCATAAAAATCACTTTTTGGGGCACAAAATCTCTATGCAATTGGGTTCACCATCAATTTGAATTCCACTGGTTAGCTAACTTCAGCGGTTCTACTAACTAGCATTCTATCTTGTTGCAGCTTCCTTTCTGCGACCATTAACCTAGCCCATATAGGCCCAATGTTGCAACCAGTAGCTCTGTAAACTGTTCAGCTTGGCCCATTTAGGCCCTAGTGCTGCAACCAGCAACTCTAATACCACAATGTAGTGTACTACAATGTTGGTATCGGAGGGCACTCTTATCTCTTTTAACTACTCATTCTGGCCCATCTAGGCCCAATGTTGCAACCCGCAGCTATGATACCACAATGTAGTGTACTAAAATGTTGGTATTAGAGGGTACTCTTATCTCTTTTAACCACTCATTCTGGCCCATCTAGGCCCAATGCTAAAACCCACATCTCTGATACCACAATGTAACATCCCCATACCCCATAATGCATAATTATTAAAAAATTTCCTTCAAGAACCCTTCTTCTCCTTTCAAAACACAGGGCATGGGTGTTAACACACTCTTCAACATTCATTCTTAGGCTTAGAAATCACTGTGACAGTCTTTCCTCCCTTCACATATCCCTTCTTGGACTAGAAACACCATTTCCGCACTGGACCTGTTCTTTCTGCACTCTACCCTCCGCACTTTCGCTTTCCATCTTCCGCTTGTGGAGCTCAGGAATTGAAAACACCATGTGCGACGGAGATATTCGACCACTCTTCTGCTCTCCGCCTTCCGCACTTCCACTTTACTCCTTTCTGACCTCGAAACTCAGGAATCAGAACTTTTCCATTCGACAGAAGTGTTCAACCATTAATCTTCCTTCCGCACTTCTGCTTTTTGCCTCTCGACCTCAGAATGCGGAAATGCGTGAAATGACTACCTTTCCTGTCGGTTTCCCACTTTTCGACTTCCGACCTTCCTCTTTCTGACTTCTGACTTCGGAATGAGAAAATCCATCTTTTTCCTTCAACTTTTCCATATTTGTTGATTTCTGCCTTTTTCCTTTCCGCTTTCTGCAGTGGTTCAGAAGTCATAAACTCGACCTTTCCTTGGAATTTTCATTGCTTTTCCGATTTCCGCTTTTTGGCCTTCCATGAGCGAATCCCGGGGTGCAAAAATCTAACTTTTTTCCTTATCCAACTATTATTTTATGATTTCCTCCCTCCTCGTTTCCCAGGTGGATTCCAAGGGGAAAAAACACTAAGTCAGATGCATTCTGATTATGTAACAGGCTTCCAACCTTCATGGACTTAGGGAAAAAATGCATAAACATACAAGGCATAAACAAGAAAATGCAGGGACGTTCATTCAATAGTAAATCCTGCTTCATTCATTACAAGCATTCATCATCATCAATCTATCATATTCATTCATTCATAGGAAACTACAATGCATAAACAAGGAGGACAAAGAATACTTATCTTGATGATGGAGTTGTCCCACAGTTAGCTATGTGGCTGCAACGTTCCACCCAACCATAGGCCAGTTGTGTTCATCAATCTCTCAACATAACTACCACCCCCGAGATGGGAATGATTTCCACAAGGAACTAGGGAACAACAGACTTACACACAGCCATATCATAACACACACAGTTAATCCAACACACAATTGGGTTTCACAAACTTTCCATCCAATCCAATATACAATTGGGTCTTACAGGCTACTAAGGAAATGACTCACACACATAAAAACATAGTCAGACCAACGTACAGTTGGGTTTCTCATACTACTAAGGAAATGGAAAGGTAGAATTACTGATCTAGTGATCTCAACCATAGAGATATGGGCACCTACACCATATCTATCCAGCTTGGCACTTCATAATACCTACACACCGAACACAAGGAAGTATTCCCTTCACTACTACACGGTTCCCTTAGGCCATACCTTCCCTTCTAGTGCTCTTCAAGGTGTGCATAGAATATTTGTCGGTCCCTCTTGATCTGTCTATGAGGTTCCTCTCTTCACTAGGTTTATCAACCAATTATGGGCCTCTTCCACTCCTAAGTCTTTAGACCAAAACAGGGATGCACATCATAGCAACCCACATGAAAAACACAACACACGAGATTGACACTGTAACAGAAGAAAACAGGGTCTCTTACCAATCTGTGGTTTAGGATAATGCTGCAACACATCAACCAATTTCTCAACAAAGGGGAAAACACTTGTAGGTAGCAACACTCTACTAAAAAAAAAACGCTCTGCAACTCTACCGATGAACAATACATAATCGTGAATGAATAACCACACCGCGTGAATGATAGAATACCCTCTCCAAACGTTCAACACAACCCACGAGAGACAAGACCAGGCATGCAATATAGGGCTTGCTTGATTCAGAAGTGAGAACGTAGTTGTAGACTTGCAGGTTTGATCAGACACACAATCAGACTGCCATGCCTTGCTCTACCCAAGGCATTAACTTCCTCAACTAACTTTTGGAAGGAATGAATGATTGAGGTCATAAGACAAAAAGGAAGCTGAGGGTTCATGGGTTTCCCCATTGACATCTAGCCACACCCTATTGTCTCAGGGGGTTTGACTAACTCCCCTCCATATTCCTTGTGAAATCATGCTCCCATCTCTTTCACATTGCAGTTCCATAGCTAGATGTGGTATTTATTAAGTTGTACATTTACATGGTATTCAAAATATACTGTGCATGACTAGCACAATAACCATATGTATCAACCTTGATTACCTATACATAAGCACCAAATCAATGGCAGGGATTTGGCCTTGAGCTCCTTACAACCACCTAATTATAATATATACATCATGTACAATTCAATACCATGGGGTCAAAACCGGGGTATTACATTCACCCTCTTTAATCCTTGTTGGAATCCTTCTTCAATTAATGAATATTACTGTTGTCATTTATGCATATTGGGAGGTTTCTTTTGTTCCCTTCTTGCTCATGGTTGCATGTTATTCCTTGATTTTTTTGCACTTGTGAGAGGTGCATCTTTAAAATGGACCTCCTTTAATTTTTTGATATTGAAGAAGATCCATGTTGTTAGTTCAAGCATATTGTTAATAGCCGAGCTAAGCCTTTCCATCACATTAAAACCCTCTTGTTCATTTTTTTGTAAGGTTCAAAATGAATTATATTAAAAACATATATTTATACATAGACAAGCCACCCAAGGACTAAAATTCAATGATGTGCAAGACCCCAAACAAAATAGAGAAGGCCTGCAACTTGCCAGAGTTTCCAAAAAATCCAAAGATTGTCTAGTTAAACAAAGTCTCCATGTTAACCATAACTAGATAACCAAAGTGATCCCTAAATAAAAGTATGCAGTTGATCCCCAACAAGTCGAGGGTTATGGCCTGATTGCTCAAAAAAATGATATCTATAAAGCTTCTGAAACTAGCTTGAAGGCATGAAAAACTAGAAAACATTTAAAGACGGGGATGCAAGGAGGGGCCAACACCTGGACCTTTAGTTTTCAGCTCACCCTTAGTGGATTCTAATCATCATTTGAACATGAGACAAGTGTTTTCCACAGAACCTGTAGGAGGTTTGGTGAATGTTTTTCTAGTGATAACTCGCGTGACTGCATCAAGCTTTGCATCCACCCTCGCCATCTCTTCATGCAGGAACCAAGTAAGATACAACAGTGTGGATTTCACATTGGATATATGGTTCACCAAGGAGAGCTCATTGTCCTCCTAATTAAGATTCCCTTGCATTCAATCATCCATATCCATGGGCATTAGATCCTTAATATTCCAATAAACCCCTAGAATATTCATATGTCAAGTCTCCCTAGTTCGAGCATACCCCTTATCCTCCACTATCCCCTGGAATTCAACTTCAAGGTTCTCAGCTAAGGGATTCACTTGCCTCTTTCTCAACATGTTTTCCAGTCATAGGGTGCGAGCTTGAGTTGAAACTGAAACCTCATGCTCAAACAAACCCTAAATTCTGCTCATCTCCCTCAAGGCGTAAAGCATGTGTGTGTGACACAGATGGTTGGTTGTTTTTTGAGGACTAACATTCATCCTCACCATATTGAACTCACTAATCAGAATATCCCAGAGAGAAGGGTTCTAAAATATATGAGCAATAGTCTTGAGTTTTTTTTGGATGTTAATGGAAAATACAAACTATAATTTAAACTGACGCTACCTCTTCCTTTGTCATAGGAGGCATGCAGATTTTGATCCATCCTTGTAGTTTCCATCGCACAATATTTCCATAACACTCTACACAAGCAAAGATACTTCCTTGCATATGGGTCATCCTAAGCAGATGCTTGAATTATTGACCATTGTATCAGTACCCGAGTGGGTATTTAAGAGCTCAAGTAGAGGCAGGAAGTCGCGCTCCATGCATTTGGTTGCATGGTGCAACCACCATTTTTTATTATTGTTGAACACGTGAGGAAGGGGCCCCATCCTGTTGCCACCCACCATGAGGGAAAACCCTCTTGTTCATTAAACTTTTCTCCTTAACTAAATTGAATAGGAATTTGTCTTGGAAAATTCTACAATTCATCATATTCTAAAGTAAAACATTAAAAAATATATTTTATAGGGTCCCCCCCTTGTGCCATAAAAGAACCAACCTAAAGAGGATGTAAGATTTTCTATGGTGACAACGGGAAACCATCCTAAGTGTCCCTAAGAGTGCACTTTATTAAACTACTTTGTAAAATTTATAGTGCAAGTTTGACAGGTAACAAAAGCAAAGTTCACACATTAACAAGCATACTTCTTCATTGGTTATTGATCATTGAAATTTAAAATATCATGGATATTTTTGTCGTTGGAAGGCCTACTTATTTCTTGCAAACTAACACAACTAGTAGAGATGAGTTGGTTAAGTCTACAAAATTCTATTCTCCATCCCCATCTTGAAATTATTCCATGTTGATCCATTCCTCAAAAAACCATCATTTCAAGTTGAGCAAAAACACCATCAAAGAAACAAAATAAATCCCTTGATCTTAGATACAACCAAACCATATTATATTTAGAACTGCTACCTACAACAATTTATTTAATTTACCACGCCTTATGACTTAAAAACTTAATCTAGAGACAATCCTCTTGTACACAAATAATGCCCTAGAGTTCCCCACCCAAATCTATCCACGGCCTTGAAACCCATAATCAATAAATTTCTTCTATTCTACTCAACACTTAACAAATAGATCAAATGGAGAACATGACAAGAAAACACAAGGCCATCGAATCTTCCCTAGAGTCCTACTGGTCTAATTAGAAAATCGAAACTTTATGCAATATATTCCATATTGCATATGAAGTGATAAGATGTAAACTAGATAGGATTAGGAATATACAACTAAATTGATAGACATGCCATTTAAGAATTATTGACCAACAAAATGATAGGGATGCCTTACCAGAAAGGCAGAAAAAGGACAAGCAAAGAGAAATCAAACAACAATTGTTCAACAAAATTGATTGTTCAACGATTGTAGGTTGTAGAAAAAATTGTGAAAAGGTTGTAACTAGAATAATCATTCAATTGGGAACTGTCTAATTTGGAAGAATATACATTCCTGGTAATCTATAGAAAAATGAGCAAAAATTATCTTAAATACTACTCCATTTTCACTGTTGGACTATGCCTCGTTCATAATAGCAGCATGGTAGAGTAGGAAGAGACACTTTAGATGAATGGAAGAAACATTCTAGTTGTATGTGTCCTTGATTTCCTTTATTGTTCGGTTGTGTTTTAGTTGTTTTGGGTTATTGTTCTAATCATAATCTATGCTTTGCACCAAAAGGAGTTGACCCATAAATAACAACAAAAATGGAGGCAAGCTCTGGCTAGAGAATTAATTACAAAGTATATTATGATTATTGAATCTTTAAAATTGGGAGTATAAAAATGGTTGCATTATGTGACACTTATTAAGAAAAATAAACAATTTACCAATCCATGCAAACTATGGTGAATATGTCAAGACTAAAATTAATAATATAATAATTGGATCACTTTAACTTTAAGTTCAACAAGAAATTGGATAAACAGAAAACTTGATTTATAAAAAAAGTTAATAAAAGCCATATTATATTGAATATCCCATAAAGTTTCTCTTGCAATCATGCTATGACTAAAAACCCAAAACAGAAGATAGAATTGGTCACCCTCACTTGGAATTATTCCTCCTAATTTCTCCAAAATTATTGGTTAAGCCCTAAATCAAAAAATGTTTGTTCCTCTTGACAATGGAGGAATTAGAAATACCAGATAGTTTCCAAACAGTAATCTAGATGGGAAATCTAGATCTCTGTTACCACACAACCCCCACCACTTAATCAGGTTTTCCTGGGCTAGAGTAATTTTATCTTCCCTCACCTCCAATGTGTTATAGAGGGCACTAAGTTTTTCAATTAAATTAAATTCTTGGACTTTCAGCACCTCAGAAGGTGTCTAGTAGAGCATCATTAATGGAAGAAGCATGCAGAGAACATGTCGGAGCATGCAAAGAAGGTACAATGGAAGGTACTCTAAAAGAAATTCTGTATATTTCTTTGTACATCATCCTTAATGATAGAAATAGAAGTACACCCTCCTTCAACAGTTCCACACATAAGTAGTGAGGGCACAAGAGAATTTATGAAGGAGAGGGAGAGAGAGAGAGAGAGATAAAGGGCACATGCATCATGCACTATATAGGGAAACACAAATTCGTAAGCTTGTCCTTCAGTCTCCTTAAAAGAATGATGTTCTTCAATTTAGGGTTATCTTTAAGATTGGATAATGTGCCAATGGGTCCTTTGCTGCAATGGATTATCATATCCTTTTAAGTATCCTAAAACATGTACATTTTTACCATGTCAAAGGGGCTCCACACACTACTTGTATTCCTTTATAATGAAGTGCTCCTCCAAATAAGGCTGACAAGATCCATCAAACTAGTATTTAGGTACCTAGCTCAAAGTGGGGTTTATCTTCAAAGATACCCATGTGGATGTGTGCAAGATTGATAAAGGGGTTAACATATCTATATTTTCGGCTAAGGAATTTCCTAAGAGTATGGGATCATCTTCCAACCACTTTAAACCACTTGAAGTTGTTACAAAACTTTCCTTAATACTGCACTTGTTGACCATGTCAAATGTTATGTCAACTATTCAAACACCCCCTTTAAAATGATTCCATATTCCTAGAAAGAAAATTCAATGGGTCCCTTCAAGATTGGTCACTCTTCACAATGGGGACCCGTGAGTAACCATTCAAAATTGTATTGATGTACTTTGATTTATTTAACTTTCATATTTTATTTGATGTTATTAGTGGCTCCTTAGAACTCTTTTGATACATATATTCCTCATGAAACTCAATGGGTTGGTATAATATTATGAAATTGGCTAAATATTTCACTTTTTCAATACTTTTTCTAACATTGTTCATTACATTTTTTTATCAAAAGTGTAGTAGGAAGATAAAATAATTTTCGATGTCGTCAAGTAAATATTTATGGAGAAGATAAAATGAAGACAAGAATTGTGATATATTGGGGTGCTTGTGCATATAATGTCATGCATTTTAATTGAAAGAATGTACCTTTAATATTATTTGGGTTCCTCATCAATGAATTTGAATAATTCATTCATAAATGATTGGTAGTCTAGCTTAACTAGTAAATAATTTATGTATTGCTTGAAACTAGATACAAGTGCTCATAATTATGGTCGAAAAATGTATACAAATATAGATTAAGGCCCAAGAAGGAGGGTTCCTCCACAAAATGAGGATAATGATTAATTATCATGTCAAAACCACAATATGTGTCCTCCAAAAATCTCCCAAGTGTAATGATCCACCCTCAAAGCAAATCCAAGCATCTGACATAGGTGTGGATTCCTTGGATCTAGGGTTTGACCCCTAAACTCCTCCAAGAACCAACTAACTCCATAAAGTGAGTAAATAACTGTTAGGATTATTAATCCTCCCTTGTCCAAATTTGGTCATATGTCTAAATCGGGAGTCCATCCAGTCTATTTATAGTCATTAACACCATTGAGTCCACTTGACTTAATTGGGGCACATGTTTTAGTTACTAAAGTGTGGGGAACACTAATTGAGGCTCACTGCCACTGATTGCACTTGATTGCATCAGTTTAGGAGCCTCCTATACCAATACCTACAATTTAGGAAGCCACTGGGAGTGCCGAAACCAACCAAGGTCAGTTCACTTCAGTTAATGACTAGTCAAGCTAAGTTAGGAGTTAGTTATATTCAGTTCTAGTCCTCTACATTCATTTAGAACTAGGTTTACTTGACTGAACACATGTGGGGCGCATTTCTCACCTACCACTTTCAATTAACCTTAGTCAACAATGAATGTAACACTTGAGTTGTGTTTTAGAGCTCCGATGAACTCCGGTTATGGTTTAGACAAGGTCAGTTAACTATTGAGTCCTCCGATAGTGATTTAGACAAGGTCTTGGTTACCTACATTTAAGTAGAGTCTAATCAATTCGAACTTCCTCATGTGGATTCAAATTTATTGTGGCTATTAAAGCCATTGTACTTCATTGTAATTATCTATCAATTACTCTTTGATTAATGAAAAGCATTCACAGCTGCAAGCCATTTTTGCACTGTTTCATTCTTCAATAACTGAGTAAATTGTGTGATCTATCATGTGAGTTGTGTGTTTGTCCACAAATCTATGTGCTCAAATTAATATGGCATCAGAGCCTCGGCGGACAAGGCACTTCTCCTCCTCAGATCTCCTACTAGATCATTTTTTTGTTTTGCAGGTACAACTTCGAAATGATTTCATCTCTGATGAGACAAGGTCTCTGTCGGGTGTCTATTGGACTCGGTAAAGAGTGTTTTAGTAAGATTAAATGGCTGAATAAAAGTGACGGAGATTTTGGAACAATAGAAACAGGTCTTTCTCCTAGCTTGCGCTACCTCATTAGATCTATTGAAGACCCGAAGGAACTCTGGGCAAGATTGGACAAAACCTTTGGAATGATTTATGAGGATCATAATAGCACTTTGGAGAGCACATCCAGCACCATAATCATCCTTGATCCAAAAATATCATCCTCCACTCTCTCTGATGAAGTTGTTCAAGATAAAGAAGAAGCAGAAGCTTCTACACAGTCAATTCGAATTGAAGACAGTCTCCATGCGGTGACTTCTTCTACTGATGCTCCGGAAGTTCATGAGATCTCTGATATCTCATCTTCTCATATTGCTGAAACAGAAGAATACATTCGAATCTCTAATATTGAAGAAAAATTCTGCTGCACTTCCATGCAAACATTCACCGGTGATTTTCCTTTAAATTCTGTGCAAAATTTACTAGTAATTGCTTCCGAAAGTGAAGAGAAATTTGATTTTTCTCCCTCTAATGTTGCTGCTTGTGTGAAAATATGTGATACCTTGGATATTTTGGAAGAAATATCAAATTACTAGAGTGATCCATTCGCTCCTAATGATCTATATTTTCCAGCAAATTCCTGTAGGATTGCATGCACCAAAATTCATAATTTTGAAGAAGAAGAAAGTTGTGCATCCACCGTCTCGGTTAACCATTTATTTGAATCTGATATTAACCTTATTGGATATGATATGATCTTATTTAGATCTGATATGATATTTCTTGGTTTAATATATCAAATTCATAATCTTTCAGTACCACTTGTAGCTGTTCTCATCAACGGTGTGAAGAAACAAGTACCGCAAGTCTCTTACAAAACTGCTGCTGGGGATTTGATTCCATTTCACAGTTTTGGATCTGTTTTGAACCTATTTAGATCTGATTTAATTTATTATCTAATATTATTTGGTTCATATTTTAAAATCCAAAATCCTTCAGTCATGCTTGTAGCTGCTCTCACCAATTCCAGTGTGAAAAATCAAGTACCGCACTTTCTCTTCAAAACTGTTGATGGGGATTTGGTGTTAGTTTCCTCATATGAGGTTGCTGATATTTTATTATGTGATTCATTATATATTTCAGAAGATATATCAAACTATGGAGCTCAATCATTCGCTCTCAACAATCTCAGTGCTTCTCTTCCATTGATCACATGCTCATCTCCTCACAGAACTAGTAAAGAGGAAGATTTTCTGCATCTGCCTGGACACCTGCTCCTAACACTTGGGGCTGTTCTTACCAATCATGGTTTTCTGTTCATGGATGCAACATATCATTTTCTTGAGTGTTCCTCACATTCTCTGAATTCTCAAGAACCTTTTCTCACTTTTCAGTTGACTTCAGTTGCTCTACATGGGTCTAGTCTTCATCTGCCAGCTGTCTATATTTCTGATTTAGTTGAGCATATCATTATTCTTCCAAAGAGGAAGATTCCTCCAGAAATAATGATGGAGAGGTTCACATGCCAGTCCCCAGGATACCTTTGCAAAGAAGAACCAAATTGATCCTGATTCTACCTGCTTAATTAGAGGGGGGGATTTTTTCCCATGTGGTTTTTCCCCAGCACCTTGTTTTTGAGCAGTTACTTTACTTTACTTGATGTAATGGGTGACCTATGGTCTTAGTTACCAGGGCCCACAGATTGTCCAAGTTAGCATTCAGGGGGGGTGTTAAGATTATTAATCCTCCCTTGTCCAAATTTGGTCATATGTCTAAATTGGGAGTCATGTCTAAATCAGGAGTCCATCCAGTCTATTTATAGTCATTAACACCATTGATTCCACTTGACCTAGTTGGGGCACATGTTTCAATTACTAAAGTGTGGGGAACACTAATTGAGGCTCACTGCCACTGATTGCACTTAATTGCATGAGCTTAGGAGCCTCCTAGACCAATCCCTACAATTTAGGAAGCCACTGGGAGTGCCAAAACCAACCAAGGTCAGTTCACTTCAGTTAATGACTAGTCAAGCTAAGTTAGGAGTCAGTTACATTCAGTTCTAGTCCTCTACATTCAGTTAGCACTAGGTTTACTTCACTGAACACATGTGGGGCGCATTTCTCATCTACCACTGTCAGTTAACCTTAGTCAACACTGAATGTAACACTTGAGTTGTGTTTTAGAGCTCCGATGAACTCCAGTTATGGTTTAGACAAGGTTAGTTAACTATTGAGTCCTCCGATAGTGATTTAGACAAGGTCTTGGTTACCTACAGTCAAGTAGAGTCTAATAAATTCGAACTTCCTCATGTGGATTCGAATTGCTTGTGGCTATTAAATCCATTGTACTTCATTGTAATTATCTATCTAATTACTCTTTGATTAATGAAAAGCATTCACAGCTGCAAGCCATTTTTGCACTGTTTCATTCTTCAATAACTGAGTAAATTGTGTGATCTATCATCTGAGTTGTGTGTTTGTCCACATATCTATGTGCTCAATTTAATAATAACCATCCAAATTCATCTATCCAAGAAAGGGTCCACCAAATGCAAAAGGTGCTAATAATATTGGAGTGTCTGCAACATTAGCATGGCTTGAATTAGAGTTCTATTCCATTGGCTAAGTAAGATGAGTATAAGAATGCTTCTCCACAACAATATTTTCAATCCTCATCAATGGTGGAATTTAAAATTTCTCACATCCTTTATAATCGATTATTAGGGATTTCCTTTCTCCCATTTTCTATTCATTATTCTAGTTGACACATTGGGAAGAGAACTATCAAAAGCAAGGGAATTTAATTGGATAAAAGGATTTAAAATTTTAATTGGATTAAAGGATTAGGGTTGTGTTCATGCACATAGTTATTGCTGATGGTGATCTACTGCTATTTAAGGTATTTTGTTCCATGAAAAAACCCCAAAAAGTGCCTAGAATTCTCCCAACATTTACTATAGCGGAGTTTTGTTGTTTTTTTACCTTGAACATTGCTAAAGAACTAATAATTAGGGATGAAAATTTGATATAACCTGCCCAAAATTGAGATATATGTTGCATGCTTCCACATTTCATGCCCATAATTTTCATGAATTGGCCCAGGGGAGTTTTAGCAATTGTGAATGAAAGGTCATGTCCTTTCATCGAATATTCCAGGTGTTCTGGTGAAAAATATTGTATGAGCGAATAATTATTCGCTTCAAGTGGTATCAGAGCCTCATTTGGCTGATCTGGGCCTTTGGCCTTAATTCTCAAACCTTGTCTGATTTTTGGCTTGTAGCCTTATTTCAGGGTTTCCCTAAAATATTGGACATTGTCCAAAAGAAAAAGAAAAACGAAAAAAAAAAGAAAAAAAAAGGAAAGAAAAAAAAGTTAAAAAAAGAAAAGACAAAAGTAAAAGGAAAAAAAAGAAAGAGGGTAAAAGTGAAACCACACCAGGTTTCTTAAAGTGGGTTTGAGTTTGAATATAAAAGTGCTAATAATTACTAGTAAATACCAAGTGAGATTTGAACTTCGGTGGGGAATATAACAACCATTCCTCCCAACCACCCAATCTACTCACATTTTACAAAACTTAAGGGTAATAAAAAATTTAAAAAGTGCATAATAATTGCTACTAAAAAGCAAGTGAGATTTGAACTTAGGTGGGGAAGGTAACACTCATTCCTCCCAACCACCCAATCTACTAGCATTTTACAAAACTATTGGCATTTTTCAATTATTTAATTATAATATTTCAAAACCTTATTTTATTATTATTAAAACAAATAATAAAATAAAGATTTTTATTATATAATAATTACTACAATAATTAATTATTACTAAAAAAAACTATATATTAAACTATATATATAGTTTATAAAACATTAATATAATAATATTATTAATTAATTATTATTATTATTATTTATAATATTATTTTTGGAAAAAAAAGAGGTTATTAACCTAACGAAGAAGACCAATCTGTCAAGGGAAAATAGAAAAAAAAATCGACAACTATCTATAGTCCAAGACGACCATCTAGTGTCAAAGAAATCAGAGATCATGAAATTTGATTTGCGACTACAAATAGAGAAATTGGAAGCCAAGTTAAAGCGTTATCGAAGAGACAATGAAGAATTACGAGACATGAATACGAAATCGGAAGTATTGATTAAATTACATAAGATGCAAAAAGTGCTCAAGGAACAAAAAAATTCCGACTTGAAAATCATATAGAAAAATTATCTACCCAAATTGAGAAATTAAAAGACGAAATTGATTTCAATCAAAGACAAAAAAATCAATATATAAGGAAACAAATAAGTGATTACGAAGTAGAAATAATGTGCTTGAACAAAATCGTTTACGACAAAGATGAAGAACTGACACACATACGACAGAAATTAGAAGATCAAGAATAAGTGGTCGACAAGTATCGACAACAGATAAAAGTTCTTCAACAACAAAATAGAGACTCGAAAAAGGAACACAAGCTGGAGATCACAAAGAGAAATAAAACAATATCCAACAATTCTGAAGAAATTTTCAGATTAAGAAATCATAACAAAACTTTGATTACAAAAATCAAAAAATTGAAAAATGGTAGCAAGAGGGAACACTCTGGTGAAGACATCAAAGGAAAAATACTGGAAAAGCAAGAAGAAAACCAATGTCTAAATAATCATAATCAGGAAATACATAACCAAATCAAGGAGCTAGAAATTGGAAAAAATTCGCAAGAGGAAAGAATCAAAAAGATTCAGAATCATAAACAATCTACTTGAGAACCAAGAAGCACAATCCAGGAAAATGCATCCAAAAATAAAATTGAGGAATTGAAGACAGTCCTCGCCACAGTCCAGAAGAAAGAAGAATAAACAACACCTACACCTTATAGACATCCTAATTATAATCGTCATTTTGACCAACAACAGGGTCAAAATGGATATTCACAGAAGACTTATGTGGACATGAGAAATTATCGACATAGTAAGCAACAATTGAGACGAATTGTCCCACAAAAAGATCTCAGAGCTCCGATAAAAATAGATCTGGGATGGACCACAGTAGATACGATGCAACAATTCTCCTGGGGAATATGTGATTCGTATCGGCTCATCTCCTCAAATGTTGAAAATACAAAAGGGAAAGAATTCCGAGACGACAGATTAAAATAAATCAGACATTGATGTCAACTACATCTTTGAGGACAAAGATTCCCTTAACGGGAAGGCAATGTAACGAACATAAAATAAATATAATAATTAAATAATTAATAATAAACATAATTAAGATGAAAGGACATGACCTTTCATTCACAATTCCCAAGCCCTATTTAATAGGGGGGTTATCAACCATTGTAATCATCTTTTATCCTTTCATTAATATATACTTGCCTTATGGCTTATCGAATATTCCAGGTGTTCTGGTGAAAAATATTGTATGAGCAAATAATTATTCGCTTTAGAACCATGGAATACAGAAAAGGCATTGAAAAATGGAATTGGACTAAGGATGGAGTATACATGCTTTTGGCATGCAAGAATCCCCTATATTTCTCCCCTTTATGAAAGCTATTTTACCCTCATTAATGATGTATGGAGTTGCTAGAGGGCATGTTTCTATACAAATGGGGATTGGGAAACTTCTATACTCACAAACATATTAATCAACCATAGAGATTACCTATAGTGATAATCAAACATCTAGTTGGGAATGCCTTAATTAAGAAAATATAAGGATTTTTCTCTTTAAATAAATGCTTTGAATCTCTTCATTTATGCTTTAGCAGTTTTCCATTGTTTGCATACTTCTTCAAAATGTTCTCATTGAATCATGAATGACCATTCTGACTTGTAATAGAGTGTTCTTTCTAAAATCCTAGGTTAAGTTATCAAGAATATATCATTTTCTAGTACACTTTGGCAATATGGAAGGGAGAAATAACTTGAAGGTGCATTAACAAAGCACATGTGGACCTCTTGGTTTTGTGTTTTGCATACTTCCTTGATCTTTCATCCTAACTCTAGAAGAAATATTTAAATTAAAATTTAAATAGACCACTATATGCTTCCCCCATTCTTGTTTGGTTTACATCCATTGTCCTTTTGTATATTGGAGTTTTGCCAAATATTCAAAAAATCATTTTGGAATATGTTGGTTTCCCATGAATTAATGCATCCCTTATACTTGGGTTACAAGGAAACTATAAGTCATTCAATTGTAGTGCATTATTATGGATTGGATTAACAAATTGAAAGTAAATCATATTCAAACCACTTGGTCTTGTGATTTTTACACTTCCTTGGTCTTTCCTTCTAACTCAAGAACAAAGAAAATAAAATTTAAGTAGGTAAGTTTTTGTCTACTTGTTCAATCTAAATTTGTTGTCCTTGTGTATTTTGGATGTTTCCATATTTTCCCAAATTCAATTTGAATAAAGTGCTTGTTTCATGTTTATTAATGCATCCCTCACACTTGGGTAGCTATGGAACTATGCCTCACTCCATAGTAGTTCCTACCTTCCAAAGGTTTTTGTATGGGTTGCTGAATTTTAGTTGTCTTGTTTAGTTTTTCGGTTGAATTACAACTATTTGGATGTTTGAGAATGCCACATTATGGTTCTACAAGTTGGTGAACATGTTTTATATAAATTTCTCTATATTTAAAATCTATACTTCATTATTTAATAAACATTGTTGTTGTCTTTCATGGGTTCTTATTTGCATTGTGCACCCTATTAGCATTATGGAAGTCCTTAATTTCTTTGGATCTATTGCATTGGTTTTAGTTTGAACAATCTGATTTATGGTGCTTTCTCTGGAAGATAACAAAATATTAGACAAAAACCATATATTTTTAATAGATTTATTTTGATCAGCATGTGATGCTTTCATATTATGCAATATTTACCCAAGCTCAACTGATGTATAGAATTTTCAATGATGAATTGGCAAGGGTGACATGACTGTAATGCCCATGCACTCACTTGACACTTTTTTCAAAATATTAGCATGTCATGAATAAATTTCAATGCGCGTCACTGAGCAAAATGCTAGTTTAGAAAACTATCAAACTAGACAACGTTTGGTCCATGAAGCCACCAAAAAGGGGTGTCTTTAGCGGTAATAGCAAGTCATGAATCCAAGAGAACTAAATATTTGTCCATCAGAGCCTTGATTTTCAATTTATTGCGAGTTACATATCACTTGCCAAAGCCATTCAGGGGCACTAAGGAAATTTCAACCAAGAGCATAAAAAATAAATTGAGTAATGAAATTGAGTTATGTTTCCTCCTATAGGTTTGTTTGGGAAAGAGAAAGATGACTACGATGCCCACACATTTGATGGGAACATTTTTCAAAATATTATCCTCTCATACAAAAATTGCACTGCATGTCACTTGGCAGAACCCTAGTTTAGAAAACCCTAAAAATAGACAATTTCGGTCCATGAAGCCACTAGATAGGGGTGTTCCTAGCGATACTCAAATTTCATGAATCCAACAGAACTGATGGTTTGTGAATTGGAGCCACGGTTTTCAAGTTATGTCAAGTTTCATCTCGCTTTCCAAGACCATTAAGGGAAACTTGATAAATTCCAACTAAGGACATGTTGGAGGAGCCTAGTCAACCAACTAACTAGGTCCTCTGATCGACAACCGTAGAGTTGGTCCATTCGGTCGGTAGACCGAAATAACTAATTGTAATTGATTAATTATTTGTAAAATGATATATATAGGCTAGTGAGTTGTGATTCTCATAGTTTATGATTACCTTGTACATTTTCCGGTTCTAATATAATACAAGTGTTGTTGTTGTTTCCTCATATTTAGTGTCTTCGTGTACAAATAATGTGAAATGATTTATCTTCTAAACTTATGCTCTTTTTATTCATGTAATATCGTAGATTACAACATGGGTTCTGTTGTCGGTTGTATTTTGGAATTTAGAAGATGAATGCATCTGCATAAATGATAACTGAAGAATATATCAAACAATGGTGGAATCGAAAAGTGATGAATTATATTAAAAATTATTTCAAAAGGAATAAACTTTCATTAGCACAAGAAAGAGAGAGATTCTTTACTGAAACTCATCAAAATTTCATCGAAGCTGTCCCACATGAACTGAAAAAGTTGATCGACCGTATTAATGCACAAAATAGACCCAACCAATGAAAAAATATTAATGCACAAACATAATAATGGTGGAAAAAAACTATGTATGAGTGGCTATAAAAGATATGCGATGAATCCTATGAAGAACAAGCCATTGAAGAAAGGACTTCTCTCATTGACGTCGATAAAATATTTTACGACAACTTTCATGAATTGTTCTTTGTTACCATACCAAACTTACTATTTAGATTCTCGATTGAGAACAAAGTAGGCCACATAGTCGAAGCACAAACACTGTTAGAGGAAGGAGCAATGTCATATTGGGAGAAAAAAAATACAATACTAGAAATGTTTTACTCAAGAATAAAAGTCGGAGTATCTTCTCAGCAAATGAGTCAAGTAGTTAAAATTTCCTTTATCACCTTGTAATAGTCGGGTTAGTAATGGGGGGGTCACTGACCATATGAAAATGAGTAGATAGAGAGATGACCACAATTGACAACAAGTTATGAAAATATGAAGCTTTCTAAAAATACTAGTCCACCTCAACAAAATGGAAACATAACCAGCTATAAGCCTTCTGCATATATTCAAAATATTGAAAGGGAGAAAATATTCAAGAAGCGATAAGAAATTAGATATATAAAGAGTCCATTAAGAGGGAAAATAATTATGTAGAAACCAAAAATAAAAGTCAAGATTCCAAATTTCATGCTTGATTCGAGGGAAAGTTGAACAATTAATGGAGAAGGTGAGGAATTGACTCCTGTAGTGGATCCCTGGTCGATGGAGTTAACCCTGCAGATGAATATTGAAATCCTTGACATAATGACTCCTATATATGTTATATTGAGCCTTATATCAAACAAACCAAGTCTTAGAGAAATTGTCTAGTGAGACTCGGGACTTGGACTAGGTGTTGGTGTCATTTACAGTTAGCTCGATGAATATGTAAAAAATTGGATCAACTAATGATATCAAGACTCGAATGTGGGAAATGGGTTACTTTTCTGCCATAATATAGACATAATTGATTCAATATCTTCTACCCTGAACATGTTAAGGTACCAACTACCAACAATACTATTGATTCAAGCATCTGATTAGTCAGAAGCCCGACTTATTGGAGACAAGTATGTAGAAGAAGTTAAGTTTTAATGGGAGTTGTAGTTGCTCTATATAGTCACCATGGCTTCATCTAGTAGGTTATCATCATCGACGTCACCTAGAAACATTCCAAATAATAGTCCAAGTAGCAATATTAATATTCTTAATATGTCTTTCACTACCAAACAAATTGTCCTACATATGATGGGGATGGAGACACCCAAAAACATTGGTTTGTGTGTGAAGCAATTTTGGAAGCTAAGATTGTTTGATACGAAAATAGACAAATAAAAATGTTCATATGAGTTCTACATGATAGATATTTGAGTTGGTGTATGACTTTTATTTAAAATGGACCAAAAAAAACAAAAAATCAAGAAGAATTTTTCGGAATTCTTCTAGATGCAAGATAATTCACACTTGGCCACACATATACAGAGAGCTATAGCTCAAAGAGTGGGAGAATCTATTCATGAATATGATAAAAGGTTCAAATATATCCTCAATCATATGTCATCTGATACTGAAGATTCCATCCTTATAAAATGGTTTGTAGTGTTTAATTTATCGAAGCTTCAGGATCTTCAAGCTGGAATGAACCTCACTATGAAAGAAGGTTGAAGGAAGTAGAAGCGATTCAATTTACAATAATCAAACAGTCATGATAAAAGTGAACAGCCAAGAGAGAAAAAATTGTCATCATAACATTACTCCCAATATCCTTAATCTATGTGTAATACAATGATGATACAACAGGGATAATTTGAATCCACTAGGTGTGATTCGAATACACCAACTTGCACCGACTCCAGAGCTCACTAACTATGGGAAAATCACCAATAGAGGATCAATAGTTTAACTGAAGACAACTAAATAAGTTGAAAATCAATTAACTATCAAGGTAGGTAGGAAAAGGTGCCTAACCTCCTTAAATCATGCAAATGTGGCGCTAGGCTAACTAGAGATGAACTAACTGATGGCCATTGGAGGATAGCTCAACATAGACTAGGGTGAACTAATGAAGGGACTCCCATGACTCATTGTGGGTTCCTAAATTATAGAAATTGGCCTCTGGATCTCCTAAACTCATGCAAACTGGTGCATCAAATTGTATGTGGTCCCCATATGAGTTCCCCATGGAGCTAGTGAAGTGGAAACATACTCTTAAGCTAGGAAATGACATTTAGACTATGGTGGTCAAGGTATGATTATAATTAATCCTAACACCGGGCCTCCCCACCCCTTAATCCAAACATGGAAAACCTAGGCCCTGAAAACTAAGACCAAATGCCACACATACAATCTAATGCAAACATCAACTGCTCAATAAACCGAGCAAATGGGGAAAACCTCATGGAACCCCCCCCTCAAAATGAGCAACAAAACCAAGAACGATAACTGAATCAAACCTTTACACCAATAAGAGATATGAGATAAGAAAATATATTTTTCATTGAAATGTTTGGTAAATATGTTAGCAACCTGCTCCTCTATGGGGGGTAATGTAGAATGATAGCCTTACTATGCATTAGTTCCCATATGTAGTGCATGTGGACTTCAGTGTGTTTGGTCCACTGTCTCTGTAATGGATCACCGGATATCTATATTTCACTTTGAATATCACAGAAGAAGTCTATTAGAGGAGAAGTGTGAATGCCAAAATCTGTCAGAATCCCATGTAGCCAAACTTCATGAATATCTGCATTCACATCCCCTCAATACTCTGCTTCAGCTGAAGACAGAGCAAGAGATGCTTGGAAGTTGGTTCTTGCTTGACTAGCAGATTGGTCCAGATCCTAACATGAACACAAATCTCTATGTATATTCCTTTTCAATACTATTACCATCCCAATCTTAATCAGTAAAACCAATCAGATCTAGCTGAGCACCAGTAGAATAGTGGATCCCAAACTCTCTCGTACCTTACACATAATGCAATATGTGCTTTGTTGCTTTCCAATGAAACTCATGTGGATCCTGCATGAACCTAGAAACAACACTCACAACATAAGATAAATATGGCCTCAAATGGGTGAGGTACAATAGGCTACCAATCAGTTTTCTGTAGAGTGCACTATCAACCAGGGGTGTGGAACCACCTTCTTCCAACCCGATGCTAGATAAGAATGGGAAGGATGTTTATTTACAATCAGTCATGTGGAATATTTTGGGAAAATATTCTATGTATCCGGACTGTGTAATCATGATTCATGAAGATTTTTTATTCAATTCAAGGCCAATAAACTTCCTTAGCAACCATATAACAATAATGGAGAATGCATTGCTCAAAGTTAACTTGATATCCCTCAATCTAGCAACTTTGGAACTAGTAAAGTCATCCACATATAGAACAATCAAAATTAAGCAACCTCCCTTTTGCTACATGTAGACATTGCAGTCAGGCTCGCACCTCTCAAATTTTCGTGACATTAGGAAGGAATCCATATTGGCATACCATGCCCTTCGGTCTTGTTTGAGCCCATTCAGAGATTTCCTTAATTTGAAAACCAAGGATGAATCTTCAATGTACCCCTGAAGCTATCTCATGTAGATCTCCTCTTCGATGTCACAATGTAGGAAGGAACTCTTCACATCCATGCGATGTACCTCCCACCTTTTCGAATATGCAAGGGCCAAAAACATCCCTATGGAATCCATTCTTGCAACAGGAGAGAATGTCTCATTGCGCCAAGAGGCGCTCTCCAGCCTAGTATGGAAGAGATGTTGTCACGTTTGTACGTGATGCTCTAATAAAATAATAATAAATTTTATACCCAACATGTAGGCTTGCACAAAATTAAAATTAAAAGTCATGTCGGTTCTATTCTAAATCTCCTATCCTTTGTATAAATAAAAAAACATGTTGTAATATTTGTTACTAACAAAATAACAAAAAATAAAAATTTTAATTATTTGCATGAAGATATTCCATAAAAACAACCTAATATGGGGGAGATTATGGGAGATATGTTGTAACATTTGTTACTAACAAAATAATAAAAAATAAAATTTTTAATTATCCACCAAAATAAATGTTGGCGAGAAAAACAACCTAATATGGGGGAGATGTTGTAACGTTTGTTCTTAACAAAATAATAAATAAATAAATAAAAATTTTAATTATCCACCAAAAACAATGTCAGCCACAAAAACAACCCAATATGGGGGATATGTTGTAATGTTCCTACCTAACAAAATAATAATTAATTAATTAATTAATTATCAGCAAAAAAATGTTGAAACCATGTACAAGGCCTCCTAGACAACCCATGGTTTTATTGTACATGGTTTAGTAGGGCCTTGCAAATGGTTTTAAATCCATGTGCAAGGCATCCTAAACAACCCATGGTTTTATTGTACATGGTTTAGGAGGGCCTTGCAAATGCTTTTAAAACGAGGTGCAAGGCCTCTTAAACAACCCATGGTTTTATTGTATATGGTTTAGGAGGGCCTTGCACATGGTTTTAAAACCATGTATGAGGTAGATGTTTTGAATACTAATATACTTTAATTTATGCAATATCTGAGAATTAGATAAACATTATCCTAGATCCTCACTTGAAGTTATATTTAGGATACTATTAAAATGCATGTAATCTAGAGGTTTGACACACTTTAATATTTGCATTTAGGATAATATTGCAAGGTTTTAAATAAAGGATTTTAAATTATGGGACTATGAAATATAACTATTAAAATATGGGTTTTTAATAGTTAATAATTTATAATAAAAAAATTAAAGAAATGTATTTAACTAAGGTTTTTAAAATATAATTAAAAATATAGTCAAATATAATATTATAATGTTTTAACAATTATAATGTTTTAATAGTTATAGTGTTTTAATAATTTGAATAGTAAAAATGTTTTTAAAAAATAAGGTTTTTAAAATATAATTGAAAATATAGTCCATTTATTGAATAGTATAATATTATAAGGTTTCTAAAAATTTAATGTTTTAATAATTATAATGTTTTAATAGTTATAATTTTTTAATAATTTAAATAGTAAAAAAGTTTATAAATCACATTTTTTCTAAATATTTTTTAAATAATAATATTTTTTAATTATAATTGTAAATACAGTCAAATTGAAAAGTGTCATATTTGAAATATATTGAATTTTAGTAACATAATTTCATTAGCATTTCATTAACATGTACAGTGAGTTTTTTCTTTGCATAGATTTCAATGTATGGTGTAGTAATATGAATGCATAAATTAGTAGCTACATTGATTGGTTATAATAGTGTATTAATACCTCGAGAGATGTTTGCACCTCGAGAGATTGATCCTTCTCGGCGCTTGATAGAACCTACGATTTGGATCTACGCTGGTTGTAGTCCATCTCATGAACTTGTGAGTACCCCTTTTCCACTAACCGAGCCTTGTACTTGGTAGCGGATCCATGTGCTGCTAGTTTGGTCTTATAGATCCATTTGCACTAAACTAGATTTCTTCCAAGAAGCAAGAAGACAAGCTCCCAGTTCTTGTTGTATTGTAGAAAATCATACTCATCATGGCATGGATACCTACCATATTGTATCATGGAAATCCTTCCTTTAGCACTGTGGATAAGACGCCACCATCATGAAGCACCTCTCTAGGAGAAGCGAATCTATATGGCAGAGTGCAAGGTTTTCATACTAATATTGAGATCTTGTTCTTCTTCTATCAGATGGATCCCCAACACTATTCTCGACGGCTTCATTGATTTTGTGGGCCCATTTATGCCTTGGGTTAGGAGCAAGTGTTGGATCTGTGTATGTATTTGGTCGAGCTTCATTCTCAATATCAATATCTTGATCATCTTGATCCTCATATTCGGACTCTATATTTGAAATATTAGTTGAGACATCGTCATATGAAAAATGGAATTAATTGAGTAAGTATACCTTCCTCTTCAGCTGGTTGTAGATCATGCAATGGATATTCATTGAACTAGACAGTTCGCTTTATGAAGCATCTTATGGTTGCAATCACCATTATCTTGTAAGAATTTTCATCATATGTATATCCCTGCAGTATGCAATTGCTACTTGGTCGGAAGGATTTCTTCTTGTCACTTGCAATTTTGGCCCATGCTTTGGAGCCAAAACCCCTCAGATGTGAGACAATGGGATTATGTCCCATCATTGCTTCGAATGGATTGACCCCAAGCACTAACTTATGAGGAACTATATTATGGATGTACGAAGCACAATTCACTGCTTTATCCCACATATATGATGGAATGTTTCTTGTTTCAAGAAGGCATGTAGCCATCTCTTTCAAAGATCTGTTCTTCCTCTCATCTACACCATTTTGTTGTGGTGTGTATGGGATTGTGTGTTGCATTTGAATACCTATTGAAGCACACAAATGTTGGAATTATCTTTTGATATACTCTCCTCTATTATATGATTTGAGTTCTTTGATCTTCTTCCCAAAAGTGTGTTCAGCTAAGGCCTTGAAAATTTTAAAGGTTTCAAGCAACTCAGACTTCTGCTTAAGGAAGTAGATCCAAGAATACCTTGAGTAGTCATCAATGAAGGTCAAAAAGTATTTGGATCCATTCATATATTTTGTAGGAATTGGTTCGGAGACATCATTGAGAACCAAATCAAGTGTATAGGTAGCTCTTCTTTCCTTCCCAACCCCATACCTTCACTATGGGTGCTTACATAACAAGAAGCCATTACAGACACTTTCAAGGGATTTGATGAGAGGAAATACCTCAACCATATTTTCATTCTGCAGCTGCTAGAGATATTTGGAATTCATATGACCAAATATTTTAGTCCAAATCCTGCTTGTATCATTAGCATGAGTCAATAGGGCACTTGGATATAAGTTATGAATAAAATGAGAAAATTCATATGTTTTGAAGGGATGATTTGCATCTCCTTTCACTATCAAATTCCTAGTAGATATTTATGATATCTCCATTGATTCGGGCTCAATTATGACTCAGTTGGGTGCCCTAGTATGGATCATTTGGTATACAAATAACAAATTTATGACCGAGGAAGGAACACAAAGGATATTCTTGAACATTCCATGCTCAAATTTGATTGAACATTTCCCAACAGTTGGGATTTGAGAGTCATCTCCCATGTGAGTGATTAGTAAACTAGAGAGATAAAGATAATAGAATGATTCTTTGGAGGAAACCATGTGGTTTTAGGCTACATAATCAATGAAAAAATCTTGTGACTAAGAGAAACCTGCCTTTAGTGCATGGCATCTCTCATAATATTCGGTATTATTTCCAGGATTAGGCTTCCTTGCACCTTCAGAAAGAGAAATATGGTTTTGTTTGACTATACACATTTGGTCTATGCTTTTCTTGATACATGGGCTCTTTGGATGATTCCCTATATTATAGTATGAGCACTTGCACTTGTCAAACCTTTTGTGCTAGTCCTTCTTGGAATCTGATGCTCCTTCTGAAGGATTTTGCTTCACTTTAGGCTTGAAATAATTTTTCTTCTTTTCCTTCCCTTTCTATTTCCCCTTTTACTGCACATTGTTAGTCTCCCCAACTAAGAGAGCCTATTTTTTGGAGGTTTTGAGGGCTCCCATCTGTATCAGCTTATCTTGTTCTTGATTAAGAGATTCTGTGAATAAATTAAGGGACAAAATTCGCTAGATAGGAGTTGTTAGTCTCCCAGAGTGAATGGTGGATATGAACACTAATAATTCAAGGCCAAGTTTGCTCATAATTAAGGGCACCAATTTCTCATCCTTATTGTCAATCCCACACTGCTTGCACTAAATGACCAAGTATTTGAATTTGGAGAAGAATTGTTGGATTGTTTCAAAGTTGTTGGGTTGAAGAATAATCAACTCATTCTCCAAAATATGGCCTCTTAGCTTATTCTGCTTTCTAAATGGAGATTCAAGATTCTTCCATACTTCCTTTGGAGTTTTTAAACCTTCAAGATGGAAGAATAGCTCCCTGGAGATATGAATGCACATGAAGCCAAATGCTTCATCCAGCTTGTTCAGATACTTTGAATTCTCAAGATATTGATGGGGTTCGACCTCCTTGCCTATAGTGACCCTGAATATATATTTGTTGTGCAACACAATCTGCATATCATCCCTCCAATCAATATAGTTGAAGGGTGTGAGGATACTAGGTGTCAAGGTTGTTGAATTCTCCATTGTGTAGCTTTAGGGGAAGCACAATTCTTCTAAATTCTTCAATTTACCTACAAAAACACTTCAATTTGAATGCAAACCAATCCAATCACTCTCTACTTTGACATGAGCACATTATTTGGGTGCATCACACCTAGCTAGACTTCTCTGGACAAAATCTAGAGGGAGCAAGGAAAATATACTAAGAATTATGTGGAACCCAATTGCTTCTGGTGCATCAATGGAAGTTTCTGAGGATTGAAGTTGGATTTATTACCTTCTTTGATACCATGTTTAATTTAACAAAGATTTAGGATCTTCAGGATGGAATGAAACTCACTATGAAAAAAGGTTGAAGGAGGAAGATGCAATTCCATGTACACTAATCAAATAATCATGGTGAACTTGATCAATCAAGAGACAAAAATTGGTCAACATAACATTACTCCCGTTATCCTTAATCTCTTTGTAATACAATGATTATACAATAGGGAGACTTTGAATCCACTAGGTGTGATTCAAATTTACCAACTTACTTGGACTGACTCTAGATCTCACTAACTATGGGAAAATCACCACTAGAGGCTCACTAGTTTAACTGATGACAACTAAATTAATTAGCAATCATTTAATTGATCAAGGTAGGTAGGAAAAAGGAACCTAACCTCCTTAATTCATGAAAATGCAGTGCTAGGATAACTGGAGATGAACTAACAAATGTCCATCGAAGGATAACTCAACATAGACTAGGGTGAACTGATGATGGGACTCCCATGACTTAGTGTGGGCTCCTAAATTATAGGGATTGGCCTCTAGAGATCCTAAAATCATGCAAACTAGAGCATCAAGTGGTAGTTGGGCCCCATATTATTTTATGGCACTGGTGAAGTGCCAACATACTCAGCTAGGAAATGACATTTAGACTATGGTGGTCAAGGGAGGATTATAATTAATACTAACATGTAGCTGGTCTACTACCATGCATAAGGATGAAATTAACTTTGGACAAATTCAATAGATATGATGATGCTTTAAAAAAAGGCACAAAAATTCAAATATAACAATGACCACTTAGGCAGACCATCCGACCACCAAGTTGAAGAAAAATTGGAGCATATGCAAGAGTTGTTGCAACAGTTGGCCTTGAGACATAACAAATTATGGTGCTCCAACTGTTTGACTGAAGGCCACATAAAATACTATTGTCGATACAATTGATGGACTATCTATGATGACATAGCTTCCTTCCCATAAGAACAAATATATTTGCAAGAAGAACCTCGACTCTTTCCTAAGGAAAGGTGACCTGAAAACTTTTGAACTACTCAAATCTCATACTTCTGTGATATTTGTAAAATATTTCAACAACATATGATCAAATAATTCCCATGTAAATTAGACACGGTCAAACTAAAGCGGCATGGAATATTTGGAATACTCAACATAACACTGCCGACTGTATCAAAAATCTGAAGACTAAGCAAAACCACCATACACTCTACCAAACGTAGAGTAGAGAACAAAATAATCACAAACAACATGAATATAATAGACACAACAAGGAATGCAACAATGGAGGAATTGTTGTCGGAGTGGATATTGTGGTCGAGGATGAAACATCTACAACCACAATCATGGCCAACCGAGATGCTTTGTGTGCTACAACGAAGATCGTTTGAGTCCCAACTATCCTTCGAAGGAAAATATGGATCTCAAATTCTATACTAAATGTGGTGTTGGTGAGCATTCCCTAAAGGATTTCCTTGTTATGATCGATCAGATTCTTAATTTGAAAGAATATTAATCTCTTGTATGGTGTTCCTAAGAACACTGATGTAATTAAACATAGGAACGATATAATTAAACATAATAACTTGCAAATTGTTACAAGACACATCACAAAAAATGGGACTGATAATGCACAAGCAAAAAAACTTCCAAGTAAGTATTGCAATTACCCTCAGATTAATTGACATAAAGATCTATTTAATAATGCTTCAAGAATTTTTAAAGAATTAGAACAAGAATAAGACAATCAATATTGTAGAAACAAAACATTGAATGAGTTATTGCAATTACTTACCAAATAAGAAGTTGTTGCATGATTGATTGATCTTATGTATACCATTTAGAAGGAGACTAGCAATGGAAAATTTCCTAGAAACTTATGTAGCATGAGACAAAAGGAGAAAACATATATTGATCCTCTCATCGACCTCGACATTGACATATATCGTATCTCACAAGTCGTACTCGACTTTGGATTCCAAGTGAACATCATGACAAGAGAAACGTGGGAATGACTTGGTCGACCACGACTATCAGAATCAAGCATCTACCTTAAGCTTGTTAATCAAGGCCTCATTGAACCTATTGGTGTTTGGAAACGGTGAATACTTGAATCATGGGTATTCACGTGCAAGTTGATTTTGAAATCGTTGATCCTCAATATGGAGTGACATATTTTCCAGCCTTAGCCGATCGACCATGGGGACAAAATATAAAATCATCTACTTCATTGGATAAAGACCATATAAAACTCGAAGGATATGGAAAGAAAGTTATTGTTCCAATCTATCCATCAAGAGAAAATCCATGGGAAGAACCATATGACCAAGAAGGATGCATAAGAATACTATATCAAATCATTGGCAATAATGAAGATAATATCAAACCAAAAGAGCACAGAGAAATTCATATGGGATCACCTCTGTTAGTTGACTACAATTCTGACACCAACTTATACAACTAGCAGATAGAGAACTATGAAACGCATGCAAGATATTTTTAGTCGATACAAGACATCCCCCAATGAAAATATAAGCAATTCTTTGCAATCTCTATCATTCCAAAAATATTTAAGAAAAATATGAGACAGTATCTAATGCTAGCACTGAAAAAAGGGGAATTGACTGCGTTTCCATCACCAAGATATAAAGGACGTGACTCTCTTGTCTTACATGTCGAACAAGTATCCCAAAATGTCAGAGAATGGGGATGATTGCAAATCCTGGTCAATTAATTCACCTAGATAGTGGGAGACACATCAGTTGTGAATTCTCACATGGATTGACGGACCCTTTTCCTACACCCTTCGCCGACAAGATTATTAGTGAAGTTGTCAGTCATGTGTTATATAAAAAATATATAACATAATGAGATATATAAACATACATATAAATTAAATATCAATATTAATTATTAATATTAATAGATATTAATATTAATAATTAATAAATAAGAAATGATTAATTAAATTAATTAATTAGAAAATTGAAAGAGATGTACCCTTTCATTTGAAAAGGCACGATAAGGCTTATATGAATCCCAACCAACGTAATTGTAAAACCATCATTCATATTCATTTTTTACTCTGATATAAGTATACATCATGGAACTATTTTATATTGGACTATTCAATTGAGATAGATTTCGAGAATATTTGAATATAGATATTACATTGGTATCAAAGATAGCATGTCCTCAGGCTTATGTTGATCTCCATCTTGTAGCCAAACTCTCAAGGTTTCCTTGTATCCGTATCTTTGATCTAACACAGGATTTTAGCCATCTTCACCGTGACCTACAACCCCGATCCTCTTCACACTCACGTTATCCCCCCTCTAGCTATTAACACCACCTCCTACGCCTTACATGAGCTCCATCACCACGATAGCTCCAATAACAGACACATTCATTCACCATAGCCACGCGCCGTTCCCCGCCTTTGCACCATTAAAGCTTAAAACCTAAATTCTAAGCATTAAAAAAAATTATAATAATATATTATTATTATAATCCATATACTATCAAACTCTAATAATAATAATTATTATATTTATTATTTTGGAAATAATAATTCTTTTGTTAAAAAAAAATTCAAAGAAGTAGAATAAAAAAGACCAAGTCAAAGAAAATACTAAAAGAGCAGAAATCAAATCTTGGAAGATATTGAAGAATTCATTTAAGCCAATTATGGATTTATTGAATAAATTATGGATTCGATATATAAATCCAAATGTTGGGCTAAGTGAATTACAATTGCAATCACTCTTGTCCAATATGTGGTAAATATATTATTATGAAAGACGATCAAGGTAACACATAATTGCAATCACAGGGATTGGAAAATGAATTACGATACTACAAGGAAAGCAATAAAAATATACAATTTGAGATAATGAAGCATTCTTGATCAATTGACATATTAAAGAGAATCATCGCTTAAAAGATCAAAATAAAAAGATGGAAAAATATAATGAAGATATCGAGAAAACGCTATGAACTAAGAATAAAGAAATATCTCAATTAAAAAAACACAATCAAGATATTGAAGAAAAAATCAAAAGGTTAAAAATATGAAGACCTCGAAAAAAGAAACTTAAAACAACAAGATGAAAACCATCGTTAGAGAAATATTAATCAAGAACTAGAGGAACAAATAAAAAATTTAAAGAGGACAAACCGTCACAAGATGAAAGGTTCGAGAAGATTCATAATAATAATAATATATTAGAGAAAAAAATAGTTCAAATCTGGAAGGAAGCATCCAGACTCTCTAGAAAGAAAATTCAAGTTGATAAGGAAGAAACAAATACAAATTCAGTCCTTATCACAATTCAAAAGAAATTCAATCCAGCAGAAGAAAAAAAAACAAGAACTCCTTATCGACACCCAAATTACAAAAGTCATTTTGACCAACGACGGTGTCAAAATGAACATAAACAGAGGAGTTATAATTTCAAAAGCGAAAGAGCACAAAATATGCAACCTGTGCAAAAAACGGGAATATTTATCCAACAAGGCGATCAAAAATCATCTTCGATGAAGATATATATCGAATGGACCACATCACAGACGATGCAACATTTTTTTCTTGGAATTCGTAACTCGTATTGTATCTTTTTGTCAAATGTCACAAGTACCAAAACAAAGGACCGAGTGATGACATTACAAGCAAGAAATCATACATAAGCCTTGTTTTCAATAAGCTTTGAGGACAAAGATCCCTTTAAGGGGAAGGCAATGTTATATAAAAATATATATATATAACATAACGAGATATCTAAACATATATAAATATTAAATATCAATATTAATTATTAATATTAATATATATTAATAATTAATAATTAATAAAAAAGAAATGATTAATTAAATTAATTTTTAGAAAATAGAAGGAGATGTACCATTTCATTTGAAAAGGCACGATAAGGCTTATATAAATCCCTACCAACGTAATTGTAAAATTATCATTCATATTCATTTTTTACTCTTATATATGTATACAACATGGAACTATTTTCTATTGGACTATTCAATCGAGATAGATTTTGAGAATATCCGGATATAGATAGTACATCATGAACTCTATTCTTTCACAGATGGATTTTTCAGCTATAGCCAAGTCCCTATTGCTAAAGAATACCAGCACAAGACTACATTCGTTTGTGAATTCAGATCATTTGCTTATAAAGTCATGCCCTTTGGTCTCAAGAATGCACCATCAAACTTCTCAAGATGATCCAGGTTTATGTGTGAACGAAATGAAAGAATAGATACAGAGTCATAATAACAGACATTTTGCAAAGATCTCAGAGATACAGTAAACAAATATTCTATTAAATTGTGGAAAGAGAACAGACTGTAATACAATTGTTAGAATGGTGGTAGCTATCTCTGAGAAGAGATGTGGCTGCTACGCTCATCCATGCCAAGATGAATACAAAATGAGGCCAAAGGGGCCTATTTATAATAATAATGAGGGTGAGAACCCAAAACTCCAAAACGTATCCATAGAAGATGAACCGTCATAAAGTTTGCGGCCCCAAGGTGGTAAATTGAACAGTCAACTTCTTGGGGTCAAACTTTTGCATATGATCTCCGATTTGGGCATTCAATAGCTCGTTGAAAAGGTCTATCTAAGATTTACAACTTTTGATCAGCCAATTGCATGCTGTTGGCAACCATTTATCCCCCTAATCACCAAAAAATGTCGATTACGGCCTCAAAACAGCCCCGAAAGTTTGGGACCCAAAAAACCATAGAAAAATAACTAGAAAACTGCCACAATGGACAATTGTTTTGAGCCAGAGGAATAGGTGGGTGGACACCAATATCCATCTGGATCACAAGAATCATTGTCAAATATTTTCAAGAATATATATATATATATATATATATATATATAAAGAAAAAATTAACATTAATATGAAAACTTCTCATTCACACATTCTGTCAAACACTTGAACATATAGGGTTTTAATTAAAAATTTACTCATAAATTTTAAAATTAAAACGACCACTCCAAGATCTTCTTGAAAACTAAAGTATCAATCAAACACATGAAACACATAATTTTTTTGTCAAAAGATCAGGCAAAACCCCAACCCCAAAGAAAACCCTATGAAGAAAATATCTCATTAAAGAAGAATACTGAAAAAATTCAATGCATTGAATTTTTCTTTCAACCTTCACTGACAAAATTCCAAACATTAATTTCACAAACAATCTGCCTCAAAAATCATGTCAACTAGCAGTTGTGCGGTTGTCCACACTTGTTGTACAAAATTATATTTTTTGTTGTACTTTCAGCCTCGAAATTCATCCTCACATGTGTCTGCAATAAATGTTGTTGTCACTTTCTTGGGATTCGTGCCCACATGTGGGACTACAATTAATGCACTAGGTACTGTTGTATGATCTCTATAGGATTCCTAGGAACTGTACCATTGTTCTTTTCTTGGAATTTGTGCCACCTTTGCTAAAGGTATCTCTTCTTTATCCTTCTCTTTCCTTCTTATTTCTCCCTGATGGTGAGTGTCTTCAATGTCCTTTCACTTTGTCTTATGCTTCAAATTTGTAACTGCTTTCCCTAACTACCCTAATCTAGGGTGGAGAATTAATTAGAAGATAAAGGGTCATCATTAAAACTCAATTTTAATAATTACATACATTAATTATTAAATACATCACTTAAAGTGACCCACTTTATAAAGTACAAGACAAAAATCACTTTATTTATATAAAAGTCCATTTTTAAATAAATACAAAGGACAAAGCCTTTACAAATACTTATCATCACACTCACACCAAAAATATGAGAAATGACCTTCATAGTTATCATTTTCCAACACTCCCTCCTAATGAGGAAGGTCCACAACACCTCTATCTATGACTCCTGAAACAACTCCCTCCTGCTCTGGAATATCTCTCAAATACAAGTGCTCAACACCATACAAGAACTATGAAGCTCGAGAATTGACTTGAGCCTCATCTACCTGCTCATCATCACCAACATTATACTAGTTGAGTCTTCTTTAAGTACTCTAGAGAGAATCACTCTCCCCGTCAGAAACATGCACATCAGATGCAACTCTCCCCTATCCTCTAACTCTAATAGCCGCCCACCTGCTCCTAGACATACAATATTCCCTCTCAAAATATAGAGCATGTCCCTATGATATCCTAATAGAAAGGTAGTACCAACTGGATCATCTCTTCGATATAGGAAAACATGACCCTATCTCACCATCATCCCATAACCTTCATCCTCAAAGGATGATATTGAGAGTTTAGTAACTCTCATCCCAGGAACAAAGAGCACTTTGTGTATCTCCAAGATCTCAGCAAGGTCTATTTGGAACCTGACTGTTCCAACTCCTCATATCGTCATCTATGGACTATCAATATTTCTCTGAATATATTGTCCTGGTCCCAACTTTGTGACAATCTAAAAGGTATCATAGATTCCAATCATGTGTCTGGTTTCTCCATTGTCAACAACCCAGACATGCTAAAAGACAGAGCTCCCTATACTAGAATCAATAGAGAAAAGGGAAAAATCAAGCTCAAAATTTGTTGCATAGTCTTCTACTGCTGTAGATGCTGGCATGTCCCTCTATGTATTCCCTTTACTCTTCTCATGACATTTAGAGGCATACTGTCCCATCTGACCACATTGAAAACATCTGACATGACTGCTGTCTTTCTTCTTTTTGTTAGCTTTTGTTGCAAGTGCCACATTTTGCTCCACTTCTCCACTAACCTGAATACCCTGAAACCCACTCAGATTTCCTCCTGAGTAAAGTCATCCCACAATATGGACCAATTGGGAAGCTTTTCTCTACCTACAATGCACTTCACAAAGACTTCCCACTTCTTGGCGAATCCCTTCAGGGATATCCTCACCAATTCTAAATCAATAACAATCTCTCCCATAGCTGCCAACTCGTCCTTGACTTGTTCCACATGAGTCAAGTAGGAGGCTGCACCCTCATCCTTTTTCATTTTGACATTGTGTATCTTTTCCTTCAATTTCATCTTATGGTTCTCGTTCTTTGATTCAAACAATTGATTCAGTGTATCCCACATGTCTTTAGTTGTTTTTTTCCTGCTAAATGTGGAGTGAAATGGTCTCTCACTCCATCCATGATCACTCTTTGGGATCTGGATTCAAGGGATTCAAACTCTTTGATTTCATACCTATATGTTGGTTTGGTTATCTTAGAGTTTGCAAAACTCCATATTTTCCATTCTTTCGATATGACAATAATCCTTACTTTTCATGGGATGTAGTTTGGTACACCATCCAATCTATCCTCATATCGTATGCTCATTATTGAAAATCACCTACAAAGGATATTAACTGAAATATAACAAAACTTCTTTTAACTATAAATCACAATATTGAATCCTAATCCATAACAACTTTGATACCATGAAGAAATAATGACATTAATATGAAAACTTCTCATTCACACATTCTGTCAAAAACTTGAACATCTAGGGTTTTAATTAAAAAATTACTCATAAATTTTAAAATTAAAACCACCACTCCAAGATATTCTTGAAAAGGGAAGTATCAATCAAACACATGAAACACATAAGTTTTTGGTCAAAAGACAAGGAAAAACCATAACCCCAGGGAAAACCCTAAGAATAAAATTTCTCATTAAAGAAGAATACTCAGAAAAACTTCAATACTCTGATTTTTTTTTCAACCCTCACTAACAAAATTTCAAACATTAATTCAAACATCACTCTACCTCAAAAATTGTGCCAACTAGCAGTTGTACGGATTTCCACATGTGTTGTACAAAAATGTACTTTTTTTGTACTCTCATCCTCGAATTTTTTTCACACACGTGTCTACAATAAATGATGTATGACTGGTATAGTCTACAATAAATTTTGATGTCACTTTCTTGGGATATGTTCCCACACATGTGACTGCAATTAATGCACCAGGTATTGTTTATGGTCTCTATAGGCTGCCTAGGGAACCATTTGTTGTTCTTCTCTTGCAATTTATGACACCTTTGCTAGGGTATATCTTCTTTATCCTTCTCTTTCCTTCTTCTTTCTCTCTCATGGTGAGTGTCTTCAATGTCCTTTCACTTTGTCTTATACTTCAAATTTGTAACTACTTTCCCTAACTACCCTCATCTAGGGTTGATAATTAATTAGAAGATCGAAGGTCATAATTAAAATTCACTTTTAATAATTAAATACATTTCTTAAAGTGACCCACTTTATAAAGTACAAGACAAAAATCACTTTATTTATATAAAAACCACTTTTTACATAAATACAAAGGACAAATCCTTTACAAATCCTTCTCATCACACTCACACCAAAAATATGAGAAAGGACCTTCAGAGTTATCATTTTCCAACAATATATATATAACAATGGTTGTCTACTTCAATGACTGGACAATCTACTCTCTACTTCACAATCATATCCAATGTCTTTGACCCATGATGGAACGATGTTGACATATACAACTATCTTTGAATATCAAAAAGTGCATATTTGCAACACCAATTGGAATCCTTATGGTCCATGTCATATGCAAGGATCGAATCAAAGTCGACTTCACCAAAATCAAAGTTATATCGACTTAAAACCACCGTCAATCCAAAGAAGGTACGAGTGCTTCTCGGATATACAGGATACTATTGAAAATTCATCAAACTCTACTCCGACACTATGTACCCACCAGAAGAACTATTAGAAGAAAATGTATAATTCCAATGGTCGCATGAATGTGAAACGTCCTTTGAACTGCTCAAAATAAAACTAGTCGAAGCCCCTATCTTGCGGTTACCAAACTGGTTGGTTAAGTTTCACGTCCATATCGACGCTTCTAGGGTTGCAATCGGTGCAATCCTCACCCGACCTGGAGATGAAGGAATGGACTACTCAAATGCATATGGAATCAAAAAACTTAACAAATCCAAGAGGAACTATTTGACTATTGAGCGAGAGTCCCTAACATTATCTTTGCACTACAAAAATACATGCACTGTTGAGTATGGTTTTCATTCATGTAAAGGAAATTCAGTAATGACAAAGGAATAACCTAGGATGATGACGTGGCATGTAGGATAAATTTCGCATAGATAAAATCAACATGTCTTCCCCCATGCTATGGATACTTCAGCTTCCAAGTTTGATGAAAGTAAGAATCCACCCTAAGGTCATCATAGAAGTTCATGAAGACATTTTCAGATGCAAATCGATGAGGAGGATTGATCGATTCTCTAATCGATTAATTGAGTTCTGAAATAACCATGGTACATGGAATTGATCGACCATTGATCACTGTAATGATCAATGAAGATCCAAACACTAAATTGTGATTTAAGTCTTATAGGGATGAATGGTTGAGGACAAGGCAAGGTACAGATCGATGGTCGGGATTGAATCCGACACAAGAATATATGAGCTTGTTAAAATTCCAGAGAAATTAAAAAATGCAAGTTGGATCAGACAATCAAAGGACTACAATCTAAGAAAAGATAGATTAACGACGAGGAAAGGATCTGCAAAGTAAATGTGCGTGGAATATAACATTCCATAGCGCCAAAGTGAAGTTCTGTGTTTGATATATGATCAATGGATGAGGAGGATTCTGCAAGAGATTGACGGTTCACGGGAATTACAGAAAGAGATTTGTGGGAGGATATTGTAGAATCCCATTTCAAAAAAGTTGGAAGGAACATCCACAATTGCGGAAAGTTGATTGTGGAAAGTGATTACGGAAAGCTAAATGCAGAAAGATAATTGCGGAAAGGTAAATGTGGAAAGATGGTTTGTGGAAAGATAAACACATAAAAGTCGTTGTGGAAAGGAAATTGCGGAAGGTCGTGATTGATAAATTTAAACATAGTTAGAAAATGATAAACAAAGTATATTAATAAAATACATGAACAAAACTAATATATAAAACGTAGTCTACCATTCATGTAGATTGCAGAACTAAGAAGAATATACACGATAGGATTAGAAAATAACAAATTAGTTAATTCTAAGTTATGATGAATAAAGGGGAGCATGAGTGTATAAACATATTAGTGATTATTAGTTAAGGGACATGTTTGAAAAGACATCATCAGTTGTGAAAGGTCATGATGAATTTGTGTGATGGTTTAAATGAAAATACACGAGTTTACAAGATTGAAGAGATGTGGTGAGATGTGTGTTAAAGGTATTTATAAACAAAGGTTTGAGAGGAAGAATGTGTCTCTACTGTCCAAATCGTAGCAGCAACTAGAAGAGGCAGAGGCCAGTGACATGAATGATTATCTATGACAAATTTGAAGAATAAGATATTTGGAATATTAATAAAACATATCAGGGTGTCAGGGTGGTGTTAGGGCAGGAAGCAAGCATGCAAGGGGTTGCAACCTCCTTCTAGTAGTGGTTGGAAAACAAGGTGTTGTTGCATCCTTATATGTTGGACCAAGAAGAATAACTGGGGTATTGTAGCACCCTTGTCTGCTGTAGCAGGAACAAATCTAGGGTGTTGATGCATCCTTTCTGTAACAGCAGATAAACAATTTTGTAAAATTCATCTTATTAATGAGTTTGAGTTTGTGGTTTTCTCCTTGAGGTTTCCACGATAAAATTCGTTGTCCTAACTTGTTTGATTGTTTGTGTGTCTTGTACTAATTTTTTTAATAAAAGAAAAAGAAGGCAATATTGATTCACCCCCCCCCCCCCCCCCCCCCCCCCTTCTTAGTATTGTTGGATAATCCAACAATTGGTATCGGAGCAGGATACTTCACTACAATTTAATCACTAAAAGGAAGATCCTATTAAAAACCATTATGGATCAACAAGAAGGGTTAGCCACCAACATACCTCCATTATTTACAAGAGATAATTATGCATACTGGAGTGTAAGAATGAAGTGCCATCTAATGTCTCTTGTATACAAAGTCTGGAGGTCTATTGAAAAAGATTACAAAATACCAGACGACCTACCTATAAACAGATGAACTAAACCAATATGAGGCCAATGCAAAAGCCCTCAATGCAAACTTGAGTGGGTTAACAAATTCAGTGTTTGTGAAATTCATGCAATGCAAGACAACCAAACATGCCTGGGAAAAATTAAAAAAAATTCTATGAAGGAGTGCCCAAAGTCAAACAATCGAAACTTCAGACATACAAAGGACAATTTGAAAGTCTAAAAATGAAAGAGGAAGAAAATATTGCAAAATATCTTTTAAGGGTAGATGAAATTGTCAATGTTGTTTGAGGCCTTGGATGAGTAATAAAGGAGAGAGAAGTCATTGACAAAGTACTAAGAACCATGCCCATGAAGTATAACTCAAAAGTATCTACTCTAGAATAATGACATGATATTGACCTCATGACAGTAGATGAACTACATGGGATATTCACTGCATATGAGATGAGAACAAGAAAAAATGAACCTTCAAGAAAATAAGTAGCATTTAAGGTCTCAAAAGAACCAAAGAAGTCTGAAACCCCATCTAAGAATCACTCAGATAATTCAGATGATTAAGAAGCCATGTTCATCAAGAAACTTGAGAGAGGTATTGGAAAGTGCAAAGGAAAGATACCACTAAAGTGTTTTATTTGTGGAAGAATCAGGCACTTTGCTTCAAAATGTCCCTATCCTAAGCAAGATGACAATGATGAGAGAGAAGCCTCAAAGAAGTCCAAAAGGGGCAAGACTAGAAACAAGAAGAAGTTTAATGAGAAGAAGAATATCTTTTACACCATGTAAGATAGTGAAGAGGAAAACACAAGTGGAGATGAGGAAACAAAATTTCTATTCATGGGAATAGAAACTCAAGCTCAATATGGTGAATCAGATGAGGAAGGAGAAGTAAGCCTAAAAGCTAAACTCATTAGTGCTCTTGAAGAACTTGAAAAATGCAGAAAAAAACAAAAAAACAATCAAACCAAATCATTAGTGACTTGAAGACACAACTTCAAGAGGCCAAGAATATTGAAGTGGACCTAGATTTGCAGCTCAAAAATAGAATACAAGAATCTGAAAGGCTTGAATAAGAGATTATGCACCTTAGAAAGAAATTTGATGAAGAATCTATTTAGTCAAAATTTGAAAACAATTCAAAGACTCTAGATGACATCTTGAGTGGTCAAATATCATCAAGAGATAAATCTGGATTAGGATATGACAAAGAAAAGAAGCCAGAATGTTCCTGCCTCACAAACCAAGGTAGAAATAAAAGAAGCTATGCTACTGCACTGAAGAGTCCAATTCAAAAGGAAGAAATCAAGAAAGCTGCTATATCCTCTCATGACAAAGATAGAAATAATGTGATGCCTAGAATACCAATGACAAGTAGATATCAATAGAGTTTTTTTGGTCATTGCTACTCTTGTAATAACTTTGGTCATAAATCCCTAAATTGCAGAGCACATGGAAAGTTTTGTGACTACAAGAAGAATGCATATAGTAACAAACCAAAAGTAAGAAACCATAACTTTTTTACACCCGTTCAAAGATATGACATAGAGTGTTACAAATGCAATAACCATGGACATATAACAAGATATTTTACTCTAATGACTTCCACAGGGAAGGCTGCTGCAAAAGAGTTTCAAGAAAAAATACAAAGAAAGGACTCGAAGAAAAAGAAAGAAGAGGTCAAGAAATCCATGAGTGCTCTATGTGTGACAGAAAAGAAGAATATATGGCATATTGATAGTGGGTGTTCAAAGCATATGACAGGAGACCCAAACATGTTCATAATCCTAAGAAAAAATAATAAGGGAAAAGTCACTTTCGTAGATAATATGTCTTCCAAAATAATTGGCAAAGGTACAACTACTATCAATAACAAAACCAAAGCTGAAAATGTGTTGCTAGTGGAAGACCTAAAACCTAATCTCCTTAGTGTAAGTCAAACATGTGATCAAGGGAACATCTACACCTTTTAATATGAGAAATGTGAAATCAGAAAAAAGGATTCAGGAAGACTTGTTGGGATTGTTGTAAGGAATTCAAGTAATGTATACATCATAGAAAATGAAGAACAATGCTACATGAGTATGATTGATGAAAGTTGGTTGTGGCATAGAAGGATGGGGAACTTAAATTTTGACAATCTTATGAAAGTAAGTAAGAAGGAAGTTGTAAGGGATTTTCCAAATATTGTGAAGCATCTAAATTCAGTTTGTAAATATTGTCAACATGGGAAGCAAACTAAAGCTATCTTCAAAGCAAAAGAACATACAACCTCACATCCATTGGAAATAGTTCACACTGATCTCTGTAGACCAACAAGAACTAAAAGCTTACAAGGAGAGTACAGGGTTACGTTTCTCAAAGAAAAATCATAAGCTTTTGAGAATTTTAAAATTTTTAAAGAAAAAGTTGAGAATGAAACAAATTTGAAAGCCAAATCTATAAGTTCAGATAATGCAGGTGAATTCACTTCAAATAAATTCCATGAATTTTTTGAAACCCATGGAATTAAAAGACATTTTTCAGCCCCAATGACTCAGCAAAATGGTGTTCTCAAAAGAAAAAACAGAACAATCCAAGAAGCTTCTAGAACTATGTTAAATGAAGCAAAAATTTCTGATGTGTACTAGAGGCAAGAAGTATATATAGAAATAATAGATCAATGCTATGAGCAATGATGGTAAGAAAAAGCACAAGAAATAGATATTGCTACTAAGAATTCTCACAAGCATACACAGGAAAAATAGAGAGAATAAAACAGATTGAATAGATGAATATTGGTGTGTATCCTTCCATTGAATAATGATGAATAATAGTGTACATAAATAGTACATCCCTGATAGGAAAATCAAGTTGTATGGAGACAACTCATAAAGCTCAAAAAGGCTGACTTACCAAAATATAGCAAACCCCCATGGGTGGATAAAGCACTTCCCAAATCTAGCAAGGACCTCACGAATTGGAAAAATCATGAGTGAGTTGTCAAGGAGATGGAAAAAACATGCTAATCCTAGAAAATGGAGGAAAAGTCATGAAGGATGGGTTGGCAACAAAAGCACCCAGTTTCCTAGTTTGACTAGCTTTACCTTATTCACAGAAAAGCAGGAAAAGCATAATAAAGCAGAATCTGTTGTAAAGTGTTGTATACTAATTATGGATGGTCAAAAGGTGGTCAAGATCAACCTATAATAAGCAGAATCTGTTGTAAAGTGTTGTATACTAATTATGGATGGTCAAAAGGTGGTCAAGATCAACCTATAATAAGCAGAATCTGTTGTAAAGTGTTGTATACTAATTATGGATGGTCAAAAGGTGGTCAAGATCAACCTATAATTAGAAATAAATCCTAGGATATAGATGGCATGTATTGACTTTAAGGTGCAAGTGGATGCCAACTAATTAACCTAGTGGGTGAATAATTAATCAAATGATGATTAATTATTTTATCCTAAGTTATGAGTGGGTTTAATATATTCCAACACCCCCCTATAAGTATGAATTTATGATGGTATGAAAAAAAATATGGATGCATATAGGGCCCAGCAACAAGGCTATGGTCACCCTTTAACAATTATTATGTCCAGAAAAGTGAGGAAAGAGGAAAAACCACATGGGGAAAATCCTCCCTCAAGAAAGGAAAAGGCACAAAATTTTGAAATAATATGTCTTCAACATATCCTTATCTTCACTTGAATGAGCTGAGTGAACTGCTTCTGGATGGAATACTTGTTGAAGAAATCATGAACTCCATGATCATGCGTTGGAGTGTAGAACCTGCAAGAAGGATGAGGAGAGACTCCTTGTATCTCATCATATGATGAAGTAGGAGCATTATATTAATGCTTCTTTCTGCTGTCAAACTCTGATATGCAAACATAATCTGAAATGGAAAAGAGATCTGTTCATACTCCTTCCCAAAGAGTACAAAAATTAAGACAATTTATTTCACACCCAATTCCCTGAATAGCTGCAAAATTGTGATATGAATCACATGTCAATCTTCGAATATGATGTAGCACCTTTCCAAATATGATATGAGGCTGATAAAACTATGATATATCAGAAACATTAGCATATGTAATAGAAAAGGCAAAGGATTCAGTGGCTCCATGAGGATATAAGTCTAGACTAGGAAAATTATGAGAAACCGGGGAAAACTGATAGGTGTAAAAATATGAATGATGGATGGACATAAGATCTGAACCATGAGTGCTTAGAATAGATCCAAACATGTTTGATATTAGTCCAAATATTACTAATGACATGGATAACCAGCCACTAAAAGATAGGAAAGACTTCAAACCATGTAAGATAAGTAACACTGCATAAGAGACCAATGAGGAATCAACTAGTGAACTTGGGATTTGTATAGTCTTAGGGTTATTCAGAGGTATGGTAGATGGTATGGATGGTGGTATGATATGTGTATCAACCTGAAAATATTATTCTAAATCATAATCCAAAGGATCACATATAAGCATATCAGTAGACTCATGGGAATGCACTGGTAATGAATCATATGTATGAAAGGAGGAAAGAATGAGATGTTCACAATCTTCAAGAAGGATCTGAGTATTGATGCCAAGAAAAAAGGAGGATATGCTAAAGAACATTAGATAAATTAAGGTAAGTGGTATGACACACATAAGGCTTGATGTGGCTAAGCAAACATCCTGGAAGTCACTGGGTTGCGCACCATCAATGAGAGAGGTATGCACAAGGTGTGAAGAATCTGGCACATAGATCTCAGAATCTAAGATAGGAGATTTAGAGAACAATGAATGGGTTATAATATCATCATCAATATCAATAGCATCTCCATAAGTTACTTATTTTTCATCAATAGTATCACAAGAAGAAAATCACCTTCAAGAGACACAGAAAAAGATGGCTCTTCAATATTTGCTTCTTCATTGAAGGAGGAAGCATTGGAATCAAAGATGGTAGCAATAACATGAACTATATGAGAAATTTATTCATCATGATCAACTTCATCAGAGAATGTAGAGGCCAAGAAATCTTGAGAGAGAAAACAAGAGGAGATGTTGGGTTTGCTCCATGCTTCATCTTCTATTTCCTGCAAACCAAAAGCTTTATCCAAAATTTTCCAAATCCAGAATGGAAATTCAAAAAAATCTATGAGATGATGTATATTTGGATACATTGCCAAGCACATAATTCCATAATCTCTATCACAATTATTTAGCCAATCAATCTTCTCTTCATAAGACTCAGGTTCACTCAATGCACCAATGGAGACATCAAAGAGACATTGCCTCTTCAAGTATGCGCTAATCTTTGGCTTCCAATCAGAATAGTTGAAAGGATATAGTAGAGGAAATTTTGAATCCATATATAAGTTGTTGATATGCTCTAGGAGATACTCTCTGCAACCTGCAAAACAAACTAGGAGAAAATCTTGTAAGATAGATAATCTCTTCTTCAGAGAGGGATAGGAGACTAGATGCGCTCCTCAACTCTGTAGAACTTGATCTCCTTGTAGCTCTGATACCATGTAGAAATAATATATCAATTCTATGAGCAATGATGTTAAGAAGAAGCACAAGAAATAGATCTTTCTACTAAGAATTCTCACAAGCACACACAAGAAAAATAGAGAGAAGAAAAGAGACTGAATCACATGAATGAAGAGATGAATATTGGTGTGTATCCTTCCATTAAATAATGATGAATAATAGTGTACATAAATAGTACATCCTTCATAGGAAAATCAATTTGTACGGAGACAACTCATAAATCTAAAAAAGGTTGACTTACCAAAATATAGCAAACCCCCATAGGTGGATACAACACTTCCAAAATCTAGCAAGGACCTCACGAATTGGAAAAAGAATGAGTGAGTTGTCAAGGAGATGGAAAAACCATGCTAATTCTAGAAAATGGATGAAAAGTCATGCATGATGGGTTGGCAACAAAAGCACCCAGTTTCCTAGTTTGACTAGCTTTACCTTATCCATAGAAAATTAGGAAAAGTAGAATAAAGAAGAATCTACTGTAAAGTGTTGTATACTAATTCTGGATGGTCAAAAGGTGGTCAAGATCAACCCAGAATTAGAAATAAATCATTCCTAGTATATAGATGGAATGTATTGACTTTAAGGTGCAAGTGTATGCCAACTATCTAAGCTAGTGGGTGAATAATTAATCAAATAATTATTAATTCTTTTATCCTAAGTTATGAGTGGGTTTAATATATTCCAATAGTATATACAGTTGTTAATATACTAAACAGAGGACAACTCAGAATTAATAATGACAAAACCCCTTACCAACTATGGTATGGAAGACCTTCCTCAGTCAAATATTTCAAAGTGTTTGGTAGCAAATGCTACGTAAAAAGAAATGAATATGATCTTGGTAAGTTTGAGTCTAGAACTGATGAAGGAATATTTTTAGGATATTCATCCACCAAGAAAGCATATAGATGTTACAATCAAAGGCTACACAAAATCATAGAAAGTGCAGATGTAAGAGTGGATGACATAAAACCAGAAGAATAAAAATCTAAGATGAAGATGAAGACTTGCAAAATAATGGAGTTTATGATGAAGAAGAAAAGGTAGAGAAAGAATATTCACATGAAAGTGAAGATGAAGACTCTCCAAGGCCTGATATAAAAGATCCATCTAGAAGAATACAAAAGGATCATCGTGAGACACAAATCATAGGTGACAAATATGTTGGAGTTAGTACAAGAAGAAGAATACTATGTAATTAACAATCCTTAATTTTAGTGGTGGAACCTACGAAATTTGCAAAATTCAGCAAAGATGATGACAGGATCAAAGCCATGAATGAAGAGTTGGATCAAATTGAGAAGAGCCAAACTTGGGAACTAGTTCCAAGACCTGCAAATAAGAATATTATAGGAACCAAGTGGGTCTTCAAAAAGAAGTTCAATGAAAATGGAAAAGTGATAATAAACAAAGCAAGATTAGTGTGTAAATGATAGCGGCTCAAGTAGAAGGTATTGATTTTGAAGAAACATTTGCACCTGCAGCAAGACTTGAAGCAAACCGAATATTTTTGGAATTTTCACGTTATAAAAAATGCAAAGTATATCAAATGGATGTCAAGTCTACATTTTTTAATGGTAAACTAGAAGAGGAAGTCTATATTGAACAACCTGAATGTTTCCTCTTGTAAGAAAATGAAAACTATGTTTGCAACTAAAAAAGGCACCTTATAGTCTCAATCAAGCCCCAAGAGAATGGTTTTCAAGGATAGATAACTATTTGAAGCAACAAGGATATAAAAGAGGAGCCACTGATAGTAATCTCTACATAAATATCCAAGAAAATAATATGATCATTGTTGTTGTTTTTGTGGATTATATCATGATTGGAAGCAATCTACAAATACTAGGTGTAAACTTTGCTTATGAAATGAAGAAGGAATTTGAAATGTCAATGTTGGGTGAATTACCATTCTTCTTGGGATTGCAAATTTATCAATCAGACAATGGAATATTAATTTCTCAAACCAAGTGCATCAAATACATGCTTAAGAAGTTTAAGATGGAAGACTCCAAGCATGTTAGCAGTCATATGATCACTAGTTGTAAGTTGAGAAATAATGATGATTGGAAGTGGATCATACCATGTATAGATCTACGATAGGAAGCCTGATATATGTTATAGCTACACGACCAGATGTGATGAAAGTTGTAGGATTGGTTGCTAGATTTCAATCAGATCCCAAAGAAACACATGTGGCTGATGCAAAAATAATTCTTAGATATATAAACGGCACTGTGGATTATGGTTTAGGGTACCCAAAATGTCAATACTTAACTTTAAAAACATTCACTGATGTTGATTGGGAAGGAAGTGTTGATGACTGAAAGAGTACCAGTGGAGCAGCATTCTTTTGGGGAAATTGTTTGGTATCATGGTTAAGAAAGAAACAATCCTCCATAGCACTATCTACAGTAGAGGCTGTATATATTGTTGATGCATCATGTTGTTGCACTCAAGTCATTTGGACAAAGCATACATTGGAAGACTTACCTCTGAAGTATGAGCATCCAATAATGATAAATTGTGACAATACAAGTGCCATAAAAATATCAAAAAATCATGTCATGCACTCCAAAACAAAGCACATACCAATAAAATATCACTCTCTAAGAGATCAAGTGTCTCAAAAAGTGGTCAAATTGGAATATATTAATACTAAAGAATAGATTGTTGATATATTCACTAAGCCACTACCCAAAGAAGAATTTGAGCATTTTAGACATAAGTTGGGAGTAATATATTTACAATGAATAAAAAGGAGAAAAGGAAGCATGTCAAGGGGATATATGTTGCCAGGGGGAGCTGTCAGAAGGAAGCCTTTGTCATTAATGTCAAAGGGGGAGAAAATTGGAAAATTGAGAAAGTGTGGTCATCAATGCCAAAGGAGGAGAATGTTGAGTATGGTTGCCATTGATGTCAAAGAAGTTCAATAATGACAAAGGAATAACCTAGGACATGATGACATGGCATGTAGGATGAAGTTGGCATAGATAAAATCAGCATGTTTTCCCCCATTCTCTGGATACTTCACCTTCCAAGTTTGATGAAAGTAAGAATCCACCCTAGGGTCAGCACACAATTTCATGAATACATTTTCAAAGGAAAATCGATAAGGAGGATTGATCGATTATATAATCAATTAATTGATTTTTGAAATAACCATGGTACAGGGTCATTGATCCACCATCGATCACTATAAATATCGATGAATATCCAAACACTAGATAGTGCTTTAAGTCTTACAGGGATGAAAACTTGAGGACAAGGAAAGGTAGATATCGATGGTTGGGATTGAATCTAGAACAAGAAGATACGATCTTGTTAAAAGTCTGGAGAAATCTAAAAATGCAAGTTGAATCAGAAAATCGAAGAACTACGATCTAAGAGAATATAGATCGATGACGAGGAAAGGATCTGCAAAGTAAATGTGCGCAGAAGATAACATTTTTGAGCGCCAAAGTGAGGTTTTGTGTTTGATAGTTGATCAATGGACGAGGAGGATTCTGCAAGTAATTGATGGTTCACAGGAATTTTGGAAAGAGATTTGTGGAAGGATATTATGGAATCCCATTTCCAAAAACTTGGAAAGCACATGCGCAACACCCAATCCACAATTGTGGAAAGTTAATTGCAGAAAGGTAAATGCGAAAAGATAATTGCGGAAAGGCGGTTTGCAGAAAGATAAATGCAAAAATATAAATGCAGAAAAGTCATTTCAGAAAGGAAATTGTGGAAGGTCGTGACTGATAAATTTAAACATAGTTAAAAATGATAAACAAAGTATATTAATAATCTACAAGAACAAAACTAATATATAAAACAGAGTCTACCATTCCTGTAGATTGCAGAACTAAGAAGAATATACACGATAACATTAGAAAATAACAAGTTAGTTAATTTTGAGTTATGATGAATAAAAGGGAGCATGACTGTATAAACAGAGAAGTGATTGTTATTTAAGGGACGTGTTTGAAAGGACATCATTTGTTGTGAAAGGTCATGATGACGTTGTGTGATGGTTTAAATGAAAAGACATGAGTTTCCAAGATTGAAGAGATGTGGTGATATATGTGTTAAAGGTGTTTATAGACAAAGGTTTGAGAGGAAGAATGTGTCTCTACAGTCCAGATCATAGCAATAACTAAAAGAGGCAGAGACCAGTGACATGAAGAATTATCTGTGATGGAGTTGAATAATAAGAGATATGGAAGATTGATAAAACATATTAGGGTGCCATAGTGGTGCTAGGGCTGGAAGCAAGCCTGCAAGGTGTTGTAGCCTCCTTCCAGTAGTAGCTGGAAAACGAGGTGTTGGTGCATCCTTGTCTGTTGGAGTAGGCAGAAGAACTAGGTTATTGTAGCACCCTTGTTTGTTGTAGCAAGAAAAAATATGGGGTGTTGATGCATCCTTTCTGTAGCAGTAGATAAACAATTTTGTAAAATTCATCTTATTAATGAGTTTGAGTTTGTGGTTTTTTCCTTGAGGTTTCCATGATAAAATTATGTGTCCTGACTTGTTTGATTCTTTGTGTGTCTTGTATTAATTGTTTTAATAAAACAAAAATAAGGAAATACGGATTCACCCCCCCCCCCACCTCTTAGTATTGCTGGATAATCCAACATGCACTACCTTTTGTCCAATCCATTCATATTCTATATTGATCATGAAGCTATGAAATATCTAGTGAACAAGCCACTCCACCATGGTCAAATATGCCATTGGCCCCTTCTATTCCAGGAATTCAAATTTGACATTATTGTCCAACTAGGGAAGGAAAATGTTGATCCCAACCATTTGTCTAGAATTGAAATAGGTGAAGAAATCGATAGAATTAACAACTACCTACATAGTGTGCACCTCTTTCTAGTTTAAGCAGTCTCGATGGAGTTGGATGATATTGCACAGTTCCTACACGAGGGTCGAGCACTAGAAGGAATTCCATAAAACAAAAAGAATATGTTGGAAATGAAAGTTGCACCTACACCATATACCTTAATGAATGAATTTTTGGATAAATTGGGACCATACGAGATTCCTTGGATATGTGTACTAGAACATGAACAATATCAAAACATCATCGATGAAGCACATAGTGGACCCACTAGAGGACACTTTCAAGCTGACACAACCACGAGGAAAATATTGCAAGTAGGTTTATGGTGGTTGATGCTCCACAAGGACTATAGAAAACATGTATCTAAGTGTGACAAATTCTAATGGATGGGATGATCATTGGCCAAGAACGAAATGCCATTATTTTTTGTTAATCCCACCCTCACATTTGAAATTTGGGACATCAAATTTGTGGATCCATTCCCTGTTTTAGGTCAACGAACATGAGCACCTTATACCATCACATCTATCGAATACGTCACCAAATGGGCCGAGGCTAAGCTAGTGCAAACATTTTTAAGTGAACTAGAAACCGAGTTAATTTAAGAAAATATTGTCACAAGATTTGGTTTTCCCCTCACCATGATAAGCGATCAAGGCACACATTTTGTCAACAAAAATATAAAAGTGTTGGTGAATGAAACGATGATCTACCATCAGAAGATCACAACCTATCACTGACAGTAAAATGGAGCAATCTAAGCATTCAACAAAATGTTTACAAAAGCATTGACAAAAAAATACAGGATTGAAAAGGACAACTGGGACGACAAACTTTCCACTATTCTATGGGCCTATTAGAAAACCTATAAATGATCAATGAGGAAGACACCTTTCAAACTAGTTTATGGAAAATAAGCAGTCATCCCACTACATTTCAAATAGTAAGCATCAGTTATAGCAGATGTGATTCACCTGGATACTACTCAAGTAAGAGAGGACCGAAACTTTGAATTTATCTGTCTTGAGGAACATGGACGGATGACAATTCATCATCGGGAGGTCCAAAAACAAAAACAAAAATCCTGGAATGATCGATACATACAACGGAAGGACCTTGCAGTTAGAGACCTTGCATTACTATATAATAGTTAGATAAAAGGCAATCCCAAGAAGTTACACACTGCTTAGATGGGACAGTATATCATTAAAGAAATGGATAACAATGGATCAGTTTGACTAAGAACTCTTCAAGGATGAGTATTTTCCTTAAAAATATATTGACTATAGAATGGGTGCACGCTGACTAATAGTTGTGTCACTATTTGGTCGAGCATTGTAGCCCCCAGGTTTGTGCCCAGTTGTTTATTTGTTAATTAAATGTAATAGTGAAAAAAATGGGAAAGAAAAAGAAAGGGGAAATGGATGAAACAGTTGGATAATGACCTATTTTTAATATAAAATAATTCTTAGACATTGTTGATGGCAGGAAAATTGAATGCAATGACTGTAGACTAGCAAGCAGAAAGTGAGCAAGAACAAAGGATGAGGAGGAGGAGTCAGCCCCCACCTTGATCCCATCGATGAGAAGGATTGAGTAGTTAGACTCCAACCGACAAATTAATATAGCATCGACCAATTTGACTGTTAAACAACACATCACCTATTGCACAATATCGTGAACGACTGCACCGATGAAGCCATGAGGACCAACTGAAAAAAAAGGAATGAGAGGACAGTTTGCATGTGAGAAGAAACTAAAACCCATCAAATCAACAGTTAATTCCTTCACCTACTACTCCAAATCAATTGTCGATCCCTCCACCTATAAATACACATTTGCAGCAGGATTGGGATCATGTTTGCAAAGATATTAACCAAGTTCACTTAGAAGCCACTCCATCCCGAGCTAGAAAACTTGATCCTCTACCTTATACTTTCATGGATCCTAAAAGAAGAAACACCACTACAAGATCCATGAAGACAACCATGAAAAACTTGCCTGAGTTGGAGGATCTAACAATGTCACAATTGAGAGCTCGCCTTCATAGAATTCGTAGAGCCTGGACAGAAGAACATCAATGGCAAAGGTACTTGAAGGAATTAAGAGAATGGGGTGTTCAGAACAACAAGTGGAATGAATCTAGAGATAAATTTTCCACTGCAAAGACATGCCACTATCTCGGTGCCCCCAAGTTCAACAGTTTTGATGGCTTAAAATATTTAATTGCCCAATACATTGTGAGAAGATACCATAATGGAAAATTATGGTTCGACCAACCCATGGATATCAAAACCCAAGTCATTGCAGAAGTAATAGGTATACCATGAAAAGGCCTTATTGTACTAGTCAGATCCAACCTAACAATAGTCGAAGAGTTCACCGACTCCATGTAGGGGGGAAAATCCAAATTTCTTGCTATCATAAGATCTAGAATGGTGGTTAGAAACATGCAACAATCATCATTTCTATCTTCCTAAATAGCACAATACTACCGTCCGATATTCAACACGACATGATAGAAGTCGTCAAAGTTGTCGCTTCTTAAGGAAATTTTTTTAACTGGACTAATGACTTGGAAAGCATCGTGTAGACGACTTACAAAAAATGTCAAGAAATAGGCATGACAATTAGTTACTCTTCTCTACTCATATGGATAACAATGTCCAGGATCACACCTATCAGTGATCCCTCATTCACAACAAAGTATACGACAATAATGTACAATTTCAAAGTCTTTCAAACTCATGGTTACTCCAAAGGCCCTATAGTCACCAAAATGTGGCTCAAGTACTGGTTTCAAGTCCTCAAGACCACCTATTCAACATAGAGAGTGCCTCAACAAGTCCTTCATAGTCTCCCTCTGACTATTCACATTCACTTAGAGCTTGACTACACTAAAGTGTGGTATATGCAAGGATTTTTCGGCAACTTCACGGAGCTCGACTTTTACCCCTTTATGCCAGAAATTCTTTTAGACATCAGCAAGCAATCCAACACTGTACATCCAATCCTTTCCTCCACATGGAAAGAGTGGGAAGATATAGAAAATCCCCTAACGAACAAATAAAAATAAGAAGTCTATGAAGTCATTTTATACATCGAAATTTTTGGGTGTCTAGTCGAACAAGAAAAAACACTTGCTATAATTCTTGTGCCTAAATAAACTGCTCAGTCGGTAGTCAAAGACCCGACCTGGGAGAGAAAAGAATATGACGAACCCCAATATGACCAACAGTCAAAACTAGGCCTTTCCAAAGAGAAATTGGACATCGTCATAAACTGCTCAGTCGGTAGTCAAAGACCCGACCTGGGAGAGAAAAGAATATGACGAACCCCAATATGACCAACAGTCAAAACCAGGCCTTTCCAAAGAGAAATTGGACATCGTCATAGAATAAATATTTAGCAAACAACAAACTTTCAAAGAAAAAGGATTGGACAAGTGGAAATGATACTCTAGCCACCAAGAGAAGACGAAATCCAGGAATTACACCCGTAGGCCATGAAAATAATCAAAGATGTCGTAACGAATCATATTACAGTCGATGAGAAAAATGACTAGGTCCTTGCAAGTCAAGAATCTACAGCACAAGTAAAAATGCCCCTTTCCAAAAAGTTAAAAACTCACATACAATCACATGTGCAAGATACTCTTACTATCCCCGACAACTCACCACCAGTGTCATCGACACCTATTGAAGATAAACAACCAGTTATGCCAAACGCTTTATAGGACCCAGAATTTCATGATTTTTGGGCAAATTTTCCTAGTATTTTCCCGATCTAAAAATTTATAGTCACAAAACGTTGGGCTCAGGAAGAGACCACCTCTCCCGACTACCCAGTCCTTCAATCATTGAGTGTCAACATTTTAGACCAGTCATCTATCCCTTCTCCAAGCCGACCACCTCTACCATTTTATCAAACTACTTTAAAGAACATACCAAATATCCCAGATATTATGGATATACCAATGATTATTCAGTTCCCTTCTCCTTCTGTCAGGCCCCATTCTTGAAAAGCATAAGTGTTCCTTCCACAATTTCTATGTTTGCAGCAGCTAGTCTTGTGACATCGACCGTGCCTTTGTCGATGACTGAAAATCTATTGTTGATTGTACCCTTTCCATCTCCCAAGCGCTTACTGACAGCCATCATTGTACCATAGACCGTGCATGCATCGTCGACCATTATTTTATCGTTGATTGTTAGCCTTCGCACATGAGCACCAAAAGTGCGCTTAGAATGGGCTTGAAGCGAGCTAAACTGTAATGATGAAAGCATCGATTCAAAATGAGGTGAAGCCTGGGCAGACCGATGTCTTCTGACAAAAATTATGGAAAGCCTGTAACTGAGGTCAAAATCAATACATGTATCCAATAAAATCTTGCAAACTCATTTAAAATTTAAATTTAAATTAAAAAAGCGATGCACTAGCAAGGACGTGCTCGCGTCTATTTAATTTCCATGTGCGTAAGAGGGGGTTCTTAGCCCTGTTACATAATAACGCACAGGCTACATGGTCGCCCCCTCTCCTCTCTGTTATAACTAGATTTTGTTCTTAAGATTATGTGTCTTATTTTTCAAAGTTGGTTTTTCTATTACCTTTCAATTTTGAGTTGGTTTTGAGGTTTTTTTGGTAATAAGTACATTTTTGTTTGATTTTATGCTTTTAATGATTTGGTTATTTCATTTTTGTTGGTTTTAAAGTTTTTTTTTGGGCTTATTAGTAAATATATATTCTTTAAGGCCTGAAAAGCTTATGATAAAGTTTATTCCAAGTTTTTCTTTATAATCTAACCCTCATTTTTTAGTCCTTTGTCAAATATTTTCATGAGGAGATTCCAGCTCTATTTTTCATGTTTTTGTCATTATCGTTGGAAGCATATTAAGAGGTGATGGAAATGAATTCTAGAAAACAAAAAGAGGTTTTTTTCCAAAACAGACTCATTCAAAAAAACCTCTCTCAGTTTTGAAACAACTATTATCGTTTGAGAGATTCAAATTCATCTTTGTGGCCTATTGTTCAGGGTTTCAATTATTTAATAATTTCATGTTCAAAGTCACACATTTACAGCATCTATTCCGATCAATTGAAGGGGAATTTTTAAAAACCAAGAGAGGTTTTTATTCATAATGAGCGCATTTAAAACAACCTCTCTCCGGTTTTGCACAAGTATCCCAGATCGAGAGATATGGAGGCGTATTTAAGACCCATTTTTCAGAAATTTGATTTTGCTATTTTTAGCCAATTAGTTTTTAATCTTTGAAATTTGGTTAATGTAACTATTGAGTAGTTTCAAATTATACCTAAATAAGAGAATATGGAACTAATTCATATTATATCTTTGTAATTATATAAGGAGGAGAGGAATACAATGCAACGGTTGGAATTTTGACTCAAGGAGAGGCTTTTAAGCTCTGATATCTCAAGCTAGCACTTATAACTCTTATGTAAGTGGAGGACTGTTATTGATTATATATAAAATGATAAGCCTTTTTACCTGTCATGTTGTTTCATTTCTGATCTGGTTGATTGCTCAATCTGCAATTTCATTTCTTATTTAAAGGTTTTATTCATGTAAATGCTTGTAGCATGTGGGTGGAATTAGTATTTCATGTGTAATGTTTATGGCTTATTGGGATGTGTTTGATCCCCATTTTATATAAATTGTGCATGATTCAGTTCTGTATTAGCTTGTGAATGTTTATTAACTCCTTGCTGATGAAGTTTTAAACCAAAACCCTAAAAAACCAATTTTATTCTATTTCTTTTTGAGATTGTGTTAGCTTGTTCTTGTGGTAGTCTAGGAACAATTTATAACACAAACACTCTCCATGTGCAGAGGCTATGTTCCTACATCGTCGACCGTACGTGTATGATCGACCATGCCTACATCGTCGACCATGTCTATACAGTCAAACATGTCTGTGTCATTGAACATGACCATACCATTGACCTTGTTAACTACACCACTTTCATCGACCACTATCCAAGGGTTGATTAATCTTCCGACAACATCGACCATTCCTTTGGTATTGACTATTTCATATTTGATGACCAATCTACCTCCAAATTCAACAGTAGTGACCACACCTCTTCCTTCATTGATCATAACAGCTTTAGATGGTCCCTCACAAAAGAAGAAGGACAAAAAGAATAAGAGAAGCCACCATAAGTGACCCTCAAGCTTACAAAAAATATTCTTGACTTTTTCTTGTTGTCGTTGCTTCCACTTGGCCATTATTTTATTTAGACTAATCTAGACTTTAAACTAATACCATTATTATTTAGAAAATATTTCCATGGAACCAAACTTTAACATCATAGTTGAACTATGTGATATTTTTTTACTCAAGAACAACAAAACCCATAATTTTCAAACTTATTACTCACAAACTTGTTGTGCCAAAGGCTTTGAAAGTCGTTTGGTTTCTATAAATTCATTGACATCAAAATAATTATTTTAAGTAAAATATATTGTAAATTAGAAACTATGAAAACCCTCGATAGTATGAGGCAAGTCCATTTTATAGTAGAGAGATAAATATAAAGTGAAAAAGGTTGCAAGTGCACATCACAAATGATCATATGGATGGTTTCACCAATATTGAATTGTAAATATTATTGCATAATTATTTAGAATTATGTAACCAGGAGGTCAAATAGATGTTGGTTATACACACACACACACACTTTTGGATGTTGACGTATATATCCATGCTTTCCTTGTAATGTAAGGTACCGACTCAATTTTTTGTATTGCATAAAACTCAAGTGCAATGCTTAACATGTTTTATATGAATTTCATAATGAATATACCTACAGTGCAAAACATAAATTAAATGTATTTAGATGGAAATGTTTCCTCTACTTCAAGCTCAATAAAAGAAAATGATATTGAACATACTCATTCTACTTGGGTTGTTTATTCTTATTATAGGAACATTCATCTCATATAGTATATCGTTGATATTATAAATTAATCCATTGGATTCTAGTACTTCAAATGCATACAATGAGAACATATAATATATTTTTGAGATTATAAACTGACTCATTGACTTTCCTCTACTTCAAATGCATACAACAAACTAGAGGTGCATAAAATAAGGAGATATTTGCAAGATAAACTTTAATAATAATATGAGGTCATGCAATTGCATTAAATATTTTCACTCACTTTTGGTTAAGAGAAGAAATGCATGTGTTAGATCTTCAAAATCTAAGCCAAACTTGTTGCATGTAAGTAAAATAAAATAAAATAAATGAAAAAGAGAGAGACAAATCATAGGGTTTTGGATACTGCTTTGTAGAAATTGTTGCACTAGGTTCAACAAGATCAATGAAGAACCAATCTAGTTGAAACAATAAATATCCAAAAAATATAATATGACAATATAAAAGAATCCATATGAATAAATATATATAATATGATGAAAATATGAGATGATTTTATATACCATGAAAGTGTCGTCATGAAGGGATGTGTGTGTGTGTGTTACATTTTCCTTCCACTAAAAAATGCTTTGTCCTCAAAGAATTATTGAAATGATTCCCTTCAACTCTCATTCTGGCTCAAAATGTCTTATCAATATATTTTGTGCTTATGTGACACTTGACGAAACAAGATTATCTTATTATTTACGAATTACAAAAGAAAAATTGTTGCATCAACAATTAATCGATCCACTCGAAGTTGAACTTCACTAGAACTTTTTGTTGAGCACCTGTTTGGATGTAACTTTTGGTTTTTGGCTTCCACACAAGTTATCAATTTTGTCTCTCTTCTTTCTCACATTTGTAGTTCATCTATAAAAAAAATGTTTATATATAGATAGATAGATAGATAGATAGATAGATATAGGCACACACACACACATTGATCTTGTCATTGTTCATATTGATTCTTGTGAATTTTGATGAAAAATTAATGAGGATTGTCCTCCCTTATCTTTTTGTGTTTTGTCATGGGGGGAATTAGTTGTGTTCCGTAGGCATATTTATTAATATAAAAGTGACTTTATATTCCTAAAGTGAATTTGTACTTTATAATTTTAAATTGTGCAACCCAAATATTTTAGTGTGCATTTAAATTATTAAAATGTATTTATGAGGTGCATTAAATAAGGGCCCTCTAATTAAACAAATCTTAGCCATTGATTAGATTAGTTAAGTTAGTTAGGGTTAGATTGGGTAAAGATAAAGTACAAATACATACCTAGGGAAAGGAGAAAAACACCAAGTTTTATAGCGAGAGAAGCCACACAAAATACTTAACAAACAAGTTGCACAATTTCCAAGGTAGATCTATAGTATTGTAGCAATATGCACAGTATGGATTTGAAGGAGAAGACTGTTTGTACAAAATGTTGTTTGCACAGATATCAAGGTAGGGTTTACATAGATCTTGAGGCAGTATTTATGCATAGGTCCCAAGGCATACTTGACACAAAAAATGAGACTATTTGTTGAGCATTGATGTATAAGACGTATTTCATCCTGGGCATAGATAGCAAGACAAAAATATAGTATTTACTGTCGTACCTGTACTAGTTTGCGGGCATGTGTGAGATTTATTAGAGGTTATTTGTTGTTGCTACTGAGATAAGTGTAATGATTATTTCTACAAGTTTAATTTATAAATTTTAGATTTGGATCTAATTTGAATTAATAAGAAAATCTCTCTAAGGGGTTTTCCCCAATCTTGGGTTTTTTAATATATTTATGTTATAGGTGTAGAGGGTGAACCCTTTCTTGATGAAAACCCCATGTAATCCATCATATGTAAAATATGATGGTTCTCCTACTTCCATACATTTTTAGGGATTACAATTTTTGTTTTTTGAATAAGATATACTTGTGAGAATATTTTTTTTCTTTGTTTGATAATTCTTATAATATATTACAACCTATGTTTAATATTTCTCATGGGATATTCAATGCCTTTTTGTTGTTTCTCATGAGATTTTATAGTTTTTTTCTTGTCGGGTTTAGTGGGTGGGGAAATTAAGGAAAGTCCTCACTCATCATGATTGTTGATTTAGGGTTGATGTAGATTCCACAGGAATAGATGAATGTGGAAGCTAAGGGGGAGGGTGCATGTATGGTTTTGATTGTTTAAATTTAGAGTCATGTTATATTATTGTTCATTTATTTATTTATCGAGTATAATAGTGTGCAGGTGCAAAGTTAGGTGAGTTTTACATTGAAAATAACAAACCATAGTGGGTTTAGGATTAATGTATGTTCCACATATATTGGGCAAAGGAAAAATCTAGGGGGATGTATGGTTCCCTATGTGTTTGATCAAATTAGAGGCAGAAGGCTAAGGAGTAGGAGGTATTCCTTCTTCTATCGTAGTATAACTTAACTAATTTGTTACTACATCATTATATCATGTTTTTGTTTCATGAATTTAGAGACCATGTAGTGCAAGTAAAGGAAAGTGGATGGTTGGTGATGTAATTGTTGAAATGTCTTTGTGTGAGAGAGATATGGATGAGTGGGTAAACCTGCTTTAGGAGGTATGCATGATTTGATGTGGTTTTGATTAAATTAGATTCATATCCTTATATTTCCTCTTTCTATTTCAATGGGTAAATGAAGGTGTAAGAGCACTAATAACACTACTAAAATCTTCTTTTGTGTAGTTACAAAAGTTTTAAGCAGAGGGTGAGTTCTACATTTTCTCATAACAACCCACATTGTAGGTTTAGGGCCAGTGCATATTTATGGGTATAATGGGTGAGGTGAAGGTTAAGGATTAAGGAGGTATGCATTATTCTATGTCGGTTGAACTTAACTAATTTTTTTTTACATCATTATATCATGTGTTTGTTTAAATATAAAGGTAATGTAGTGTAGGTAAAAGAAAGTGGATGGCTACTAATGAAATTGTTGAAATGTCTTGGCGTGAGAGATATGGGCTAGTGAGTAAACACATAGGCATATGGTGAGTTCTGTTTTGGTTCAAAACCCATGTATTCTCTGCTATGAAATCATCCTTGCTTCAAATTCAATCTTTTTCCTCCCTCCTTAGCTAGTTAGCGTTTGCAATTTCAGTCTTTGCACAATATATACCTAATTGGATGTGATTGTTTTCCTTTGTTTAGTATAATATTTCTCATGAGTTTTTAATGTATTTTAAAGATTTCTCATGGTATTTTTTGGTCTCAAACTAATATTTTATGGTTATTTTATTTTATTTATTTTGTGGTTTAGTGGTTGGAGAAATCAAGGCTTGTCCTAACAACCCATTTTGTGGATATAGATAAGTGTAGTGACTGAAGTTGAATCTTGAGGTGGTATGTATGTTTCCATGTGTGTTTGTTAAAATATAGGCATCTTACATTATTTGTCATTTATTCGATTATTGAGTGCAATGCTATGTAGGTAAAGGAATGTGGTGGTTCACTAATAAAGCTATTGAAACATCTATGTGAGAAAGATTGTAGTATACCATGAAAAAGAAAACACAAAGGTGAGTTTTATTTAGGTTTATAATTTTTGTTCAAGTGAGTACTTCAATTTATTATTCCATGTGTATAATCCTATAATCACTAATTCCATGAAAATGAGAATATTTTTTTTTTAATTCTAGAGTGCACGTGCTTTTCCAAACTTAACATTGATTACCCATTTCCTTATTCAACTAAAACTAAGTTTTTACCATGAAAAAAGTGAAATGGACCATGTGTGAGTTGATGCTTTGATATTAATTTGGTCCATGAGAGGGATTATCAAGAATATGCATGAAAACAAACTTGGAAACAAATATCTAAAACACCAAATTATAGTATTTACATATCGAAACTAAAATGTGAACTCATCCATATATAAATCACAAAATCACAATGATGCATCCTTTAGACAATTATAGAACAAAAATTCCATTAGAAAATCAATTATACAATATACATAGATATTAGAAATCAAAATCAGTAAAGCACTATACAATGAGATGAACATGATCGATAATCAGTGCCAAGAAAGAAAATCACTTTGAATGCCCACTTATAAACTTAGCTTCTTTCTATTATTATAATAATGTAGGAGGAGTCGGAGGAAGAGACAAGAATAAGAAGATAATTTGTTGATTGGACTACACCAACTTTCCCAATGGTTTCATCCTATTGTGCATGGTTGTTGTAATGTCCAATTATAGTTCATTGTTAAAAATGCATATCAATGTGTGCATAATTATGTGGCTAAATGCTAGTGCAACTAGGCCATAGTGTAATGATTGTGTGATTGAGTTGTTAGTGAAACTATCTCATTATGTTTCTATCCATAAATCTATGAATGTTAGTGTGAATGGGTTGTAGTGTAATGATTAGGCAACTAGACTATTAGTGAAACCACAATATCATTATTTTTTTAATGTATATGAAACTATACAAATATAAAAAAAATTATTATTGAGCCGTGCTATGAAGATGGAGGTTGAATTTTCCATCTTTGTAAAGTAGGCCAAAGTTCTTAGTTGTTTGACCATTATATGACCCCAAACACCAAAAGTCCAAAAATCATTAGATCCTTATTAACCATTAAAACTTAATAGTGAATATTTAAGGAATTTAACCATTAATTTGAAGCTATACCCTAATTTAGTAGCCTGTAAATTTCAAGATTGAAATAATTGATTTGGGATAATAAATTTTAAATTTTTAGAATATAGTCTCCTAAATGTTAAATTCCAAGTTTCATCATGGAAATGGTTCTCCAAAAATCGGTGTTAAAAGAATGGTTACTTTTTTTTATATAGTTAAGCAATTTAAAAAAATATCCAAAGAACATTGTTATTGCTTTCATTTTTTGGGTCAAAAGCAGTAGTCGAAACTCTACGATGTCAAAATATTTCACAAATGTTTCAATTACACAAACTCTAAACACTCCCCAGGGAAGCACAACATAATATCATTGTAATTATGGGAGTGTCGTAAAAGTACATGTAGCATATGTCCTTCTAGCTAGCACAAATTAATTCAATGGTGAATTTTTAATAGAAATGTGGCATTTATCCTGTAGGAAATGTGAACCAATTCTAGGTTTCTTAAACTCCACCAATCTATTAATTTGGAGATCTTGAGTTTTTTTATATGTTTATGAGAAATACCATGGGATTATTAATGTTTGCTAAATGAAATAATAATAAATATTTGTATTCAACTCTATGTGTTTGTGTTTGAGAACTTTATACATGTATTTTGTATGCAATTATGTGTTTATTAGATGAGATTATTTTTGTGTTTTTTAGATTAAATAATGTTTTTTGTATTCAATTTTATTTGTTTCCTAGTTGAGATAATTTCTATGTTTGCTAGATGAAATAATGATTTTATTAATGCAATTGTATGTTTGTTAGATGAAATGATTTTTATGTTTAATGGATGAAATGATGTTATTATAATTTTGATGTTATTTAATTTATTAATAATTTAAAAATGTGATAAGTTATATATTTCAATTGATTATAAAAATTGATATAAAATTAAATAAAAAATAGAATAAAGACACAACTACAAAATTAAAAATTAAAACAACAATAAAATAATTAAAAAAAGAAATTATATCATATATATTTAATATTATATTATAAATAAGCATACATATATATAATCATAAGTTATACATTATTTACATAATGCAAAATTCACATACATTAAAAAAATTTAAACATATAAATCTCCACAATCACAATTGTTATTTTACACAAAGATTTACATACCTAAAACATACTTTTGCATACAAAAAATCTACAAACACAGACACATAGTTGCATACAAAAATCATGTATACTTGAAAAAAATTTAAACATATAAATCTACACAATCACAATTGCTATTTCACACAAAGATTTAGATACCTAAAACATACTTTTGCATACAAAATATCTACAAGGCACAAACACATAGTTGCATACAAAAATTATGTATAAAAATTGACAAATACAAATAATAAAGCTGCATACAAAAACCATCATTTCATCCATTAAACATAAAAATCATTTCATCTAACAAACATACAATTGCATTAATAAAATCACAAAATATTGCTTTGTTGTAACAACAACAACAAAGCACACAAAATATCGCTTTGTTGTAACAACAACAACAAAGCACACATAATATAGCTTTGTTATAACAACAATAAAGCACAGTTTTTGAGGCTATATGAGTAGAGATCCTAAAATCTCAAAGCCAAGAAAAACTCTCAAATCTATAATTATATTTTTAATGATTAATAATCTTATCTATGCTCAAAAAGATTTGAGAGAAGCGTCTTGATGTCACTATAACTTTGACATGTAAAAAGGCTAGGAAGGTTGGTATTGCAACAAAGATTATGAAACTGAGATCTAATGTGGGTGTATGCACAACACTCTAAGAGGAAGTGATTTTCATCCTCAATGTTCATATTTTCACTGATATCGAAGATCATTTCCACTCATGGTGTTATAAGATCTACCCAACGACCTGTTTCACTATGGAGCTCATGAGAGTTCGTTCTTATATTGCCTATACTAATTTTTTTGTTTAAAGTATTTAAAACATAGAGATACTTTTGATATTCTAGAGTAGGGTTGATGACCTCCTTATACTATCTTAATTTTATTTTTGCCTCTAAATCTTTCTCACAACACATTTTCTCTTTAAACTTAGAAGTAACAATATTTGTAATGTTATTATTTTACAATGCAACATTTTCGTCGATCTTCCAATGGTCTAACCAGGCCCTGGTATCTTTATACCAGCCTCTCTTGAGCCTTGGGTGGTTTTGGGTGGAATTTAAAGCTATCTATGGTCATACATGTTATTGATTTTGTGCTTGTACAACAGGGGCCTAGTCATAGCTAGGCTTTTGATAGGGGAAAGACCCACTTTTATAAAGAGAATGGGGTGCAGAGTATTGCTTTTAATTTTGAGGTTATACATTATAAAATACTTATGGAATTGCTCAATATTTCTCCAGAATTCTCTAAAGGTATGTTTTTTTCTTGAAAAATAAATAATAAAACTAATCATAAATATATAAGGTAAGTAAATTGATGATGATGATAGATGATGGTTAACATCCACTGAGACCAAACTTTGATCTATCGGACCTAAAGAAACAAATTAATTAGTTTGTTTTAAAATTGTATTCCTATACTCAAAGAGCTTGGTGAGGAGAGTCCCGAGCTCACTATAATTTTGACAAGTTAAAAGGCTAGGAAGGTCGGTATTGCAACAAAAGATTATGAAACTGAGATATAATGTGGGTGTACGCAGGGCACTCTAAGAGGAAGTGGTTTTCATCTTCAATGTTCCTATTATCACAAAGATGATAGATCCTTTTCACCCATGGTGTTTTAGGAACTGTCCAACAACCTGTTTCACTATGGAACTCATGAGAGTTCGTTCTTATCCTGGCTATATTATTTTTTTTCTTTGAACTTGTTAAAACAGATATATACTTTTGATTTTCTAGAGTATGGTTAATGACCTCCTTATAATATCTTAATTTTCTTTTAGCCTTTAAATATTTCTCATTTTTATTAATAAAACTATAATGATTAAAAATATATAATTATAATATTTTTATAAAATATGAAAATTCAATTAATACTATTTTATAATTTAAAATATGAAAATATGATATTTTTAAATATATAATATTAAAATTATATATATATAAATATTTTATAATTTAAAATATTAGAATATTTTTAATACATAATATTTGAAAATTTTATATATAAATATTTTATAATTAATATTTTTTAATACATTATATTTGAAAATTTTATATATAAATATTTTATAATTAATATTTTGTAATACATTATATTTGAAAATTTTATATATAAATATTTTATAATTAATATTTTGTACACAACTTTATGATTTGTATTTGTTGATTTTTATATGTAATTATGCCTTTGTATTTGTAGATTTTTTGTATGCAAAAGTATGTTTTAGATATGTAAATCTTTGTGTAAAATAAGAATTGTGATTGTGTAGATTTCTATGTTTAAATATTTTTAATGTATATGAATTTTGTATTATATGATTATATATATGTATGCTTATTTGTAGTATAATAATAAATATATATTATATAATTTTTTTAAATTGTTTTATTGTTTTTTTTAATATTGTTGTTTTAATTTTTAATTTTTTATTTTGTAGTTGTTTTTTAATTTCATTTGTTATTTATTTTTATATCAAATTTTATAATTGATTGAAATATAACTTATCATATTTTTAAATTATTAATAAATTAAATAACATCAAAACTATAATAAAATTAATTTAATAAATATATAAATAAAAATTTTAAAAAATTTAAACAACCTGCTTTGTTGTAACAACAACAACAAAGCACACATAATATCACTTTGTTGTGACAACAACATCAACATCTTTGTTGTAATAACAATAAAGCACAGTTTTAGAGGCCATATGAGCTTTCACCTTTACGTTATGTGTCTTGTTAGTAGAGATCCTAAAATCTCAAAGCCAAGAAAAGCTCTCAAATCTATAATTATGTTTTTAATGCATTAATAATCTTATCTATTTATTATGAAATAAATAAATAAACTATTAAAATGTATTTTATTATGTTAAAGATTATCATATTCAAAAAGTTAAAATTAAACACTAAAGTTAAAGTAATAATATTTAAAATGATTAAATTAAAATAATTAAAATATTTAAACAATAAAAAAATTTAACTTTTATTTATAATATAAATAATTATAATGTAATAAATTATTACGACATTTACTATGTTTATAATATTATATAATGGAATTCCCCGGCTGTAGGTGCCAACACGATTATCACTGCTTTGGGTCTAGTTGAAGAGGCACACAACTGCGCCTCATCGTCACTCCATCTGCCTAGAGCAGGTCGGCCTCCTCCTCATGGTTGTGTTCCTTAACTCCTTCGCTGCATGTGGCACCCCTATAGAAGATGGAGAGTATGGCAACGTCAATTCTCTACTAGCGAACCTTAATGCACATAGATTTATGTGATGTCGTGCTAAATGCCTAAGGCACATGTCATTTCGTCACCTTGTTCCTTTCTCCCCTACAATTCTTCTGGTGAAACCCTCTGTTACTCTTTTTATTGTCGCCCTTCTGGTTATTGCCTGTGCCATGTCGCAACAACAGATAGGAACACCACGACGCGAACGAGCTAGTAGAGGATCACACGCTCAGTGTCCCACTCCTTTCAATGCTCAGGTAATCACATAGGGGTGATCTTGAAATTTCAGACTCCCTTCGCCTTATGATTGATGACTGGGAAGATGAGCTTACTGGCTCCCTCTCAGCGGTCCATCAGACCACAGAATGCAGAAGAAACTATTGGGTTGTGAAGAATATTTTGGTCTGTCTTCTTCTCTGGTCCTCTACCCATCCATTCCCTGACGTCGCCCCTTCTTCAACTCCACCTTTTGCAGTTCCTCTAGCTCTCCCGGCCTTTCCTGTCTCCACCTCTATGTCCATTCCCCTAGCTGAACCCCCTGTGGTTCCCATGGACTTTGAACCCTCTTCTCTCCCCCTGTAGCGTAGAATGAAGACCACCTCAGCAGACAAAAGTAGCATCACTCTCGCTACCTTCAAGTAAACCGAGCCCCTCCCGGTTAAAGGTTCGCCATCCAACAAGGAAGGAGCATCAAGTAGCAGTGAATATTCTAGCGATGAAGATGCTTCCAATAGTGAAGCCGACAACAAGGATGATCTAGGAAAGCAACGAAGCATGGGATTTGGGACTCCCAACACTGAGGAGCCGTACACCAAACCTTAGCCAGGTTTCTTGCCTCTGGTTTTTATTTTCAATGTTTCAAGAACTCTGGTTATCCCAGATCAAAAACATTAGATGGTTTAATACATTTTTTTGTAAAAGAGTTAAAGCTCATCTATTTCAGATATGTTTTCCCTCACCGAGGGAGGATTCTATAGACAATTATGGCTTGTTATCTCCTCCAAGGCAGACCAAACCTCTTTTCTCGTTTTTTCCTCTCGGTAGGACAAACATTTTGCTCTGTACCATTTTTTGTACTACTATTATTTTTCTTCAATAAAATAGTTTTTGAATTCACAAAAAAAAATTATATAATAGAATTTAAAGTTTCAAATTGAGCATA
>LPNX010581763.1:46860-64023 GCA_001517045.1 Pseudotsuga menziesii | reverse complement strand
ATTAATCATCAAATTTTAAAATAAAAATAATATTATATTCAAATGTAACAATAAATTTTATATTTAAATATATTAAATATGTAAAAATAAATTTTATTATAAAATAGTGAAAAAAATTATTATAAAATAGTTAAAATAATCAAATTAAAAATATTATAACATTTAATAGGCTTGTAATATTTAAACAGTAAATTTTAAATAAAAAATAAAATAAATATATAAAATTATTATAACATTTAATATGCTTGTAATATTTAAACAATAAATTTTTAATAAAACGTAAAATACTATATAAAATATCAAAAAGTAATTATATAAATATATTTATTATGATATCTAGTATTATAATTTGTATTTATAAATTTAAAATTAAATTTAAAATAAAAATAACTTATTTAATTATAAAATAAATTAATATACATTTTTGAAAATTATATAGATAGATAAATAGATATATTTGAACATTTGATTAAATTAAAAATTGTGTTATCTATATTTATAATATAAAAATATTAATTATACAATTGTAAAGTAAAAATAAAATTATATTCAAATTATATTAATATTTAAAATTGTCCAATTAGAATAAGTAAGATATTTAATAAGTTTGTAATATATAACCAATCAAATTTAAAATATAAATTTTTATTTGCAATATAAATAGAAAATAAAGGCAATAAATATATTGAAAATAATTTTCAACATTAATATGCCTTGGGTATGGTTAAATGATATAGGTATGGTTTCCTCACAAGTGTGTTATTTTTCTAGAGAAATAATGCAAAATCCACACATAAGTTCCTTAAAACAAAATACACAAGTATTCAAAAAATAATATGTAAAGCACAAGAAAAAATGACAAAATATAAATTCATTTAAGAAAAAAACACATTATAGGAGAAATTGAGAAGATCACACGCTGAGATGACACAAAATGAGAGCTTGAGTTATATATTTATACACAAATAAAGTGAGGTATCCTTCCAAGACAAGATTATAGGCATGTGTGACAAAAGCACACTTCCCAAAGGATTATTTTGAGCATAGATATCAGATTTGATTCAGTCAACCTTAACCATAGCTAGTAATACAGTAAAATAATAAAGTATATAGAAAATGGATTTAGCCATAATTACAAGTACATAATGATATATGAGTCACAATAACATGTATAAATTACATCAATAGAGAATCTTTCCTTTTTATAGGATCAAATAAACCATTAATGTTTATCCTTCATTAAATAACCAATATTACAATTGTGACTGATTCATGTACACATTTTTCTCTTATTACTCAGACATTGTTGTGCTCACACAAAATTACAAAGAGGGAAATGATCTTCCAATATATTTTATGAGCACAGGAATGGTAGGTTTTGATCTTAACTACCTAGTGGTTGAAAAGTAAGCACATTCCTTGGTAAAATAAGTCAAGAAGTTTAGAAACTACATCTTGAAAAGTAGTACCATTGTTATACATTACCTCACTTCACAGTAAGATATCCCTTTATTCAAAGAGAGCTAGGTAAAAATCACTAGAATTGCATTATTTCCATCCAAGAATATGGTTTAGATACGAAATCAACAAAGCTTTTGAAAATGAAAGGACTTTGCAAGTTGGAAACAAAATCATAAGAAAATATGGTCAGGAGGGATTACAAAATCAAGCCTCAATATATTCAAGACTTAATTTGTTTCTACCACCACCGACTCATGGTACTACAAACTCAAATTATATTTGCAACATCGGTCTAGTTAGGATTAAATTCTACAAAAAATTTGAGGCTCAAATCGACACAACATACTTTGATTAATAGAACCATTTTCTGAAAGAACTATGATGGAGTGTTATGGTGATGCCTTAGAAAAGATGATGCCAAGAATGTCCTTGTATATTTATATAGTTGTCTCATTGGTATACATTATTTGGGTGACAATAAGGCTTACAAGATGATAAGAGTGTACTATTATTAGACTACTTTGCTCCAATATGTTCATGTATATGTAAGGAAATGTCACATGTGCCAAACATATCTAGGAAATAAAAGACAGTTTTGATCCATTTACAACTAGTTACAATTAAATATATTTTTTGAATGGTGGGCCCTAGATGTTGTAGGAGACATAAATATATGTTACTCAAAAGGCCATAAATTTGGTTTGATTTCCACCAACTATTGTACCCAATGGTCGGGAAATTCTTGTGGTAAATGTAAATGGAAAAGTCATCATTCAATTTCTAGAACAATACATTGTTACTATATTTGGAGACCTATATCTTCTAATTTTTTACTATATGAAGTACTTCAGATCTTCTAAACTCACTACATTTTCTTTGGATGGGGGAATTATTCAAAAATACTATTCAAATTAGTACCCCTAGAGGAATGGTGTAAATGAGTCAACCAATAAAAATATAATTCCCATTTTACAAGAATTGGTGTTTGACCACCAGAAGAATTGAGAAAAGTGATGTTCAAAATGGTATGTACTAGTTGATTTACTCCCTAAGTCACTTTGAAAAAATCTCTTATTTTCCTAGTCTATGGCAAGGAATTTATTCTATTAGCCAATATTTTGTTTCCTTATTTGCATAATTTTCAAGAAACCTTAGGTGATGCTTCCTCCACATTAGAAAGTGGGATTTAAACATCTTGCTCAATCTTAAAGAAGAAACTTGACAACCAAGCACAAATTCTTTTCCCATAAGAACATAGTTAAATGGTGGCTTGACAAATACACTTCAAACAAAGATTTCCATATTAGATATCTAGTTTTAATGTGTAATAAAGGACATGAAAAAAAAGGATTCCATACAAAGTTCTAGTGTTTGTGGTTAGGTCTATTCCAAATCGTAGATTTTTTTTCTAAATAAAGAAAAAAGGACTTGCCACTTGCAAGACTTGTAAGGTGTGCAATTATTGCTAACCACCAATGACAAATATTTGAAAATGTATTTTGGTTGATTCCCCATTAAGATGAATTAGCTTGTGTATAATATGTTTTTTTCTTTGTATTTTAGTCCTTTTTTTCTTAGTATAGGTTTATTAATGCTCTTACATTGTAGTTCCTACTTTCCTTGATTAGATTTGCTTCCCTTCATTTCTAAGAAGTGACTGTAGTTGTTCATTTCCTTGACTAATACAAAGAAGTAGAAGGATAAAAACAAACCACTTTTCATTTACACACAAGGAAAAATATTGTTAACGAATGATTTGGGACTTGTATAATCGATTGTTTCTTTGGGTTTTTCCATGAGCTTTCTTGGAAAATTAAATGGTCCACCTAGGGGAAATTTGCCTAAATTGTAGCAATACATTTTTGGGATGTGAAAAATATGAAACCATGAACCAAAAATCTAAAAGGGGATATTTTACACTCAAGTATGGAAAAATATAAAAATGCGATATAAGGAGTTCAACCTCTTATTAAAGAAATCTTACCAAGTTTTGCTTCTTCCCCCTCATCGCACTAAGAAAAAATATATGTGTATAAAAGAAATCAAAAAAAGAAGGAAAGAGAAGGAAAAGTAAAAGGAAGCTAATCCAAGAAATAATGCAAACAATTAATATCAACATTATGGACACCGTGTTGGCAATAAATCATTGTTTTGAAGTCATATAGACACCATTGGGTGTATGTATGCCCAACTCACAATGGAGAAACACCTGAGATATATCTTAATCATTCTTGAGATATTTGTTCACCCAAGACACTTATAAAAGGCTCCATGATCAAGACTATAACCTAACACATATGCATATGTTGCTTAATGCACTAAAACATTTCCAAGGTGATATTTGCTAAATTCACTAACCTTGTTTATAGGAGTGTTTATGAATTCAATTGTGTGAGAAGTGCTTATAGCATTTGCTTATATTTTTATACTTGAGAACTTATAAAAGAAAGATATTGGTTCCCTGTGTTTCATCTTCCATCATCATGCCTTTAAATTCACATATTATTGTTTCATCCAATGTTTCACTCTCTATTGACCCTCAAAAGTTCCATGTTAGAAGTCTTATTTTCTTAATTTCACTTCCAGACGTGTCTTTAAAGACTAGCTTCTCACAACATAATCCTTTGGCATTGGTTCTTCAAATTGTTTCTCACGGGATTCAAGTCACAAGTTTCATCATACATTGTTTGTATCAATTATGAAGTAGACATTAGCTATTGGAGTTAATATAAAAGTGTTTACACCATGCATGGGGGTAATTCATGTGATGTGGGGTGGATGGTGTATTGCCTACAATTAGTTGTATTACAATAACGAACATATGCATAGGAGGTTTTTTCATAGATTTATATATATTGTCTCGATGCTTATGTGACACACATCTCAAGGAAGTTGGACACATTGTGACATGGTGACATTCTTCATGAGGCACATGTGGAGGGCTTGGTTGCTTTATTTGGAGGGAGACCTATTTGGAGGAGGAGAATTGGAAATTATGGAGGAGGGTGTTGATCCCTAGGTATCATGAGGAAACTTGGTTTCTTGCATGGAGGCTTGTACTTGACTTGAGAATGATTGGGTTGGGGAGTGTTTATGGATATGTTATGGACCAAGAAGTGTGAATGGCTTAGGAGGAAGACTTGGAGCGTTGGACACCTTTGGAGGGGAGCATTGGACACTTCCTATGGGGTGCTCACTTTAGGAACCTTGCTTGATGGGTATTCACACCATGGATCTTGACATGTGTCACTTAGATTTGGAGTGCTTCACATGTGGACCTATTTAATGATTAATTAAGATGCTTGTTTATGGACATTGACCACTTTATTCTTGTTGGCCTCTTTCACTATATATATATATATATATATATTCCTGAGAAAAAAATCCTTTTTTAATAGAATAACATGAACTACTCGTTAGAGCTTACATCACTGCACCTAAGTGCTCATTAAGTTCATCATAGCATCTCTATGTGCATTTGCTTGAGCATTGCTCTCAAAAATTACAATAGCTTCGGTTCTTCAATCATCCACATGTATGAAAAAACATTGCTCCCCTAGTACAACCGATTCTCAAGAAACTGTTGTAGGATCGGCCCAAAATGTCTTATCTTCAACACGCATTCACCTGTTTTTGCATCAAGATACATCATATATAATATTTTTCATTCATAGTCTTACATATTGATTTACCATCAGATCATTTTCATAATATTTGATCATCATTAAACTTGGCGGTAGCATTAAAGCTTCTTTGGACAGTTTGTCTGCCTCTTCATTCAATTCGTAGTAGATGTGTTGGAACAAAGTTGAATTAAAATTCTCCAGTTGGATCCTTATTGCTTTCGGCAGGTGTTGAAGATGAGGTGCATTAATTTGGAAATTGTAATTTTCCCAATCTATGGTTAGTTTGGAATCCCCGCAAATTTGAAGATTTCCTACATTCTTTTCAGGAGCAATTTTAAGCACAGACCATAAAGCTGAAAGATCAGCCTTGTTGTTGGTACCCTGACTTGGGGAAAAGGTAATTTCTATTTTTGAGTATTCATTCAGGTACAATACACCTCTTTCCCCACCTAATAGTGGCTCTCCTTGACTTGCTCCGTCAAAAAAATCCCATGGAGTGTTCTTGTCCAAGCTTGGGGGATTGAGTACCCTCTTTGGTTTTTGTTTTATTTCCTTCTAGTGTTCCACTGTTTTTTGCACAAGAATGTTAGCAGTTAATTCTGGGCTTGTCAAGGTGTCCTTGAAAATGGTTCTATTTCTTATTTCCCAAATAGTGTATATAAAGAGAGCAAGCAAAGCTTCAAATTGGCCTACCCTTTCATTTTTCCACCAAGCTTTCATGCGCTGCTCTATTGTTTGGTCATCTTCTATTCTTGAGGAAGGATCCAATTTGGTGACCGCTTGCTTCCAAACTTTTCCCGCATACACGCAATGAACAAAGAGATGAGCATGTGTTTCACTCTCTACTTTGCACAACATGCATATTTCTAGCCCTTCGAATCCTCGCTTAAGCATCATTTCCCATGTCAGAAGTCTATTATTTAGAGCCAACCAAAGTGTTATGGTGGTTTTTAGAGGAGCATTTATTTTCCAAATTTTGGATCCCCACCAGCATTCTAAGACTTGATTATCCAACTAGAAAGCTGCTTCATATCCCAGTTTGGCTGTGAATTTCCCATCCCTGGTATTCCAGGTCCATTTTAGGAGATCTTTCTCCTCGCCCAGGTGTATGAAATTTTCTCTCAATTGTTTTATGAAATTATTCCATACTGGTGTATCAGTGACTGAAAGGTCTAGCTCCTGTGCGGTTTTCCAAACCATACCTCTCTGATTTCTGGTTGTGAATGAGATCACATCTGCTAATACTATAAGCCCTTTTTCCTTTAGTGTATTGATGAGATGATCTGGTAATTTATAATTATCCCCTGATCCAACCCAAGGGTATTGTCCTAATCTTGTTCTTCTTCCATCTCCAATCTGCCATGAAACCCAATTTCCTACGAGGGGAAAATATTCTCCAAATTCCTTCTAGCAAAGAGACCCTCCTTTATGGTTTTTTGTAGGTTCCCAAAACCAATATTCTATTGAGGCATTTGGGCAATATTTTTCTCTCAACGTTCTTCCCCAAAGTGTTTCAGGGTTCTCAACCAATCTCCATATAGATTTAGTTGCCATTGCTTTGTAGAAGAGCTCTGGATTCTTCATCCCCCAACCTCGTCTTGACTTTGGGAGAACTAATTTTGTCCATTTTACCAATGGGATCCCTCTTTTTTTTTTGCTTGTTGTCCATAAAAAAGAAAGTCATTTTTTTCAGATCTTTGTTAGTATGCCCTTAGGAATAAAAGCAATGGATGTCCAGTACATTGGGATGCTCTGAAGGACAGTTTTGAGCATTACTAGTCTACCTCCCTTGGACCTGAATCGATTTGTCCACATAGAAATCATGTTCTCAATCTTTTTGTAGAGCCACATCCAGTCTCGTGTTGAGTAGGAATTTGGTTTCAGTTGGAACCTAGATATTTGAAACCCTCATCTATTGTGGACATTGTGACTGGGATTAGAGTTTTTGCCTGAGTGATAACTTCCCCTTCCATATTATTGTGTAGAATATTGGATTTTCCCAGGTTTATCTCCATACCTGTTGCCTCCTGGTATCTTCTCAGCACTTTCTCTAGATTCTGAATATTGCTTATAGTACCCATCCCAAACACTAGTACATCATCCACAAATAGGACATGGGTGATCTCTGTTTGATTGGCTATTTTGACTCCTTTTATCAATATGACTTCCTTTTCCATGTGCAATAGTCTGCTTAGTGCTTCTGCTATCAACAAAAACAAGAAGGGAGACAATGGGAATCCCTATCTCAACCCTCTACTTGGTCTAAAGAAATTGGAGGGAGAGCCATTTATCAGCACAACAAAGGAGGCAGAGTTAATACATCCCATTATCCATTCCACCATCTCCATAGGCATTCCAATTTGTGTTAGAAGTAAATGCAGAAATGTCCAACTTACCCTGTCGTAGGCTTTTGAGAGGTCTATTTTTAGGGCAAATGCAGTCTGCCTGTCCTTTTTCATAGAGTGAAGAACTTCCTGAGCTAGAGATACTGCATCATGTATCTGTCTATTGAACAAGAAGCCAAATTGTTCCTCTATGATAAACTGACTTAAAATAGGATTTAGTCTCTGGGCAATAACCTTCGCAATAATTTTATACACCATATTGTAGCATGAAATAGGTCTGAAGTATTCAAAGGTCTCTCCTTTGTTTTTCTTTGGGATAAGAGTGATGAAGGTGGCATTTAGTGCTCCTAGTACCTTTCCTAACCTTTGTGATTCCATAATCACCTTCAATAGGTCACCTTTAATCAGCTCATAAAACCCTAGGAAAAATTCAAGTGTGAATCCATCAGGGCCTGGACTCTTCCCTTTTTGGAATGAGGATAAGATAGCGAAGAGTTCTTCTTCTGTTACATCCTTTATTAGATCCTATTGCATCTCCTCTGTGATTAATTTTGGAAAAAAATTCAGCACCTCTAGTATCTCACTTATGGGACATCCTGGAGGGGCTGAGAATCTTTTCTTGAAGTGGTCTACTATTGCTTTGGACTTTTCCTTAAACGATTTAGTTGTTCTTCCTTCCTCATCTTTTATCTCCACTATTGTGTTGATATTTTTCATGTGAGAAGAAAACTTGTGAAAATATTTGGTGTTCTTTTCCCCTGCTTCTAGCCACAGGGATTTACTCTTTAGTCTTCTTAGTTTCTCCTCTTGTAGTAGGAGGAGGTTCCTTTTTTATTCTTCCCCTCTTAGATGTTCCATCTCTTCTTCTGAGAAGAGCCCTGCTTTGTTAGGACCATATGTGTCCTATATTTTCAGCTCCACTTCCTTTAAATATTTCTTGTCTAGACCTCTCCCCAACCGACCCCATTCCTTTGATACTTTCTTTATTTTCAATAAATTTTCCTCCATTTGGTACATGCACCCTTCTGTTGAATCTATTGTTTTCCAAATTCCCTTTAACCATATCCCTGTACTCTTCATGATCTAACCAGTTTGGGTTGAATCTGAATGGGGCTGGGGGTTTTTCTTTGGGTTTAGTGATTTAAAGAATAATAGGTCCGTGGTATGATAACCCTCCTGAATCCACCTCCATTTTATATATTAATTCATCCCTCGTTAGCTCCTCTGATAACAAAAATATATCAAGTCTTTTAGAGATTGCTTGATATCCTGTTCTCATGTTCCTCCAAGTCGGTTCTACCTAATTAGGGAGGAGATCTATGATCTTTTTTCGTTCAAACAATGAGTTGAAGAAGGGGGCTAGTGTGTATTGTCATGCATTTTTAACCCAAACTTCCCCCATTGTTAGGGTTAGGTTTAGATCCCTTGTCTTTTGGAGACATTTACCACCTTACACACTCATTTTGGTCAATTTGGCCTAGTTAAACCACTATCCTAAGTATTATTGACTTAATTAACATCAGAGGAGCACTAGATGACATCAGCTAGATCACACCCATGCCTACCTTCAGTCAAGGAGGCTAACTTATCATTCTCCTACATTTGGGGAGCCTAACTGGAGCACTCCGGGGGTGATCTGAGTGTCATTAATGCCCCATATTGCTAACTGATGGTTACAATCAGTTAAACAGAGTAGTGAAGGTGCCCTCCATCATTAAATTGATTATTTATTGATTATTTAATGAACTCGAGTCAACAAGGGCGCCTCCAACCACTTATGATATTCAGTTACACTTCAGTTAACCTCGTCGAGGTTCATTGGAGTCATTGATGCGCTACCACTTGTTGGTTGGTTTGTTGTGACATGTGTCTGACCTACTTTCAGTTAGACTCAGTCATTTATTGCACTCTGACTTCAGTTAGCACTCAATTGAGTCAATTAGGGTTTTGATCAGTGGTTAACTTGAGTGTTGACTGTGGCTTACATTCAGTTAAGCTAGACTCACTCATTCAATTCGAATGGCCTTCTTGGGAATTTGAATTGATTTGTCATTCATGCTTGCAACATGATCTTGTATTGTATTACTCATTATTTGTGTGAATATATAGAGCAGCTACTCATTTTGTAGCACAATTACACCATTTGCATGCCTTATTGTTATTAATCTTTGATGAGACTTGTGTTTAGTCCCTATATTACTGTGAAAGATTAATATGGTATCATAGCTCACAGCAGGATGAAGCTCAAATCTCTCAAAAAAAGGTTTTTGATAGATCTTGCATGAAAATTGAGCAATAGCTCAAAAATCCAGCACTGCACCAGAAGCCAAGACTTACTACTTAATATCCCAAGTAAAGAACTTGTTGATCAAGCTTTGCTTGATTGACTATGCTGAGTGTGGTGAAAGCCTAAAATGTGCAAGATTTTTGACCTTACATTTCCCCTTTTGTTGTGATTTTCAGGTTTTTGACAGGTGAAAGCATTGGCTCCAGTAGATTCAGATGGCTTCTTCCGTAGATATTTTGAATCCGTTCAATTTCCACTCATGGAAAGGAGACATGGAGATCTAGCTACGTTCCAGAGGACTCTATAGGGTCACCATGGAAACTGAAGAAGAGCCTGGTTCTACAATAGACAAATCTAGATTCTTGAAGAAGAAGGATGAAGCATTCAGATTCTTGTGCCTCTCTATTTCCGGGGATCTTCTTTTCCATCTTTCAGGATTGAAGACTCCAAATGAAATTTGGGACAAATTGGAATCCCTGTATGGAAAGTAGGATGATTTGAGAGTTTACTAGCTTGAAAATGAATTGATGTCTCTCCATCCTTCCAATTTTGAGACCTTGAATGACTTTTTCACAAAGTTCAAGCACATTGTCTTACTGTTGAAGCAATGAAAAGTGGAGAAAGAGGATGATCAGCTCATCCTCACCATACTCTCCAAACTTGGAGCTTATTATTTATTTTTTGTCTCTACATTCCGTGTGGGGAAGATCACAACCCCTGGATGGAAGATTCCTACACTCAATGCCTTCATTAAGTCCCTAACAAGTGAACATGATAAGCTTGTCCAGATGGGGATCATCGGATCCTCCCATGATGAAGCCCTCCGTGTCTCGGGGCCTAAATATCTGAAGGGTAAAGGAAAGTAGTAGAAGAACCCAAAAACTAAATTTGAATCTCCTAAGCCTAAAGTTGAAAACCAGCAGCATGATGAGTCTTCCGACTCAAAGAAGAACAAAGGGAAAGGGCATCATGGAAAGGAAAAAGTCAAGTTTTCATACTGTGGGAAGGGTTTCCACCCTGAACATGCCTGCATGAAGAAGAATATTGATAAAGCTAACTCTCTCCTTGAGAGAAATCACATCAATATTTCGGAAAGATTTTGGAGGAGAGATCAACAAGATCAAGAACCATAGCATGAAAAAGTTCATGCCCTTATGGCAAGCACTTCGAAGTATAAAGCACTCTTGATTGATTATGGAGCTTTGAAACACATGATGGCTGAAAGAGACTCCTTTTCATCCTTGGAGACTGGAAAATCCATCCCAATCCACATGGGAGATGACTCCACCATCATTTCAGAAGGACAAGGTATGGTTGATCTTGAGAATGGCTATTTTTCAAATCTTTTGTATGTACCATCTCTGGCATCAAATATCCTTAGTGTCTATCAGATGACACATACAGGAGTGCCTAAGAGAGTATCTTTCAGCCTGAATGATGTTGATATAATAGAACTTGCATTCGGGAAACTCATTGCTAAAGGCCTTGCAAATCATCATGCAAAAGCCTATGAGTTCTCCCACTTTGTGGTGGATGCAAAGCCCACCGCAGTGCTAACTCATGGAAATGAAGTTAGTAGGCTATGGCATGAAAGGTTTGGCCATCTAAATTTCAAATATTTGTAGAAATTACAGAAAAACTCCATGGTTGAAGGCCTCCCGCTCATCGAGGCAACCACTGGAATTTGCAAGGGCTGTGTGGTTGGAAAACACCCTGAGCACAAGTACGATCGGGGGAAGGCAAACCGAGCTACATGCATATTGGGGCTAATACATTCTGATATCAGTGGTCTGATGCCTGTCACATCCATGAATGGATCAAGGTATCTTCTGGATTTTATTGATGATTTTTCAAGGTACACATGGGTTTTCTTTCTCAAAAAGAAGTCTGAAGTATGTGAAAAATTCACTGAACTGAAGGCCTTGATCGAGAATGCCTTTGGGATTAAGATCAAGATCTTGAGATATGATAATGGCAGAGAGTATGTCAATAATGATTTTCTGTACATATGTTCCCAAAGTGGTATTCAGGTCCAACATTCAATTCCCTACACTCCCCAGCAGAACGGTGTAGCGGAAAGGAAGAATCGGTTTCTCAAGGAGATGACCACCTGTATGTTGGAATAAAAGAAGTTGGCTGAAAATTTGTGGGTTGAATACATGCATGCTACAGAATACATTTAGAACAGAGTGGCACACTCATTTGTGAAATGGAAGACACCTTTTGAAGCATACTTCGGACACAAGCCGGATGTGTCGAACCTGCGGGTGTTTGGGTCCACTGCATGGGCCTGAATTCCACTTGATAAAAGAAGGGCTTTGCAACCGCAAAGCATAGAATGTTTTTTATTGGGTATCTTGATGAATCAAAAGGTTTCAAGCTGCTGGATATAAAAAAAAAATAGATCATCATCGAGAGAAGTGTCAAGTTCGATGAGCCTCTTCAGGAGGTGGAACTAATGAAGGAGAAAACTGCTAAATTTCCTTCCTATTCTACTGAATATTTGGATGATGAAATTCAGGGTGATGACCCTGATTTGGATCCTCTGATTTCTGATATCAGTGTGCAGCAAACATCAAATTCTGAATCAGAACTTGAAGTACAAAATCATCTTCCCACATGGGCCCAACAAACACTCTCCTCCGCAGTAGATAACATTGGAAATTCGGATGATCCAAGGAGAACCTGGTCTGATTTCCAAAGAGCAGGTATTGCGCTCTCTTGTCATAATAATTTTCTGTCCAAAAATTGTTATTTGATGATTATTTCAGACCCAAAATCCTACTACCATTCTCGGAAGGATCCGAGATGGCAAGTTGCCATGGATGAAGAGATGAATTCTCTTCAGAAAAACACTACTTGGGAGCTAGTTTCTCTTCCTCTGGGAAGGAAATTGGTTCAATGCAAGTGGATGTTTCAGACCAAGGTTGCTGCTGATGGAAGAAACTAAAAATATAAGGAAATACTGGTGGCAAAAGGTTTCTCTCAGGTCCAAGGTGTGGACTACCATGATACTTTTGCACCAGTTGCAAAAATGGACTCCATCCGCCTAGTTTTGGCAATTTCAGCATCTAAGCAATGGGAAGTGCATCATATGGATGTTAATTCATCCTTTATACATGGAGATATTCATGAGGAGATATACATGAAGCAGCCTAAGGGCTACATCTCTGATCCATCTTTGGTTTGCAAGCTAAAGAAGTCACTATACGGGTTAAAACAGGCCCCAAGAGAGTGGTATTCCAAGATGGATGCCTTCCTTGTCTCGTAAAATTTCCAAAGGTGTAGATCAGATCCAAATGTGTATATACAGAAGTTTGATGTTCATTTTATTATTATTTTTTTATATGTTGATGACTTTCTGATCAAAAGTAGCACAGTTGCTTCTATTTCAGCCATCAAAACTGCTCTCCACAATGGTTTTGAAATGAGCGATTTGGGGCTCTTAAAACAATTTTTGGGGCTCGAAATTGAGAAAAATTATGATGGGGTAATGGTCACTCAGTAAAAATACATATCAGACCTGTTAGCCAAGTTTAACATGGCTGAATGTATGCATGAACCATTCCCTTTCCTTTCAGGGATCAGCCTTGAAGAAGGAAAAAGCACACCTCCCATGGACTGCACTATCTATCGACAGCTGATTGGTAGCTTCTTGTACTTGAAAAATTATCGGCCTGATATCTATTATTCCATGAATGCTGTATCAAGATACATGCAGCAGCCTCATGATATTCATTGGAAGGCATCCAAGAGGATCCTCCAATATATTCAGGGAACCATGACTTACAGCATTCACTATGCTGCAAACTCTAAGCTAGAGCTGGTTGGATACACAGATTCCGATTGGGTGGGTGATTCTATTGATCAGAAGTCTACTTCCGGATATGTATTCATGTTTGGTGGTGGCCCCATTTTCTGGTCTAGCAAAAAGCAGGCTGCCATAGCACTATCTTCAGCAGAGGCCGAGTATCAAGGAGCGGTGAATGCTTGCATCCAAGCAGTTTGGTTACAAGGAATTATTTCAGAGTTTGATCTTGGTAGTACTTTGTCCACTGTCCTCTTTTGTGAAAATCAAATTTCTATTAAGATATCCATAGATCCAGTTACCAAGAAGAGGACCAAGCATGTAGAGATCCACATGCACTATATCAGGGAGCTAGTGCATGACAAGACCATCATTCTGCAATACTACCCGACTGATGAGCAAATTGCAGACATCTTCACCAAGAGATTTTTAGAAAATAAGTTCACTTACCTCCGTTCATTGTTGGGGGTGATTCCATCAGGGTGATCAGATTACTTTCAGTGTTCAGCTTGAGGGGGGGGTTCACACTGGGTTTTCCCTCTTTTCCTCACTTAGTTTGTTTTTTAGCATTGTTTTAGTTTCAGCATTGTACAGGGTGACCTATGGCCTTAGTTTCTGAGGCCCTAGCATTTTTATGCATTTTATGTTTTCTTACTCCTCCTGGGTATAGCTTAAGGAGGGGTGTTGGAGACATTTACCACCTTACACACTCATTTTGGTCAATTTGTCCTAGTTAAACCACTATCCTAAGTATTATTGACTTAATTAACATCAGAGGAGCACTAGCTGACATCAGCTAGATCACACCCATGCCTACCTTCAGTCAAGGAGGCTAACTTAGCCTTCTCCTACATTTGGGGAGGCTAACTGGAGCACTCTAAGGCTGATCTAAGTGTCATTAATGCCCCATATTGCTAACTGATGGTTACAATTAGTTAAATAGAGTATTGAAGGTGCCCTCCATCATTAAATTGATTATTCATTGATTATTTAATGAACTGGAGTCAATAGGGGCGCCTCCAACCACTTCTGATGTTCAGTTACACTTCAGTTAACCTCATAGAGGTTCATTGGAGTCATTGATGTGCCACCACTTGTTGGTTGGTTTGTTGTGACATGTGTCTAACCTAATTTCAGTTAGACTCAATCATTTATTCCACTCCAACTTCAGTTAGGGCTCAGTTGAGTCAATTAGGCTTTTCATCAGTGGTTAACTTGAGTGTTGACTGTGTCTTACATTCAGTTAAGCTAGACTCACTCATTCAATCCAAATGACCTCCTTGGGAATTCGAATTGCTTTGTCATTCATGTTTGCAGCATGATCTTGTATTGTATTACTCATTCTTTGTGTGAATATACAGAGCAGCTACTCATTTTGTAGCATAATTACACCATTTTCATGTCTTATTGTTATTAATCTTTGATGAGACTTGTGTTTAGTCCCTAGATTACTGTGACAGATTAATACTATCATAATAAAATTTTCATGATCTAAAGCACCACTTTCACTTAATGATTCCCAGAACTCCCTCCTATCATAAAAGGGGGCATATAAATTTAGGAAATAAAAAATTAACCCAGTTTCTGGATCCTCCAACTCTGTTCCTATGGCATCCTTAAATTTTTTTCTATTGTGACACACGATTACTGGATTCCAAGCTATCACTAGCCCTCCTGAGTGGCCTTCTGCATCCAAGGTTTCCATCTCCCAATCTTTCAAGTGAGTTTTCAATGTGTCTCTGTCTCTTCCTCCTTCCATCGTTGTCTCCTATAATGCTAACACTTTTGGTTTTCTTAAGTCTAAAATCCTACTGAGGGATGCTACTTTTGGGGCCCCTCCTAACCCCCTTATGTTGTAGGATATTAGTAGCATCACGTAAATCCTCCTGGGGAATTTCTTTCTCTAAGTGCCCTTCCTATCGTGTTCTGCTTACCCTTCAAAATTTCCTTCGTAGCCTTCAGTTGTGCTTTGATAAAGAAATACTTCCGCCCCACTATTGTTTTTAGTGCTTGATTAAGAGCTAGGCTGCCCACGGAGCTCGCAAGATTTTCTTTCCCATGTTCTTGGCCTTAATTCGTATCCTTTTTTACTTTATGTAACCTTGCAAACTTCTTCAGTAGTCTGCTTATCCATCTTCCCTTTAAGCATCGAGTTTTGGGTGGTATCTAATTTAAGTTTATTATCTTTATCAGATAGGATTTGTGTCTCACTTCTGACAGAGCATCTTACAATTGCGCTCATTCCTCTTGTTGACCTCTCTTGTTTTTCTTCATCTATTATCAGTAATGGAGTAAGGTCTTTCAAGGCTTCTGTCCGTAATTTTTCTTTCCCTCAAAAATTTTCGTTATCCTCCTTACAACCTTTTACCTAGTTTTTGTCTTTCACCCTCTGGTCTTAAAGTCTTATTATCCCCCGAGTTTAAGATGTCATTGAATTTTTCTTTTTTTAATGGACTGTTTCTTTTGGAGTTTGAAATATTAGATTTTGGGTTACATGAAAGATTAATACCTTTAGAGGAAGATGCGTGGCTGTCCTCCAGTCCACCACCTTTCTGCTTCTCCATCACTGCATGGCTATCCATTGTTGTCCTCGCATCTACCTTTATGCTGTAATGTTCTTTGTTTCGTCTTGAATTCTCCTCCAATATCTCCTTTTCTATGGGTTGCGCTTTATCTACCGTCTTCCCGTCAGCTCCCTATTTTAGTTTTTTGATCCAGACTTTTTTGTAACTATGGACCTGAGCTTGAAATACATGTTTTATGCAGTCCCATTGCAGGTGTCCCACATGTCTTCACATGAAGCACCGGAATGGGACTTTCCAATACTCCAAGGGTTGGGTCCAAATGCTATCATGCAATTTGATGATGATTTCCTCAAACCTATGGTTAGTTTTTTCCTCCCATTCATCCTCTAGTTTGATGAATTTTTTGATTTTGTTCCCAATTCCTTCTAAAATGTGTTGCTGCCAAAAACTCATGGGTAAACTAGGGAGGTTGGCCCAAGTCTGCTGTGCGTTATGAGGTTCCCTTTTCGCGTTGAATTCTGCATGCCATTTCCTCAGGATTAGACCAGAAGGCCCCCTATTCCAGTTTCTCTGTAATAGCAACACTCTGTCCTCATACTTGGAGACTTTTAGCAAAAACCACTCTCTGGAAAATACGTGAAAACTGGCGATATATCCTAGCACAGGGTTCCAGTTCATTTCCATCCAGGTTTTCAAAGAGGAGATGTTCAGTGTTTTTCCGCAGAATCTACCAACTAGGGCGAGGTTTAAGTAAGCAGGAAATTCTTCTATCTGTATGTCCCTGCCTACTGCTAATTCTGACGTTGATTTTTTAACTTTCATTCCCTTCGATTTGGTAGGCATAAGATTCTTTGGTCCTTCAGTTTGTGCGTGTGAAGGTTTACACGTTGCTGGCATTATTTCTTTGTGTGGAGTGATGCACTCATTATCCTATTGTTGAAATAAGTCCATTTTGATTTCTTCGCACAAGTTCATTTTGTCCTTGAATCCCATGTCTGATTTAAAAATCAAGTTGCAACTCGACTCGTCACCGTAATCCAGCTGTTGTTCCTCCGTCATTATGTCAAACCGATTTTTTGAAAGGAAAAAGAAGAAAAACCACCCTCGCCCT
>LPNX010581763.1:0-46625 GCA_001517045.1 Pseudotsuga menziesii | reverse complement strand
ATACATATATATATATATATATATATATATGTATATATATACATATATATATATGTATATATGTATGTATGTATGTATGTATATATATAAAGTGACGAGAGAGTCTTTTCATTTATCATATCAATCATATTGATCACGTGATGTATTAGAAATTTTCCATCTTTCACTTATACTTCTTCTTTGTAATTTTCTATCTTGTTTAGTCTAGTAGGATTCTTGTGTTGATGAAACAAAGGAATTGGGATTAGAATTTTCCTTAAGAAAACGGGGGAAATTGGGGTTTCTAAAAAACCTATAGGAGGAAAGGAACACTTATTCTTGAGGTAGTTGTGAGAGAGTACTAGGGTTTTGTGGCATTGAAAACCAAATACTACTTGGAGTGGTTGATGTTGAGAATATAGTGGGAAACTATCTTGTTATGTCTTCTACACTTGTATTATGAAAGTGTAGGTTCCAAAAAGGACTTGTTCATTGGTGTGTATACTTGCTATCCCAAGCCATTATTTGGAGACAATTACTTGTGCTAGCTTGTATCATTGTTAGTATGACTTGTAACTTCATCTTATGTATGTATGAAGAGTTGTTCAAACTTTGTGTAATAGAAAATCTAATTTTCAATGTATAATCTCATGGTGAATGAGTAGTTTATATCATTCATGGAAATTTAGTTGATTTTGTTAAATTATTAGAAAAACATCTTCAATCTAAATGGGAAGCCTTATGGTTGTAATAAATACATTGTAATTAATTCATTTTCATATTTTTGTATGTTGGAATTTGTGCCCAAAGGGATAGAAAAGTATTTCCCTCTAAGTAGATGTGTTCAATTTTAATTTTCTTGGTTACCTTGTGTATTTGATTGGAAAAAGGTGAAATATACAATATTATCATATGTATTTCGTATTCATCCCTAATGTTGAAAGATCATAAGAAATAGATTTGAAGAACATCCGGGTTGATGTGGAATTTTTAAATTTGCATTGAAATCCATTTCCCATGGATTTCAACATGGTATCAATGCTAATTTGATTGAAATCATTCTCTTAGTGAAGCGGTGGTTTAGGTATTTAATCTATTATGTACCTAAGAGATATGCTTGACCTATTATCAGTTGTAGGGTTTGCAACCCTTGTGCACTTAAGAAAAAATGCTTGAACCCTAGAAAGGTAATCTACTTGATTTGTTTTTAATTTTGCTTTGAAGTGTGCTTTGGGCTTGTAGGGATGACTACTCTTAGTTTTAGAGAGTGATAGGTTAAAAGGTGCTTCCAATTTACACCTTGAAAGTGCGAGTTTCAAACGATTGGAAGATGTTGAACTTTAGGAGCATGTTGAGAAAAAGATCATTGCACCTATCAATATGAAATTGTTAACCAAGCATAATAAGAAGGAATCCAAGGCCAAAGATAATCATTCCCGATCCAATAAAGGGTATTTGGAGAACTTACATTGTAGATAAGAATATAGGTAAGAATATGTATGATATTTTGGTTGTATTATACTAGACTGTGAGTGTCTTTGGGAGATACTACTGAAAAAAAATATTTCAACTCATGAGTATAAAGTGGTGAGATACCTAGCTAGCATCTCAAAGTTGAGAGATCAATTTACTACCATAGATACTAAAGTGGAGGGTATGGAGTTGGTCCAAATTGTCTTGAATGGGTATGCTCCATCTTGGAAACCCTTCGTCCAATGTTTTTATGCTCATGAGAATTACCTAGTTATCATATAAGATTTGGGATGACTTTATCTGGGAAGAGATCAGGATAGAATCTCTTTGAAAAAAGAAAAATATTTAGAATACCTTGCCTTCTTAAGGTTGACGAGGAAGGAAAATAAGCAAGGATACAATAAGGGTTAAGAAGGATGATTCAATCCAAGGTCAGCGGAATTTGATTAATGTGAAATGTTTTAGGTGTCATTAGAAGGGGCATTATTCATGAAAATGTTTGAAAAGAAGAAAGGGAAGTACAAGCATCAAAGACTATGTAAGGAGTGCATGAAATGTAGAGTGGATGAGTTAGTATCCCAACTTGAGATTTCTTTCTCTATGGTCTATTGTTCATCTTCCAACACTTTGTAAGTGTTGGGTGGTCATTGGAAAATGAGGCATCAAGAAATTAATAAATTATTCAACATATTTCAAGAGAAATAAGAAGGAATGAAAGTTGAGTTGGGTGATGATGCTACTTATCCTATGAAAGGATTTGTATCCATATCCTTCCATATGTCATCAAGGGAGGTTCTTGATTTGAATGATGTTTTTTATTTTCATGGTTTGGAGAAAATATTCTTTCAATTTCTTGAATGAAAATTTATTAGTCTAGAGTATCATTTGAAGGATAGAAATTTACTATCAATTATTGTAGTTAGAAAATAAAAGGAATTCTTCTAGAAGCATGTGAAATGCTAACCTTAACATGCCACTTGTTGATCACAATGCCTTAACATGTTACTTGTTGCAATCTAGGTGATTCCTCTATTTTTTTGGAGGAATATGTAGAGCATGTATGGTGAGATACCATGAAGATAGGTTCAAACCATATTATGGAATCATTAATTGATTCCAAGCTTGTAGTTGATGGGAGCGTTGAAGTGTATCAAGAGAAGAGTGTTAGATTATTTTAAAAAGAGGGAGTTGAAATTGATGAGAATCTTGTTGCAATTTCCAAAGAATTATCTCAAAGAGATTGAGTTAACTTAATTGATTATTTTTCTTCAATTCCTAGAGGTTTTGAGGTGCATGGGAAAGATAATCGTGTCTACAGTTTGATATTTTGATAAATATAATCAACTTGGTTTGTATGGGGTTGTGACCAAATTTGTAGGTAGTCCTAAACATATCATGATGTTGTTTTTGAATATGTTTTCCTATGATGTTTACTTTAGGGATGTTGGAGTTTCGCATGTCACTGATGATTCAATAAAATGTTCCCTAAAATTTAGAGGTGGTCAAACCCCTAGCAAGGGGGAGGTTAAGATGTTTGTATTGTATCATATTTTGTTAGATTCAGTGATAGTTATAAATTTTACATATAACACATTCCAACATAGAAAAATACTATGGTAATCCAAGATTTGAAGCTTGATGAGGATGTGTGGTCCTCTATATGACATGTATCTCCTTTAATAATTGATTATGAGAATCCAATAAATTCTAACTTGTTGTTGGAAAGTTTAGTTGAGATGCAAAGGTAGATTGGTGTTTGTGTAAACCATTTCCTCATAAAAAGGGAGTGTTCACAACATACTTGGGGGTATTCTATGTGATGTGAAGTGAAAGGTGTGTTTCTTACCCTTAGTTGAATTGTAGTAGGCACACAAATTGGAGATAACTTAGTCATGGATTGTTATATTTTAACTTGATTATTATGTGACACACTTCCTTAGGAGGTTGGAGATGTATGTCACATGGTGACATTCATGGAGGGCTTGGTCTCTTGTTGGGAGGAGAACGACTTATTTAGAGGAGCATTGGGATTTTAGGAGGGCGTTAAGCCTTAGGCTGCATGGGGCCACTTGGTTTCTTACATGGATGCTTTTACATGAGTTGAGGATGATTGGATTAAAGAGTATCCATGGGAGTGTGGCATACCTTAAGGTGTGAATGGATTTGGAAGGATCATTTGAGAACTTTTGAGGGGAGTGTTGAACACTTTTTGTTAAGCCCTAAATGTTGCCACATTACCCCCTATATTGTGGCTCATTATATATTATTTATGCCATCTTGGTTCTATTAGTGTTAATTATTATTAGTATTATTATATTAATTATGTTGTCTTGGGTCTATTAGTTGTAATTCTACCTCCTTGTCTAATGTATATAGGAAGGAGACGTTTTTATTTTGATCATCTCAACTTGTCGCGTCATGTGTACTTGGTACATTGTATAAAGTGGGTTCCCCCTCAAATAGGTTTTCTATTCATCTCTTTTCCTCATTATTGAGGCATGGATTACTCTTTATGGTCTATTTATGTTATTTTTATGCTCTTTCTGGGACTAGTTTCATAACATTTGGTATCAGATCCTGAACGCTTCCAAAACGAGTCATCTTGGAATTTCGCTATAACTTTTTTCTAGGATGTTTTAGATAGTGAAAATCACAATGGAATTACAGGAAATATCGATATATCTATGGTACAAGTTTGATACCCTAAATCATTACAAGTTCATAGTTATACCCAATGGAAGTTAGGCTTTTGACTAGTCCAAAAACTAGTCTAAAACGGGTATTATGGGAAAAATAGTTATACCTGGAGCATGAAAGATCCAAATTAAATGAGGCCTATTGCATCAAAAATAAGACAGAACACACTACCATGGGTATAAATTTTAAAATCAGAATAAAAAAAATTGGACATGTGGCAAGTCATACACTCTCTCTCTTCTGAAAATGCCGAAAATAACAACAAATATTGGGAAATTGTCATAACTTTTTTTGGCACATCCAAATTAAAAAAAACCTACAACATTGGAAAGAGGAAATATCAAGATACCACAGGACAATATTTCATACACAAAGGGGTTAAAATTTCAGGGTTACTTCAATTGGAAGGTTGGCTAGCAAATCTGTCTTCAAATCAAGGTTTGATAAAGGTATGTCATTTTTAATTTGAATAATTTTTAGTAGAAGGATATATTTGAGTTTAACCACAAGGTATGAGGTCTATATAGATTTTTCAAAATTCCACCAAAATGTAGTGGAAAAAATCACACTCCACTCAAACCACCAGAGGATTCATCCGATAACCTATTATGAAAATGACTACCTATCTTTTCAGGTGTCCAAGTTAGAAAATATGATTAAAGGGTCTATGAAAATGATTGATCTGCTTAATTTAGAGGAGAATAGTGTGGTACATATGGATAATAAGATGGAGGAACATATGAAAATGATTGCTAATCTCATACAAAATTCAAAGGAAAATCTCCCTACAGGTGATGATGTATCCCAGGTTACTCAAGAAGATAAAGATAGTGTCCATGTTGAGAATCAATCCATTAATAAGAATATAACAAGAGGAATTGATTCAAATAATGGAATTAACCAAGGATGGCACCCCAAGGGGTATCCAACTCCCCAATATTGACATGAGGAATTTTGATGGAAAGGACCCCATAACATGGATATTCCATATGGAGCAATTCTTTGATATACACCAGGTTCCAAATCTCCAAAAGGTACCTATTGCATATTTATATTTAGAACATGAGCAGTCTGTGTGGTACCAATGCCTTTGTGAATGAAAAAATAACTCCATTATCTTTAGGTCCATTTTTACAGAAGAATTGGTATCATATCATGATGATGTTAATAAAAATTTCTTGTTTAAATAATTCATAAATCTAAGGAAAAAGGGTCTAGTAAGAGATCACAATCAACAATTTCAAAGGTTGGTTCTTAGAGTGGACGGCATACCAAATGATAAAGTGTTGGATCTCTTTATTGTAACTTTGAAGGATAACATCCACCATGAGGTACGCCTCTTCGAACCAACATCCTTAGAGAAGGATTTCATGTTGTTAAGGAAGGTTGAAAGTAAAACTATGGCGATGACTACTAAAAGAACCACCCACAACACATATAGAGAGAATAATGTTCCTTCTTCTAACCCATATCAAAGGTTGACACCTTAAAAATTGGATGAAAGAAGAACGAAAGGTCATGCTTTAATTGTGACATCAATTATAGTAAGAGACGTAAGTGTGGTGAGAATAAATTATTCTGCATAGATTGTGAAGAGGAAGAAGAAAAAGAACAGGAACCATCTCAAGCTAAATAAATAGAAGATATTACTCTCGAAGAGATTTCTCCCATCGTTTCTTGTCATGCATTAGATGGAATTATCACTCATCAAACTATCAATATTGAAGAATATACCAAAAATAAAAAGGTAACATTGTTGATTGATATTGGTAGTACCCATAACTTCATTCACTATAAATTAGCCAAAGTTCTCAATTGCTTTGTATATCTAGCACCAGGGTTTAAAGTAATGATTGTAGATGGAGGAAATATCAATTTCCTAGGGAAATTCCATAATATCAATATTATTATGAGGGAATATGTATTGAATAGTCCTATGATTGTGATCCCAATGGTTGTTGTTGATGTTGTCTTATGGGTTCAACTGTTAAAATCATTGGGAATAGTGGCTTTAAATTTTCAAGAAATTTTCATGAAATTATCTTGGGAAGGAAAATAATTTGAATTAAGAGGTATCACAGGGAAGCCAAGAAAAGTGATAAGATCTAATGGTATGAAAAAATTGTTGAAAATGGGACATCAAGGTGTAATTGCACAAATATGCTCACTAGATGTTCAAACATCTAAGCTTCATATTCCCTTTGATCTCCAAAAGGTCATTGATAAACACTCTAAAGTATTTGAAGATATTCCAAAAGGTATTCCACCTACTCAATATTTTGATCATGTTATTCACTTAATTCCAGGAAGTGTTCCTCCTAACATCAGACCTTACAAATACCCCTATGGCTAGAAAAGTGAAATTGAGCGTATGGTTGAAGAAATGTTATAGGGTAACATAATTAGGCCTAGCCAAATTTCTTACTCTACACCAATGGTATTGTACACAAGAACGGGGGATCATGGCATATGTTTCAAGATTATAGAGAGATCGACAAGATCACTATTAAAGATAAGTTTCTCATTCTGGTCATTGATGAATTGTTAGATGGACTATATGGAATAGTTTAATTCACAAAGTTGGATCTTTGTTTAGGGTATTGTCAAATTAGAATGAATAAATAAGACATCCAAAAAACAAAATTTAGAATTCATGGAGGTCATTATGAATTTTCAGTCAAGCCTTTTGGACTTAGAATTGCACCTTCCACATTTCAAAGTTTGATCAATTCCATCATCAATCCCCCTTCCTTAAAAACATTGTGTTAGTATTTTTTGAGAAAATCTTTGGAAGAACATGTTCAACATGTTGACAGGATGCTACAACTACTAAAGGAGAAACAACTATATGGAAAAACCTTCCAAAGTATTCTTTGGGGTAAATGAGGTATAGTATTTGGGTCATATTGTATCTCATGAAGGTGTCAAAGTATATCCTAACAAATTAAATCCATGATGAATTGCTTGATTCCAAAAACATTTAAGAATCTTAGAAGATTCTTATGTTTGACAAGGTACTGCCGCAAATTTGTTCTAAAATATGGAAGAATAGAAACACCTCTAACATCAGTATTGAAGAAGGAAGCATAATTTTCTTGGACTCTAGAGGCAACTCAAGCATTTGAACAACTTAAAAAGGAAGTGTACAAAGCTCCTGTTTAACCACACCATACTTTACAAAAACCTTTATTGTGGAATGTGATGCCTTAGGAAATGGAACAGTGTTGTTATAATGCAATAAGGACGACCCATTGCTTTTGAAATGCAACCAATCACGGGAAAAAACTTACAGAAACCAATTTATGAGAATGAGATTATGGAAATACTACATGCACTTAAGCAATGGGTCCTTACCTAATAAGTAGGCACTTCAAGGTCAAAACATATCATGATAGTATTAAATACTTCTTTGAACAGAGACTGTCTTCAGAAGAAGAAGAAAAATGTGTAACCAAGATGTTGGGATATGACTTTGAAATCATCTATAAAAGAGGGAATCAAAGTGTGGTGACAGATGCACTCTCTATAAAATATGAGTATGATGATGCATTACTTTATGTGATTTGGATTACACAATATGATTAGGTAGCAGTACTAATGGAAGAATGGAAGAATGACCTATCTGTATAGACACTCATTCAAAAGCTACAAAAGGATCCCATTGTATCAGATACTTTTGTATGGAAAAATGATTCACTATGGTATAAGGATCGCTTATATATATGTAAGAACTCCCAATTCAAACAAAATATCCTTTTGGGATTAATCACCTTTCCTATAGGTGGGCACTCAGGATTCATAAACATGTATCGTAGGGTCAAAAAGGAATTTTTTGGGGAAGGTATTTAATATGATGTTTAAAGGTTTGTGGAAGAATGTTTGGTTTGTCAACAAAATAAGGTTGAAACAGTTAAAACCCTGGGACTTTTACAACCATTAGAAATACCTTGTCAATGTTGGAAGGAAGTCTCAATGGATTTTACCACAGGTCTACCCAAGTCAGAAGGGAAGGATGTTATTATAGTGGTTTTTGATAGACTCACAAAGTATGCACATTTTTGTGTACTCTCTCACCCTTTTAATGCAAGTAAATTTTCTACAGCCTTCATGGAAACAGTTCATAAGTTACATGGAAACCTGAAGATTATTGTAAGTGATAAAAATCCAATTTTCACTTGAAATTTTTTGATTGAATTATTTTCTTGTTTGGGTACCCAATTGTCTCACAGTTCTTCTTATCTTCCTCAATTCGATGGGAAAAGTGAGATAGTGAAAAAATGTTTGGAAAGCTATCTTCGTTGATTTTCCTTTGATAAACAAACATAGTGGGTGAAATAGTTATCTTTGGAAAAATGGTTGTGAAATACTTCCCTCCATACATCATCAGAAATGTATTCATTTATGGGACTTTATGGGTACCATATTCCATCTATTACATATCCCTTAAAAGGAAAATCTGAAGTTCAAGCTCTGGAAGATCAGCTAGAGCACCAGTAAGAAGTTCCAATTACTGAAGGACAAATTGGAGATGGAAAAAAATAGGATGAAACAACAAACAAATCAACATTGTAGTTAAAGGAATATTCAAGAAAGGGATCATTTATTTCATAGGTTGCAACATTACAAATAAATGTCACTCAAGCAACAAAATGAAGACAATAAATTAGCACCTAAGTACTATGGTCCGTATAAAGTGTTGCAAAAGATTGGTAGTATGGATTACAAATTGGAGCTCCCTTCATCTTCAAGGGTACACCCAATTTTCCATGTTTCTTGCTTAAATAAGGTAATAGGAGACAAGATCCAATTCAAACTATCTTGTCCGAGCTTGATGAAGAAGGAAAATTCATATTGGAACCTGAACAAATCACTGAAATGAGGACCAAACAACTACGCAATTGGGTTATTATTGAGTACCTCATCAAGTGGAAGAACTTATCTGTTGAATATTCAACATGGGAATATGATTCCTTCATACATAAGCATTCACAATTAATCAAGCATTGAGGACAACACTTTTCTAAAGGGGAGGGGCATTACCCCATATATTGTGGCTCATTACATATTATTTATTTCAGCTTAAGTCTATTAGTGGTAATTTTCATTAGTATTATTATAGTAGTTATGTCGGCTTGGGTCCATTAGTTGTAATTGTACCCCTTGGTCTCCTATATATAGGAAGGATACCTTTTCATTTGGATCATCTCAACTTGTCTTGTATTGTGTACTTGGTACAATGTATAAGGTGGTTTCCCCCTCAAAAAGGATTTCTATTCATATTGTTTCTTCATTATTATGCATGGATTACTCTTTTCGTTTTATTTATGTTATTTTTATCCTCTTTTTGAAGCTAGTTTCATAACACATTTTGTGGATAATTCACCTTGGGACCCATGATTGATGGAGGTGCATACCTTGGAGCTGATTGGCATGTGTCCCTTATAGTTGAAACCCTTCACATATGGACCTATCTAATGATTAGTTAGGTTTTTTGTTTGTGGACCTTGTCAACTTTATTAGTTCTGACCTCCTTTCCTTTCATATATATATATAAAGGGAAGAGATTATTTTGATTCATCAACAATCATATTAATCACATCATCGTGTATTAGTGACCTGAGATATAGATCAAACTTGTCTCTTTCACTTGTACTTCCTCTTCTTTGTACTTTGATTTCTAATGTGCCATGGTTCTTATGTTTGTGCAAAAAAAACATTATGGTTAGGGTTTTCCCTAATAACACAAGGGAAACTAGAGTTTGGAAGAAACCCAAGAGGAGCAAAAAGAGCATGTGTTCTTGTGGTTCTTGTGAAAGAAGGTGCCAATCCTAGATAAATAACTCCAAGTGTTAGCACCATTTATGGGATAAGTAGTTGGTAGGGGATTTGGCCAGTAAAAAGAGGAATAAGGTCTATAAATTTTCATATCATATGACCTTAAATATTTTTAGTGAGGGTTCACAAGTGTGTGAAGGGACATTTATAGATTAAGAATACCAAATACTTAAGAAATTTTGATTTTTTACCTTGAAAATGCATGTAAATGGAGAAATACATCCTTAGTTGAATGATGACAGGAAATGGACGGCTGGGATGCAAAGCGTAGAAGATCAAAGGCTAAAAATAATTTCCTCCAAGGAGAAATCGGGAGCGCAAAGGTAGAAAAAGCAAGTTTGGGGTATAAATAGTGATAAAACCCAACTTCGTCCCCCCGCGGTCTGGGATCCGATGGCCCAGGACTTTTTTTCCCAAGATCAACGGTCCAGCAGAAAGGAAAAAGTAGAAAAGGAAAGAATTTTGTCTTTGAAAGTTAAAATATTGATTTTTTATTTATGTAGTCTAAGATTGACGGTCCAAAGCGCTTCTTCCAAAGATCAACAGCTTAGAAGAGAACGAAGGGAGTGATGATGTATTTGTAATTTCAGAATGTATTCACTTGTATATTTTATGTATTGTACCCCGATGTTTATTCCGGGAAGTATCTATAATGTAATTGAGTCATGTCATAACCCAATATTCCTATCAGGATAATCATAATGTAAACAAGTCATGTAAAGTCATTGAGGTTAACCATCCATTGTAAGTCGGGGAAATAGTCCCCACAATTGAGTTAAGGTTAACCCTCTTTGTTTATCGGAGGGCAAAGTCCCCACAATTGTGGGGCACTAGGGTTATTAGACTCTCATAGATATGTAGTCCCTGGTAAGTAATTGTTAAGTGGGGCCAAATTGTTGGAGTGGACATTAACTGAACAAAAGAATATAAATAGAGAGTGAGCCTCTCTATTTATCACACACACACTCACTCACTGGGGCACATGAGTGAGAGAGGAGAAGCTCTCTCAAGTGAGAGAGAGAGAATAGCTGTTGGAGATCATCTTTATGTTTTCGGGTTTTACTGCTGCCATTGGTGCTCATTCTATCTCTAAGGAAGTTGTGGGGTTTTCTCCTTTATGGTTTCCCCAAGGAAAATTATTTATGTCTCTTGTCTCTTGTGATTTTTGTTGTGCATGTTATTCTCTCAAATAAGATCCTATATCATATTACTTAAATGATAAAAAACTAACATGGTATCAGAGCTAACCTAAGAATAAGACACTGTGTAGATGTGGAAGCTAGGGATTCTTACTTTTTGGGACTCTCTCCACAATCCATCAGCAAAATAAGGCTATGATAACTCTCCATTGAAGGGAAAATCTTTCTATCGAAGCAGAATTTGATTCCAGGCATTTTCAGTTTTTGCTGCGGGAAATTAGGGCTTCTTATAGAAGAGGAATTTTTGAGTGATCCTGGCATAGGATTAATCTCCTCATCAAAATAAAATTTTAGAGACCTGGGTCGAGATTTTTGGTTTGGTGAAACTCCAAGAAAGTCAAACCCTAGTTTGACCCCGGGCCTGAAAAACCCTAAAATACGAAAACTAATAGTTTTCATAGATTCTCTATATCTCAATATTGGAGAAGGATTAGGTGCCAAAACTTTCATAGATCGAAGATAAATTCCTGATGTAATCTTTGTCAAAGTTTCAGCCTCATATTCTCTATATTCTAGGAGATATGATTCCTCCAAGTTAGGGTTCCAGCATCTCCCAGGATTCCTCCCCAAATAAGACACCTAGGGAGAATTTCTATATCTTGGGCTACAAAGGTCCAAATGAAATTTATCAAGATTTTCCAGAAAGGGAACAGACTGTATGTTATGTGGTAAAAGTTTCAGACCCAATACACAAGTGACACATGGCAGTCCATACAACTTCGCTATGTTGAACAGTCCTGAAACAGATCACCTTGGGAAAATGATCATAAGTCCCAATTGGTAAAAGTAATTCTGATGAAAATTGTATTGTTGGAACAAGGACAGTCAAGGCTAACGCAGTGAGAAATTTCAAACATGGAGGACTGGTACTTTCAGAGATACCGTAGAAATAGTATCAGGAATTTCTGCAGAAGAAATTGGTAAACTAGGGCTTCTTGTTCAGGGAGATTCCCTCCACTATTTTCAGAAAAGGAGTACATTGGACATATCACCTTGAAGAGGTATATAATTCTATCCAATTAGATCTGAAAGATTCAAAGTTTTGAAAATTAGGGTTTCTCTGACAAACCCTAGATCAGCCAACTCCAAAACCAAGACGAACACCTCAAATCGGTAAGATCTAATCTTTTGTTATTTACATTTGAGGTTCTTATTTCAAAATGTCTAATCACACCAGCTTGATGACAAGCTTGATGAACCTAACAACTTCCAAGCATGAAATTATTAGATCTCACTCGTTCTTGAAGAAAATGAATTGGACACCTACATAAGTGGAAAGGTTCCAGTTCTAGAGGGATATGAGGCTAAATCCTTACACAAGAAGAACTTGGTCAAGGCCAAGAAGATCATTATTGATTCAATAGAGGATCACCTTATACCACAAGTGTCTTCCCTAAAGACACCTAAAGAGATGTTTGATTCCTTGACCAAGCTATTTGAAGGGAAGAACATAAATCAGAATATGACTTTGAGAAAATAGTTAAAGAATGTGAAGATCCAGAATGCAGAGACCATACAGTCATACTTTACAAGGGTCTCTCAAATAAAAGAACAACTTGAAGTGGTAGAAGAAGAAGTGGAGAATGCAGAAGTTGTGATAACCACCTTGAATTTCCTCCTAGGATCATGGGATTCATTCATTCAAGGAATGTGTGCCAGAAGGAAGTGATTACTTTCAGCAGACTCTGGGAAGAGCACACACAAGAAGAAGCTCGACTCATAATAAGAGAAAAGAAGATGGGAGCAACTGAAGATCAAGATTTCACGATTCAAAGAAGATACCTCAAGCAATGAGGAATATGAAGAACTCAATTCTTGAAGAGCCTCTTATCCATCTTGATCATTTGGATAAGAAATGATGCTGTTATGAATGAAGAAGATGATGAATATGAAAGAATTCTACCCACGAAACAAATAAAGATAAGTATTCAATTGTCATTTCATGATATTATTTTGTTATGCATTTTTTTATGTTCAGTTGATGTGTTATGCATGATAGGATGTTTGCATTAATGACAGTATACTACTAATATGCATGTGATGGGTAAGTAGCTCATGGTGTTATACAACTCTCCATTGCTACTTATCTAGAATTAAACCTCTTTGCTGACATATTGGATTAGTGCACAATCTCAATGATGTCTTGGTAGAGATGGAAGGCATCTAGAAAGTTTCCGTGAGATATGGATGAATGTTGTATTGGATAAAATAATTGCATGATCATATATTTATGCATAAGAATTTTCCATTATGAATATGCCTTATGAAATTTTTTTAACCATACAAATGCATTTGACTTGTAGGAAAAATCATGTACAATCACCTACAAGAAAAGAAGGACGAGACTTGTTCCAAAGAACAAGTGATGACAGTTCAAAATGAAGAATAATAAGACGAATGCAGCGACATCATTAATGCAGAACCTTCTAGCTATGAAGAAGTAGCCAAGAAGAAAGGGAAAACCAATTCAAGAAGAATGATGTCTAAGATGCAGTATCGAGACCTGACGGGAAGTTTGTATTTCCATCATGCAGTAGATGGAAACATCATGGGATACAAGGCAATATTTGTAGCATGAGGCATAGACTATGAAGAGACATTTGCAGCCACTAGAAATATACATGATAGGTAGAATCATGTGTGCAAATGAAAGAAGTCCTTGTATGAGCTCAGAAGGAACCCATGGGATACCACATACATGAGGAGCTTGAAGATCACCTAGAGTGATGAATATCTTAACCTTTGCTACAAGGTTGAAGATGAAAGCCTATAGATGATGACAAGCTCATAGATGGGTGCGAGAAGAACACTTTCAAAGATAGAGGATCTTGGTATCCAGTGACCCTAGATGGATACATAGAATATTAGTAGCAAAGGAAGCTACCTATCACGCCGGTATAGAATGTTTCAATGCATAGAGTACGAAAGGCAGAGGGAGAATGATGCTCCACTTCAGAGGGAGTGACTGCAGAAGATCCTGAGGTTCAACATGGTACAACAGGATGGATAGATTACTGATGACTCTAGGATTTACTGAGAGTAAAGTGGATTCCAACCTTTACTTCAAGGTTGAAGGTGGAAGACTAGTGATGCTCTTGTTATATGTTGATGACTTGTTCTTGACAGAAAATAGGAACTCATTAAAGTTGAAAGAAGGAGACTTGCTGCCGAGTTTGAGATGAAGGACTTGGATATGATGCACTACTTTCTAGGCATGGAGGTGTGGTAGAATGCAGATGGAATCTCCCTGGGATAAGGGAAGTATGCAGTGGAGATCCTAAAGAGTTTCCGGATGATGGACTACCAGGACATGACCACACCTATGGCATCGAAACTGAAGCTATTGAGTGTTGCTTCATCAAAGTCGATTGATGCCATGATGTATCATCAGATGATTTGTTCCTTGATGTACATGACAAATACGAGACCAGATATTTGCTTTGTTGTGAACACATTGAGACATGTTCACCTGATGGTTGCAAAGCATGCAGTGAGGTACCTAAAGGGTACAGTTGAATATGGGCTCAAGTATGAAGCGAATAAGAAGATTAACCTGGAGGGTTATGTGGATTCGTATTGGGCAGGCAGTGCCATTGATAAGAAGAGCACTTCGGGATGATGCTTCAGTATGAGATTAGAAAGGAGCAATGAAGCTCCAGTATGTGATCCAGATCGAGATCTCTTGAAAGAGGGAGTTCTAGCATAGCCGGTAAGACTGGTTGTCTGAGCATAAATCCTTGCGAAGCTCATAGGTTGCTGAGACGTAATCAATCCTGTAGGTTTTCCTCGGATATAATTGGTCCTAGTGAAGCTCACAGGTTATCCTTGGATGTAATCATCCCTGATGTGATTCTATGCTAGAAATGGCCAGAATGAAGTTTGAGTACTTCAGGGTGAAGCTTGGTGTTCTCCAGATCAAGGTTCCTTCCAAGAGGAAGTGATGAGTCCATGAGCCATTTTGACATGGTGGTATGCAGGACCTCCCATGGTCAGATATAAGTGCAGATCCATTATGATATGACTGTGGGATTGGATCCCACATGATCAGATATAAGTGTTGAAGGCCATTCTCTAGGAGAATGGAAGCACCTGGTCAATTACCAGGAAATTGATTCAGTCCGAGACTGAATCTTAGCTTAGTGCTGAGAAGCCATTCTCTGGGAGAATGGAGGCACCTAGTCAATTACCAGGAAATTTTTTTAGTCCATGACTGAAGCTCAGTTTAGTGCTGAGAGGCCATTCTCTGAGAGAATGGAGGCACCTGGTCAGTTACCAAGAATTTGTTTCAGTTTGGGACTGACACTCAGCCTAGAGCTGAGAGCCATTCTGATGTGACTGTGGGATGTGTTCATCTCTCATGATCAAATATAAGTGCAGAGCCCTTCTTACATGGTTGATGTGTTCATCCCATGGTAAGATGTAAGTGTTGAGCCTTTCTTACATGGTTGATGTGTTCATCCCATGGTAAGATGTGAGTGTTGGGCCTTTCTGACATGGTTGATGTGTTCATCCCATGGTCATATGTGAGTGTTGGGTGTGCCTTTCTAACATGGTTGATGTGTTCATCCCATGGTCAGATGTAAGTGCTGGGAGGGCCTTTCTGACTAGATCAAATATAAGTGCTGAAGAAGATGAAGACCTACCTGGAGGCTAGGCCTACAACCAACATGAAAAAGGGCTGCCTATGTAGAACTTCCTGTGATGAGTAGAATTGATATAGCACCAGTGATGATGACCAGTGATGATCCAACAATGATGATCCAGTGATGATCTAGATCCAGTGATGATCCAGATCCAGTGATGATCATGATCCAGCGATGATCTAGATCCCATGATGATCTAGATCCAGTGATGATCCAAATCCAGTGATGATCTAGATCTAGCAATGATCCAAGTCCCGTGATGATCCAGATCCAGTAATCATCCAGACTTGAAGATGAAGATGACTTGAATATGAAGATGACTTGAAGATAAAGATGACCTGAAGATGAAGATAAATTGATGATGATCCAGATGATATAGAGAAGAATACTTGTGCTGATAAATTGTGTTGAGAGAATACCTTCCTAGTTAAGAGGGAGTGTTGATGTATTTGTAACTTCGAAATGTATTCACTTGTATATTTTATGTATTGTACCCCGATGTTTATTCCAGGAAGTATCTGTAATGTAATTGAGTCATGTCATACAACGATGTTCCTATCAGGATAATCATAATGTAAATAAGTCATGTAAAGTCATTGAGGTTAACCCTCCATTATAAGTCGGGGAAATAGTCCCCACAATTGAGTTAAGGTTAACCCTCCTTGTTGATAGGAGGAAAAATTCCCCACAGTTGTGGGGCACTAGGGTTATTAGACTCTCATAGAGATGTCGGCCCTAGTAAGTAATTGTTAAGTGGGGCCAACTTGTTGGAATGGACATTAAGTGAACGAAAGAATATAAATAGAGAGTGAGCCTCTCTATTTATCACACACACACTCACTCACTGGGGTGCATGAGTGAGAGAGGAGAAGCTTTCTCAAGTGAGAGAGAGAGAACAACTGTTGGAGATCATATTTATGTTTTCGGGTTTTACTACTACCATTGTTGCTCCTTCTATCTCTGAGGAAGTTGCGAGGTTTTCTCCTTTATGGTTTCCCTGAGGAAAATTCTTTGTGTCTATTATCTCTTGTGATTTTTGCTGTGCATGTTATTCTCTTAGATAAGATCCTATATCATATTACTTAAATGATAAAAATATAACAGGGAGGATATTGGAAACTAGAACATTTCCACCAAAGATCGACAGCCTGGAAGAGAGCAGAGCAGAGATCGAAAAGAGGGAAACTTACAAATTTGGTCATGAAAAGTTGAAATATCACTTTTTGTAATTCGCAAGATCTATGGTTCAAGGGGATTCGACACAATATTAACAGTGCAGAAAGGAATGAGAAAACGGAAGGTGGAAACATAAAATTTAGCATCGTGAAAGAGGAGATCCAGACTTCCATAGCCCACAAACTTGATCTCAGATCAACGACTAAGAATTAATCCTGTGGAGATCAATGGTCCATAAAGGAGAGGAAAGGCAAAAAGTGGAAATATGAAGTTTTGGTGACGAAAAGGTGAAATTCCACCTTCTGATTTTTGCAGCATGCATCTTTACCTCATATCAAAGGTAGGGAAGGGCTCTGTTTGAGATCGACGGTGCCGAAAAGAGGAACATGTACACGAGTTAAATAGACTTCTAAGTATGCGGACTCGGTAGGCCCTGCAGCTTTCAACAACCCAGATCAGAGCTTGATCAAGATCCATAGCCAATACCCATTTCGCTGGTGCAACAAGCATGGATAAATCCACTTTTCAGATCAGCAAAATCCTATAGGACCCGCAAATTCCAATGGTTCAGATATTGACAGGAATAGATTTACAATGAATATGCATCTTGCTAGGTGAAATTGCACACCCAAAGTTGGGGAGCATCTGCGCAATGAGAAACATGCTTAAATGACGTGTCCTTCCCTATTGGATATCGTTTTTGGAAATCAGAGCCACAAAATTCATTATGGGGAGCACGATGAGGAAAGAATGAAGGGTCAATATCTAAACAAATGAAGATCTACGGCTGGAAATTATTTGGCTAGTTAAAGATGCAGGGAAGGATAAAAATTATTGCAGTTCAGGCGTAAGACCTCTAGTCAATCGTTTTCAGCAAGCGAGCCTAATTCCCTGCTGTCAAAATGCTCAAACTGATCCACCATGTGTGTTTCGGTGTGCTTTTATGTTTGGTTTCATGATCATGGTGAATCTGCCAGATCAGCATTTTGTTAAGATTTTCATTTCCATACTGCAACTGTTTTTGGCTTTGTGTTGAGGTTGGTCTTGGGAGCCCATGACACTATAAATATGCCCTCAATAAAGGAAGACAGGGTTGGAAACCGTGAGATTTTTTGTTATGCATTTTGTGATCTATCAGTAATAAAATTGTAGATTTGAATGCTCGCCTATTGCTGCAAAGATTCATGTGTATTTTGTAGTTACATTCTGTTATTTCCTTTTCAATGTGCATGCCATTTCCCGTTAATCTTGTCATTTTGTGTTCTCTCGTATCTGAAACGAGTGTGTAATATCTCAGAATTCATATTATTATGCTCTGGCTATTGTTTCAAGTATCCACTCATCTTTCTTACCAAAGTTGATGCTGAATTCATCTCTTAGGTGGTCTGTATTGAAGGATTGTTCTTGTTTCTTCCTTATCACCAGACAAACTATTTTTTTACTGTAACCGAGTGCTACCTTGCCTTTGTAGAATTTCACCTGCAAACGTTCTGTGATTCATCCAAATAAATGTGACTCCATAGCCCAATTTTTCTTTCCTTGTTTCAACCACAATTCAATCTGAAAGTTTATTTTACTTTTATATCTAGCTTTGTTAAAAATCAGTGAGAGATCCCTTTCTAGGAAGGAGGAAGACAACTTCCTTTCTTAAAGTGGTTTTGATGTCACCTTGGGATTTTCCTTCTACAACCTTGGGTACATTCTGAGTGCTAACAAATTGGCGTTGTTGGCGGGGACGAAAGTGAAAATCATCCCTGGGAAACAACAACGATTCCAAGAAGAAAGGGTTTATGTGGGAAAACATAGACTTCTGCATTTGAAATAGGTTGTATATTTTCCCTTGAAACTCCATGTTAATTTTGAGCAAGATTTCAGAAGGCATCCTGGCTCCCAGGAGGTCACATACACGAGGTAACCCTAACACTAAAACATTACTAACTATGGAAAATCCATAAAGATTCCTTAGAAATCAGGGAAAAGAACAAATAGATATTTCTCAGTTTGGTGCTTCATCTTCTCAAGAATTTCATAGCATTCATAATTTTGGGAGGAAAACAAATTTTAAAAGATCCTTGTTGAAATCTAAATCTGAATCTGATTTGAAGAAAATTGGAATTAATCCCAGTAGGTTAGAATCATATTTTCTTGATTCTCTTTGGAACAATCTTCAAAACTCTTTAAAAACTGAAGAAAGAAACCATGTTGTTCAAATATTTCAACCTTATATCCCACCAACTGTTCAAAACCCTCCAACCTTCCAATCTCCTCCTCTTGTTCCAAATCCACCTAGACAAATGGCTTCTAGGTTTTCTCCATTGGCCTTACCTATTGTATTGCATAACTATTAAATTGAGCACATAGATCTGTGGACAAACACACAACTCACAAGAGATCACACAATTTACTCAGTTATTGAAGAATGAAATAGTGCAAAAATGGCTTGCAGCTGTGAATGCTTTTCATTAATCAAAGAGTAATTAGATAATAATTACAATGAAGTACAATGGCTTAAATAGCCACAAGCAATTCGAATCCACATGAGGAAATTCGACTTGATTAGACTCTACTTGATTGTAGGTAACTAATACCTTTTCTAAATCATTATCGGAGGACTCAATAGTTAACTAACCTTGCCTAAACCATTATCAGAGTTCAACGGAGTTCTAAAACAAAAATCAAGTGTCTAATTCAGTGTTAGCTGAGGCTAACTAACTGTGGTAGGTTAGAAATGTGCCTCTCCTGCATGCAGCCATGCAAATATAGCGCTAACTGAATGTAGAGGACTAGAACTGAATGTAACTAACTCCTAACTCAGCTTGACTAGTCACTAACTGAACTCAACTGATGAAGGTTGGTATAGGCACTCCTAGTGGCTCCTAAATTGTAGGAATTGATCTAGGAGGATCCTAAACTGATGCATGCAAGTGCAATTAGTGGCAGTAGCCCTCAATTAGTGTTCCCCACACTTAGTAATTGGAATATGTGCCCCAATTATGTCAAGTGGACCCAATGGTGCTAGTGACTAAAAATAGACTGGATGGACTCTCGATTTAGACATGACTCCTGATTTAGACATAAGACCAAATTGGACAAGGGAGGATTAATAATCCTAACACCCCCCCTGAATGCTAGCTTGGAAAATATGTGGGCCCCAGTAACTAAGACCATAGGTCACCCATTACATCAAGTAAAGTAAAGTAACTGCTCAATACAAGGAGCTGGGGAAAAAACCACATGGGAAAAAATCCCCCCCTCTAATTAAGCAGGTAGAATCATGATCAATCTGGTTCTTATGTGCACAGGTATCCTGGGGCCTGGCATGTGAACCTTGTTGTACAAGAATAAACACCTTATAACCGAAGGTCTAGGGTTACCAACATACTCATAAAACTTGCAGACAATTGACTCTAGAGTGCAGTAAAGGAAATAGGAGGATGGGAAAGACTCACTCGATACACGACAGTTGATCCTAGCTTGCCTTCTTCCGCTCTGCTTCTCCTCCAAAGCCTTCAAGGATGCTTTCTCCTTCACCTATCAAGGATCAATATTCTGAATACAAGATGATTCATATATATAAACAGGTTAGATAAATCATATACAGGATGTTGAAACATAAACATTTATCAAACCACAATACATGAGATACATTCAAGACACAATATGGAAGAAGGATTCTCTTTATTAACAATAATAGAAAGAGTTCAGATTACAACCCAACGCCTGAGACAAGAACTCCTCTGCAGCCAAAGGATTCTGATTTGCACTGCTCCAAAGACTTCTGTATAAACTCCACCAGCATAACTTTGCTCTCCAAGTGTATGTATCCAACACCCTCCCCAAGGCCTGTATTTATACTAGGTGAAATAAGGCAGTTTCGAAGGTTGAGGAGGTTGATACAGTTAAGGAGATTAAGGTAAATGGCTTAACTAATCTCAAGTAATCACGTGTTTTTATTTTTAAATGTCAAAGGTAGGTATACACGGGTATCAAGACTAGCAACTCGCGTATGATCCATGAGTTTCTCTAAAGGAAACCCGCATATACATCTATACGCGACATGCAACAACCGAGACTTGCATATGACATGCGAGTCGCATATATAAAGAGTCGCATATATGACTTGACATAGCTAAAGGGTAAAAATAACCAGCTGGATGGATGATGAATGTAATTCATAATAAGCCCATCTATAGTGTTTTGGGAAACCCTCAATCCATAGATGTCCTTTTTTGTGACAACATGAGGGATGTCGGCACTAGGACGGAGAGGTGCCATTCAAGTGGATAACAGATGCCCCCTAATGTGTGAGGTCAGAGGGAAACGATGGCCGAAATACATTATAATCTTTATCTTTTGGAGAACTCAGAAATCCAATGGAGCAAAGAGAGTACCTGAAACAAATACATAGTAATGTCATATACAAAGTTACATCTGAGGATGCTATGTTCAATTTACTGGAACACTAGCTCCTTTACAAGATTTAAGTACATCATATGATACGGGTATGAAAACCACGTATATTACAAAGGTGGATCGAAGCCACAATATACAATAATGATGAATCTTCAAAGATCTGGAAGCTGTGTATATGGATAGAACATAATCTTGCGCAACTTAGTCCATAGGTGAGGAACTAAGGTCTTCATAAAGGATCCCAAAGAACCAGTACAATCCAAGCCATGTGAATAAGGGTAAGCTGAAGTCGAACATGGAAAGGATTCAACAGTTTGTCAATCAATAGATGATAATTGACAACTGAAGCAAAGGAATCCACTAATGATGAAAGTGAATCCTAAGGTACAAACGTCAAAACTCTAGGTCTTCGTCATTAGGAAGTACTAAAACATAACCATGCTGTGATAAGGAAGGCAATAGATCCTCCAACGGATCACAAGAGTGACTAGGAACTGGGCAAAAGAAGGGAGACATAATAGATAACAAATATAACAATGATGGGATCAAGCTATAGATCAAACATTGGGTATAGTCCTTGAACAATGAGCATAACACAAAGATGACCCAAGGCAGCGGTTAACTTATAGATGGAACAACTAGACCTGTCTGTCATGTAGGAGACATGATCAGATTCCCCAAGTATAACGGACAAGAGGAGGAGTAAGAAACTCAAGGTAATGGCTGAACAGAAAAGTAATAACTGAAACATGGATATCGGAAAACAAAGAGTGCTATGTTCAAGGAGTACATGCTGCCATTACTGAAAACAAGAGAAAACTTCTTCCTTACCTTCCCTGTTAAATTTTAACGAGTCCAGGAAAGTAAACTCAGATCCCTCTTCATTTTTTAACAATCTTGAAGAGACGGGAAAATAATGCTTGATAGTGTCACTGATTCGTGGATTTAATGAGCCCGAACTAGTACATGCTCAGCCGGCGTTTTCACATTTAGAGAGTCTGAAAACTCCGAAGAAGACTCCAGGGGGGTCCTTTTTCGTCCAATTTAGTCTCCTGAGGCTGAAAAAGTATAAAACATACCACAGAAAAACTCTCTTAACTTCCGAAGAAGAAAAGGTGAACCTTTTTCGTATTTAGTCAGGGAGGTCCGAAAAAGGTTAAATTACCACCTACCCATCGATCCTTCCAAAATAGCCTAAAAATAGATTGAGTTTTACGAGTGTGAAGGAAAGCAAGATCACTCAAAAAGATCCATTTGGTTACGAGAAATGGGGCTTGCAACAATAAACTCGTTGCTTTGTTCTTAAGTGTTTAACGTGCATGACAAAGACACAAAGTACACTCAGAATCTTTTTCATGTTTGGGTCCAGAGCACGAAAAAGAGAAAACTAAGCTCAAACCGGGTGTTCCTTTTCCGTAAATTTAGTCCGTCAGGTCCGGAAAAGTGATAAACCTATACCTGAGAATACTCTTCTCAATTCAAAAGAAAAGAGAGTGATCCTTTCTCGTATTATTCTGCATGGTCCGAGAAAGAGATAACCTACCACCAATGCGAATGCCCGCTCACATATTCTTAATGAGCTTGAACGGATGAGTTAACTCGGCAGTCAAGTCTATTTTGAAGGAGTCAGACTTGGGCCTAAAGAAACTCCATAAGGGAGGGGAGTCCTATAAAGGAATAGCTTGTAAAAAGAGATTCAAAAGAAGCTCTATTTGGCGTGAAAAATAGCTAAGAGGATACCCCTGAACCTGAAATAGATGCGGCATGAGTACCAAAGGATGACATAGGCATATAAGAAGGATACTCATGAAAAAAGGGTCCTGGCCATGGAAGAAAAATGGTAAAAAACAAGGGACTAATGGCTTAGAATACCATAGTTCGTGGCAAAATGTTGAATGCTAAGGTTAATGTGGATTGAATAAAGATACCAAAATGTATTGGAAATTACAAAACCACCCTATTGGAGCAACAACACCTTGTAAGGATGAAAAACCTGTTCCAAATCACAAAGAAGTATGGTATTAGTGGATTGACATTTCAAACTATAGAAAAAGACCCACTTTAAGAAATATAATTTCTATAAATAGTTTGAAAATTAAAACAAAACTCACCATTTGAACTTTTGAGCCATAAAAAACAAGTTTTACCCTCTACCTTTGTTCGATCATTGTTGACAATTGGACCGACGAAATCAAAATTCGCCAGTTGCAGGTAAGCCTACACCTTGAGCTCTTCATTTTGATCCGAGCAATTATTAAATTTGAGTCTGAATTCCATATTTAAAAGAATCCTGAACTGTAGCACGACGCATCCGTGGGTTGCTGATATGGAAACTCGCGTATACGCGTTATATACGTGGGTTTCCTAACTAGACAATCGCGTATAGTACGTGACTTGTCTAATTAGACAGTCGCGTATGCTGCGTAAAGGATAAAAGACTTAAGATAAACAAAAAAATTTGAATTTTGGTATGGAATAACTGAATCAAAATACTTGTATTTGCTAGGTAAAAAATGGTTCTGGAATGGAGGGAAAGGGAGCACGAAATAATGGACCAAGCGGCACTTCAAAGCGCGCCCACCATACATGCATTGCGCACAAGTGGGCTGTTAAAATTCTTTTGTATGTCGCCCATGCGGGCCAATGTCCGCATACTTGAGTTCATGGTAAATTATTGGGCTCATGACTTGGGGATGTTCAACCTACAAGGTGAAACCTTATAGCTTACCACTGAAGACATATATTTCATTACCGGGCTCTCACGACGAGGAGCACCGGTGAACTTGGAGGGCACTGGCAGGGGCGGTGACCCCTTAAGTGTCCAAAACTATGTAGATGTGTTATGTACATTGGGTACTCAAAGAAGAGGAACCAACGTTCCGGTTGCAGAAATATGAGATTTTACTCTCCAGGTATTAGCTAGCACCATTGTGAGAATATCAGGATCCTCATCTCTACATTTGGCCACAAGGAACCAAATGAGGTTGGCAGTTGACTGTTTTAGATGTGCTCTCTATGATTGGTGCTCGAGAGTTGCCCCCATCATGAGGAGACAACTATCCAACTGCAAGAGGGGAAGGCAGAAGAACTTTGGCTATGCAAGCATATTAGTGGCCTTCTTCGAGAGACAGTACCAGCACTGAGCCCTGCTATACCTCTATCGATCAGATCTCCACGTCAGTCGAGGTTGAGCAAGTGGGGAGACATCTTCCTCCGTCAAGGAGGAGGAGACTCAGTACACAGTGTCTATGATGATGACTTTTATACCTAGTGAGAACGACAGCTGCCGGCATTGGACCAGTTTCCATAAGCCGGGATGGACTTTCGAGGTGACCCCGACCTTATCCTCCCTCTAGGAGGAGCATGGGGAGATCTAGGTAAGTAATTTTTAATTTTTATCATTTTCAAATTTTTATGAATTTTAGAATGATATATAGATACATATGTACAAGTCTTAACCCTATTCATGTGTCAAAATGCAGATATTTGATCAGTCCGCCCTGAAGGGCACCCTTGCATGTTTGTTCATCTTGTCGTGGGCGAGGATCCAGGATTGATCAGGGTACTAGAGGGAAAGCTGGCCAGGCTGACCCAACGAGTACCTACTGTGCGGATTGAGCATATCCCTACAGCCATGTAGGAGTTTGTTGTGGGGGTTCCACCGGTTTGGCTACGTCTTTTCAGACGAGTAGTTAGAGCAGTGCTCATATACATAGATGCGGTGGAGGTTGCCGAAGCCGAGGAGGCTGAGGAAGCTAGAGTGCAGAGGGATCATGGGGACCAAGGAGGTCCTAGTGACCAGGCCTGTCCAGCTTAGTTCTAGGACATTTTAATGGACTATGATCCACATTTTTGTACATTTTGTATATGACGGGATCTGAGGATCAAACTTTACCTATCTATGGAGAGATATTTTACATGTATATATATATATACATTGGTGTTTTTTGTTAATTTATTTACAAGTGTTTTTATATGTTTGATGTATATTTTTATAAAATGTGTGTGAGATGCCAATCCAAAATGTAATTAGCATATGCATCAGTCAATGAATTTTGGTTTCGTGGAATATGATTGAAAGTGATAACCTCAAAATGTCTTTCTAATAAACGAATTTGCATGAACTGACATAATAAGATAGGATTTCGTACCTGATAAGCTCGATTGAGCCGGGAAACCACCAACTGAGAATCCAAACGGACCTCAAGATGGGTGATGCCACGTGAAAAAGCATCCCATAGGAGCTCAATTACATCCCTATACTCAGCAACATTATTAGAAGCAGGACCTAGACAAGCGCCTCCCGTGGCAACAAGCTGTCCTGAGGGAGAATAGATAACCCATGCTGCTGAGGCCAGGTTACAAGTGTGACGGCTGGCGCCATCAGCGAATCCTAAATACCTTTTAGAAGACATCTACAACAACCAACAGATAATATAAAAAACAAAACCGACAACCTAATGTACATAAAAAATACATACAGTAAAAATACAAGAAAAAGTGCTAAGCCTAAGCATAGTACTTCTTCAGGTAGAGCCCATTTCTAGGCTCAGGCAGCTTGTTCCCATCAAAATCAACTAACTCATATGCACCCTTACTTAATACCTTTGACACGACATAAGGTCCTAACCACATTGCCTTGAATTTTCCTGCCCCCATAGGTTCTTTATCTTGGTCCCAAAGCAAGACAAGTTCCCCTTCAGAGAAAACCCTAGGTTTGACCGATTTATCATACTGAGTTTTGACCCTATTTTTATAAGCCTGATTAATAGTCAGCGCATCTCTACGCCGTTCATCAACGTATTCTAAATGTACCAGACGTTCTTCAATCTTAGTCGTATCAGGTAACACATGAATGGCTATCTTTAAAGACGGGATTTCACATTCAATCGGAGTAACTGTTTCCACCCCATGAATGAGTTGGAAAGGGGAGAAACCCATAGCAGTCTTTACATTAGTTCAGTAGGCCCAAAGAGCAAGATATAACATGATGTGCCAGTTAGAACGGGCTGCATCAATTGTACTTTTAAGGATAGTTTTTAAAGTCTTGTTGACAGCCTCAATTTGACCATTTGCTTGCGAATAGCATGGAGAAGAATGTTCTTGTCTAAATTCGAGCATGGTAGTTAGTTCCGTCATCATGTCACTTTGAAAATGACTGCCATGGTCAGTGAAAATCACTTTGGGTATACCAAACCGTGCTATAATCTAATTGAATACAAAGAAAGCTACTGTTTCCCCGTCATCTTTAAAAGTAGGAATTGCCTCTGCCCATTTCGTAAAATAGTCAATAGCGACAATGATGTATTTATGCCCCCCAACTGAGGCTAGGTTGCATGTCACATAATAAATCCCCCATTTCATGAAGGGGCCTACCGAGACAACGGGAAATAATAGAGTAGGATGTGACCGCATCTTCCTGGTGTAACGCTGACATGGATGACAGCGCTTCACTGCTTCCACACAATATTTAAAGATCGTGGGATAGAAATAACCGGCACGCAATATCTTATGGGCTGTTGCTAACCCAGATAAATTCCCCCCACACGCTCCACTATGGGAATCATTCAAGACAATCTCCACTTCCTCATGAGTAAGGCAATGACGCAAAACAGAATCTACCCCTCGTCGATATAATGTATCTCCTATAATGAGGTAGTTCTTGGCATGAAGGCGTAACTTACGTCGTTCCTCCCTTGAGGAAGCTATAGGGTACTTCAAAGTCTGGAGATATATAATAATATCTTTGTACCAAGGATTAGAGGTGGATATCAGGAAGATGTGCTCATCTGGGAATGAGTCGTCCTCAAACACTACATCTTCTTCAATAGTAAATTCTTCTATAAGTTCAACAAAAACTAAGGACTTCTTAGACTTAGCGGACTGGAAGTCCAAGTCAAACTCTTGGAGAATGACTATCCATTTGTTAAATTTTCCCCCAACAATCCGCCGGGATAAAACATATTGGAACGGATTCACATCCGCCACTACCGTGGTGGTCCTCAGTAAAATGTAGTGACGTAACCTCTACACAACATAAACAGATGTTAAGGCTAATTTATCACCGTGGGAGTATCTAAGTTCAGGTCTGACCAAAGCATGGCTAAGATAATAAATGACATGCTCTACAAGCTTATCATCCTCCTAGACTAGTACTACCCCAATGGTCGACTCTGACGCAACCAGATATAATATAAAATCCCTAAAATAATCTGGTGGACGTAATAAGGGTGCCGGCAGCAAAGATTTTTTCAATGCCTCGAATGCAAGTTGTGCGGTTTCATCCCATATAAATGGGGTGTCCTGTTTGAGCAGGCGCATGAAACCCTTAGTGATCTTGGCATAATTAACAATAAAACATCGAAGAAAATTAGACTTTCCTTGCAGGCTTTGAAGTTTCCTGAGAGAACGAGGAAGCAGATTTACAATAGCTTCAACTTTCAAAGGGTCCACCTGGATGCCTCTACTAGAGACTATGAATCCGAGTAATCTTCCTGACTCGATGCAGAATACACACTTGTAAGGATTCAAGCGGATTTTATAATATCTGCATCTTTCAAATATCAACAGTAAATGATCTGTATGTTGGATCGTCTTACGAGAAGGAGCAGGTAGATCATCAAGATATGGTTCGACAAGGGCATTTTCTTATATGTGAAGGTACCCCAAGGAAAAATGAAAGGATTTTTATGTTGGTCTTCCGGTTTTATTTGAATCTGATTATATCCGGAGAAACCATCCATAAACGAAAACACCTCACTTCCCGCACATGCATCTATGATCTGGTCTATAAATGGTGTGGGATAGTTGTCCTTAGGATAAGCTTTATTCAGGTCTCTAAAGTCTGTACAAACGCGAATAGTCCCTTTCTTCTTATCAACAGGAACAGGGTTGGATACCCATTCAGCCAAAGCTATGGGATATATAAAACCGGCCTTCAACAGCTTTTCAACTTCAGCTTTCACAGCCGCCACTTTGCGCGGGTTCACAGGTCTTAATTTCTGTCGAACTAGCTTGGCATCATGATATGTTCGGATTTCATGTTCAACAATCGATGGATCTATGCCTGGCATCTCCTCATATGACCAGGCAAAGACATCGCAAAATTCCTTAAAAAGGGCAGTATAGATAGCAATCTCCTCAGAAGAGCAGTTTGCACCTATATATATGTTTTCCATGAAATCAGGGTTTACAGAGATGTTAATAGGTATAGTAGCGGAAATATTTTCCATATTCCCCTCATCAAACATTCCTTCCCTAGGAAAAGGGTTGATAGGTATATCAACATCTTCTGACAGTCTCACGTGAAACTCTTGGTTTTCTATTCTGCTTAGTTCTGGAAGAAAATAGGGTCGATGATGAAGATCCTCACAAATCTAATCACGTCCACTCATGGCTTCCAGAATAGATTCATCAGAAGGTAAAAGCATGTCTAAACAATCTATAGAATGCGAAGACTTTTCTGCCCATTTGGGAAAATAGACTTCTTCTAGATCATCCGAGACTATTAGAGGATCTGGAATGGGATCAACAGTGGCTTGAGTGATAGCTTGATAAGCAACCTCCACTATCGATAAGGGCACTTCCGGTTCATGGGGAGTTGGGAGAACCCAAGGATCAGTCCTATCAACAACCGTAGCGATGGACTTCCCCACACTAGTAGAACCAATATAATTAACCAAGGCTTGAAGATCAAATGTGCCCATCAGTGATGTGTACATTCCAGCCCCCAAGCTCTGTGCAGCAGGTTTGACCTGATCAACCAATGGCATAGCAGACTCATTAGATTCTAAACGACCTTTTCGGGTAAAATCAAGTTGGTCAATAGTAACCAACTTGCCCTCATGTGGAAAAACCACTACACGAAAGATGGCCGACGCAATAGCGAACATCGCATAAGTCCAGTTCCTTCCCAGAAGTAAATTGTAGTCTAAAGGAGCATCAATCACTTCTACTTCAACAGACACTGCTTTGCCTCCCAACTTAATTTCAAAAGCCGGCAGGATACCATGCGGACGGAAGGATCTTCCATCAAAAGCAGTAAGCAAAGTGTTCGATGGGATCATCTCTTGGGATCCAAGAGCTTTCCAACAGGTCAAGGACATAACACATGTAGAGGCCCCCTCATCAAAAACTGCCCTTCCAATGGTCTTACCACCATGGATGACAACTATTTATAGGGCTACATGGTAAGGCAGGCAAATTTTAACATCAGATAAATGAAATTTCGCCATGAGACTCGAAGAGTCCATGCTACCTAAAGCTGCTAAGAGGGCATCCCGCTGAGCGGGACAACTCTGTAACACTTCTAAAGCTGACATTGCACACGGGGTTTGAGATAAATATTCAACCATGGAGTAGTTCGAAGTAGCCCTAGAATTAGGTTTATGCAAGGTCTTCTTGAAGACACCTTTCGGTATCTTCGGCATAACTTCAGCAGGCTTCTCTATTGTGAGAGGGTTAGAAGTTTCACCTACAGCTTCACCCTTCTCAAGAGTCTCTTTATCATAATTTTTGTTCCTTGTCTGCAACAAAGTTGAAGATCGAACCATGTTGATATAGTTTGGGTTAGGGGCAGTTTGAGTGCCCCCTGCTACGTTAGAAGCTGAAGCTGAGTTCTGTCCTTGGGGAAAAGGATCCTTCAGGACAGCCGGTTGTTGAGCTTTAAGCAGCTTCTGGGCTTGATCCATAAGGGGACAAAGGTGAGTAAGGTGGTCCTCTTGGCACAACTTACAAGGGAACTTGACTTTCTTCTTTTCTTTCTTGCCCCCATCAGCATTGTTTGCGGGATTTTGCTTGTTTTGGTTTTCCTCTCCCTTCTTACCTTTCTTTTTCTTCCCACCGGGCTGCTGATTGCCCTTCTGAGAGGTTTGTGCAAAAACATTTGCACTCTGTGGGGAGGGGGCAGCCTTTGCTGCCTCTACCGTAGATTGTTTGACGGACAACTGATGAATTTTCTTAGTCAAAGATTCTACGGTGGGAGAGTTAACGGACCCAACCACACCATCGGCATGGGGTCCAGGCTTAGGCTTCTCCACATCGTGCGAAGGCCTCGGTGCCTCAAGGATAATCTCATATAAGATCCCAGATTGTGATTAAATCAAATCCAACTGCTGGGCCCTGAGAATGGTTTCTTCTTCATTCGTCACTCCTGAGGTGGATACGTCCTTAGATATGTATGGCAACAGAGATTTAAGGAACCAATCTAAAAGGAACTCAGGAGGGATAGTGGCTTTTATAAGGCTCTTTTGCCTCCTCCACTCTTGGATGTGATCCAAGATGTGGGTAGCCTTGTTTTGCCTAAAAGTAGACAACAAGTCCGTTCCAAAACCATATCGGACCGGAAGCTGAAAGTGGCTAAGAAACGCACTAGCCAAGTCCCAGAAACTACTGAAAGCAGCAGAAGGAAATTCAATATACCATTTTGCCGCGGTACCTGTCAAGGTTCTCTGGAACAGCCTCAACCGAACTGAATCTTTATTCAGGGAATTTGAAGAACACCATAAATGGAATGTGGTGGCATGAGCCTTAGGATCTTCACCAGTTTTTCCTTCGAACTTAGGGATGTCCGATGGCAATTTGGTGGGAACAGGTGGCCACAAGGGGTCATGCCTCACCGGGTCATTCATCAATTTTGACAAATCTGGCAAGTTTAAGGTTTCCAGGAACTAAAGTTTGGGTCGAACCGGGGTACTAAATGTGCCAGCTTGGGGATTAGAGGGACCTTCCCCCAAATTCCCATGGGTAAAAGTGGGGTTGCCCCCTGCCACCGGTTGCGAAGTGGGAAGATTGCTCTAAAATGGATTCCATCTGTAAGCCATAGGATTGTGTGTGGGAGGTGTAGTATAAGAAGTTCGGGCTGTCCCCATAGAAACAGGGGTCTAAAAGACAGGAGCCGAAATCCCTCCACTGAACAACGAAAAGGGAGAGCTCGTGAACGGAACTGAAATGGGAGTTTGGAAACTTTTCCCATAAGAGGTGTTGTTTCCAAAATGTACTCCTACATAGGAAGGAGATGGACCTATGTATGGACTGGATGGGGGAATATGCCCCCCATTCCAAGGAAATCCTTGGACATACACCGAGGATCCTACCGGACCACTCTAGGTAGTATATGGAAAGGAAGAAGGAATAGTAGGTATACTAGGGATCCCAGTAACCATGTCACCAGAAGTACCTGCTAGGTTTGAGTGAACCGGTGGCTGAACCACCCGGCTCGCTGGAGTCAAAGGTGTAGAAGGTAGACTAGATCTAGGGGCACTAACCGAGGGAGGCCGTACCCCTTCAACCGAAACGGCTGAGGTGAACACAAAAGGACTTTCTTCCATAGAAGACATGATCCTACCCACAGGAACACCTAATACAGGTGAATCAAAAGGTCTAACCTGAACGATCACAGTATCGTTTAAATCAATCAAGGGGGTGTTAAAGTTTCTTGCAAACTCGTCAGTCTGTAATTCTTCTATCTCAACTGTATCAAGATCAAAACGGTTAGCTATCAGTTCTAGTTCACCAAGAACTTCACTTATTCCTACTGGTTCAAATGAACCGTCCATGTCCAATCTCCGCCTTTGGGGTAGAGGTGGAGGCTCCAATGTGGTGAGAGGAGGAAGGTTTCTCAACCTTCTTGACCTTCTAGGAGGTTGGTCCTCCATGATTGAAAATTTAACAAATCACACCCTAAGGCCAACTAAACAAAGGAAAAACCACAAAGCATACACTATAAAAATCCTAAAGCCTCAAGCAATCAAACAAGGGTAAAAGATATACTTTCCCGAAGAAAGCTGATGAATGATTACTTGGCATCCTTGAAGTGGTTCTTAGGCACAAGCGGAGGAATCACCCAACCGCCCTCCTACACTTTCAACAAGGGTTACCTTCCAAGCCCGTTCAAGGTGAACCAGAAATAGCCTTTCGGTTTACCTAGGTATGAACCCTAAAAGACAAAAGACTAAAGGCTACCTTAGCTATACCAACAGTCTGGGGGGACAGTCGCAAGCCTGACTCATACGCATGGACAGGGTAGCTGAGCCCAAAACTCTGTCTAGGACAGAATCCCCAGATGAGTAAAAGTCCTGATCTATGCTTTGACAAGGATTGGGAGGGTTATCTCCTCTATCCAAGCCTCCACAAGGCCTCGTGCTTGACTCCCGTTTGAGAGGAGCTTCCCAGATACAGTCGATAAAGTCAAGGATTTACCTAAAGAAAGGTCCACTACGTCTGAGTTTTATAACTTGCGGGAAGTTTACACTTCCTAGCCCACAAGTCTAGCCTAAGCTAGTAGGTGAAAGGCCCCTAAAAACAAAAATTACTAGTAAATTTTAATTATGCGTTCATTTTAAAGGGTTGTTTCTTACTTAGAAGGAAATGGAGTGATGTACTTATGGTGTTTTTGACTCAATAAGAAGTAAATGAAAGTAAAGGTGTATTCAAAGCAAATTACCACTATTTAAAACACACTTATTTTTCTTTTTTGCAAATATATATTGATGAATTAAATGCAAACGATAAAATAAACTAAGCCTATGTTTTTTGTAGCTTTTGAGATTAATATTTTTAAACTGAAATAAACACTACTTATGCAAAAGAAAAATGCAAAAGCTTGACAATGTTTTATTTTCACTTTTAAAAATACTCAAACTCTACTATGCACCTAAAATGCACTATACTTGAGTAAACTTGGAATTAATGAACTGTATAAAACCAACAAACTGAATTAAAGCAGGCTGACAGAACCAAGAAACAACCAACAAAAGCAGACTAGGAACCCTAGCTTGGGTGCACCAATGACAAAAATCACTGTAGACTTATAAAGGCAAGTGACAAACCAACCAATATCGAAAGAAAAACTGGAAAAACAAATCCCAAGACCCTGATCACTGATCTGGACAGAGACACTTCAACCTATAACCCAAACAGGCCAAGCTACTTCAGCATGCAAACAAAAAATAATCCAAGCAAAAGAGACTCAAGGTCTTTCGAAAAAGCACAAAGTGTGATCACCAATAGGTCTTCAAACAGACATCACAGCATTTATAAAGAAAGTCCACACAGAAACAGGAAATACAAACAGAGAGGGACAAGCAAACCCAATCCTAAAAAATTCCTATTTCCAGGCTTATACGCGACTGTATAGAAGGGAAACCGCGTACTATACACAACTTTCCAGTAGAACAACTCGCAGATGCAGGCCTCTATACGCGACTGTGTAGAAGAGAAACCCGTGTAAAGGTACAAATTTTTTCTCAAAAACTAAGAAAAATCCACAAGACTTTCAAACACTGTGACAAGTATGAACCAAGATAAAAGACCACACACAGACTTCAAAGCAAAGACTGGTCAGGGGTGACAAAAACAACCTACAGCAGTCTGGGATCCCCAGCGGAGTCACCAGTTCTGTTGTACAAGAATAAACACCTTATAACCAATGGTCTGGGGTTACCAACATACTCAATAAACTTGCAGACAATTGACTCTAGAGTGCAATAAAGGAAATAGGAGGATGGGAAAGACTCACCCGATACACGACGGTTGATCCTAGCTTGTCCTTTTCCTCTCTGCTTCTCCTCCAAAGCCTTCAGGGATGCTTTCTCCTTCACCTGTCAAGGATCAATCTTCCAGATACAAGATGATTCATATATATAAACAGGTTAGATAAATCATATACAGGATGCTGAAACATAAACATTTATCAAACCACAATACATGAGATACATTCAAGACACAATATGGAAGAAGGATTCTCTTTATTAACAATAATAGAAAGAGTTCAGATTACAACCCAATGCCTGAGACAAGGACTCCTCTGCAGCCAAAGGATTCTGAGTTTCACTACTTCAAAGACTTCTGTATAAAATCCACCAGCATAACTTTGCTCTCCAAGTGTATGTATCCAACACCCTCCCCAAGGCCTGTATTTATACTAGGTGAAATAAGGCAGTTTCAAAGGTTGAGGAGGTTGAGACAGTTAAGGAGATTAAGGTAAATGGCTTAACTAATCTCAAGTAATCGCGTGTTTTTATTTTTAAATTTCAAAGGTAGGTATACGCGGGTATCAAGACTAGAAACTCGCGTATGATCCGTGAGTTTCTCTAAAGGAAACCCGCGTATACATCTATACGCGACATGCAACAACCGAGACTCGCGTATGACACGCGAGTTGCATATATAGAGAGTCACATATATGACTTGACATAGCTAAAGGGTAAAAATAACCAGCTGGATGGATGATGAATGTAATTCATAATAAGCCCATCTATAGTGTTTTGGGCAACCCTCAATCCATAGATGTCCTTTTATGTGCCAACATGAGGGATGTCAGCACTCAAACAGAGAGGTGCCATTCAAGTGGATAACAAACCTCTCCATCATTATGTCTAGAGGAATCTTCCTCTTTGGAAGAAGAATGATATGCTCAACTGAATCAGAAATATAGACAATTGCCGGATGAAGACTGGACCCATGTAGAGCAACTGAAATCAACTGATAAGTGAGAAAAGGTTCTTCAGGATTCAGAACATGTGAGGAACACTCAATAAACTGATATTTTCCAGCCATGAATAGCAAACCATGAGTGGTAAAATCATCCCCAAGTGTTAGGATCAAGCATTCAGGCGGATGCAGAATGTCTTCCTCTTTACTAGTTATGTGAGGAGATGAGCATGTGATCCATGTAGAGAAAAACTGGGACTGTGGAGAGTGAATGCTTGAGCTCCATAGTCTGATATAGATTCAAAAATATATAATTATTCAGAAAATAAAATATCAGCAACCTCATAAGAGGAAACTAACACCAAATCCCCAGCAGCAGTTTTGAAGAGAAATTGTGGTACTTTATTTTCCACACCGGATTGGTGAGAGAAGCCACAAGCATGACTAAAATCTCTTGGATTTTAAAATTTGAACCAAATAATATCACATCAGAAATTAAATCAGATCTAAATAGGTTCATAACAGATCCAAAACTGTGAAATGAAATCAAATCCCCAATAGCAGTTTTGTAGGAGACTTGCGATACTTGTTTCTTCACAAAATTAATGAGACAGCTACAAGCAGTACTGAAAGATTATGAATTTGAAAAATTGAACAAATAAATATCAGATCAGATCCAAATAAGATCATATCAGATCCAAATAAATGGTCAACCAAGACGGTGGATGCACAACTTTCTTCTTCTTCAAAATTCTAAATTTTGGTGCATGCAATCCTGCAGGAATTTGCTAGAAGATCTAGATCAAGGGGAGCGAATGGATCACTCTGGTAATATGATATTTATTCCAAATTATCCAAGGTATTACATATTTTCACACCAGAAGCAACATTAGAGACAGAAAAATCAAATTCCTCTTCACTTTTGGAAGCAATTACTGGCAAATTTTGCACAGAATTCAAAGGAAAATCACCGGTGAATGTTTGCATGGAAGTGCAGCAATATTTTTATTCAATATCAGAGATTTGAATGTATTCTTCTATTTCAACCATATGAGGATATGAGATATCAGACATCTCATAAAGTTTGGGAGCATCAGGAGAAGGAGTCACTGCAAGGAGACTGTCTTCAATTTGAATTGATTGTGTAGAAGCTTCTGCTTCTTCTTCATCTTGAACAAATTCATCAGAGAGAGTGGAGGCCAAGATTTTTTTATCAAGGATGCTTATGGTGTTGGATGTGCTCTCCAAAGTGATATTATGATCCTCATCAATCATTCCAAAGGTTCTTTCCAATCTTGTCCAGAGTTCCTGTGGATCTTTAATAGATCTACTGAGGTAGCGCAAGCTAGGAGAAAGAGCCAGTTTCATTATTCCAAAAGCTGCATCACATGCATTTAGCCAGTCATTCTCACTCTCGAAAGAATCTCTACCGAATCCATCAGACACCCAATAGAGATCTTGTCTATTCAGAAATACAAACATCTTCACCTTCCATTCAAAATAGTCTGAGGATCGGGTGAGAAGAGGAACTGATGAATTCATTTCGAAGTTGTACCTGCAAAACAAAAAAAAGGGTACCGTAAGGTTGGATATCTTGCACTTTTGGAATTGTCTTCACACCCAACTTAGTTAATCAAGAAATCTTGATCAACAATTCCTTTGCTTGGGCTATTAAGTGGTAAATTCTCTACTTCTGGTGCAGTGCTGGAAGGAGCAATTTTGCTCAAAAAATGATCCAGTAGGAGATCTGAGGAGGAGAAGTGCCTTGTCCATTGAGGCTCTGATACCATATTAAATTGAGCACATATATTTGTGGACAAACACACAACTCACAAGATAGATCACACAATTTACTCAGTTATTGAAGAATGAAACAGTGCAAAAATGGCTTGCAGTTGTGAATGCTTTTCATTAATCAAAGAGTAATTAGATAATAATTGCAATGAATTACAATAGCTTAAATAGCCAAAAGAAATTCAAATCCACATGAGGAAATTTGAATTGATTAGACTCTACTTGATTGTAGGTAACTAAGACCTTTTCTAAATCATTATCGGAGGACTCAATAGTTAACTGACCTTGTCTAAACCATTATTGGAGTTCAACGGAGTTCTAAAACACAACTCAAGTGTCTAATTAAGTGTTAACTGAGGCTAATTGACTGTGGTAGGTGAGAAATGCGCCTCTTCTACATGTAGCCATGCAAAGATAGTGCTAACTAAATGTATAGGACTAGAACTGAATGTAACTGACTCCTAACTCAGCTTGACTAGTCACTAACTGAACTCAACTAATGAAGGTTGGTATCAGCACTCCTAGTGGCTCCTAAATTGTAGGAATTGATCTAGGAGGCTCCTAAACTAATGCATGCAAGTGCAATCAATGGAAGTAGACCTCAATTAGTGTTCCCCACACTTAGTAACTAGAATATGTGCCCCAATTAGGTCAAGTGGACCCAATGGTGCTAGTGACTAAAAATAGACTGGATGGACTCTCGATTTAGACATGACTCCTAATTTAGACATATGACCAAATTGGACAAGGGAGGATTAATAATCCTAACAATAACCTTCCTCAAAATTATGCCCAAATAATTTCCTTGTATGATGGGGAGGGAAAGTTCATGACAAGACAACATGTTGATCTATTTGATGATTTTTTTAACTTGGAGGAGGTTGATGATGATGATTTTTAGATGACATTGTTTGCACAAAGTTTTTCAGGAGAAGTGAAAAAATAATATAGAGATTTACCTGCTAGGTCCATTACCACATTTGAATCTTTCCGAACTTCATTCTTAGAAATGTGGGATGATAAGAAAAGTCCATTACAAGTTCTTTCTCAATATAATAGTCTTAAGAAAGGAGGTTTTGAATCTATCCCTAATTTTTCTAGTCGATTTATGAGGGTGTATAACTCTATTCCTGCTGATATTAAACCCCTGGTAGGCATTGCAAAACTCCATTATGTTGATGCCTTTGATGGTGACTTTGAATTAATATTAAGAGAAATAAAAGCAGCAAGTCTTCCTGCTATGTTTCAATATGCTCTGGAAGTGGAAGCAAATATGATGGCAAGTAAAAAAATAAAGTAGAAAGTAGAAACAAGGAAAGCTAGAGAAGAAAATGTGCCTTCTGCTTCTGCTGTTGCTTCTTCTAATAATGTGAAGTTTGAAATGATGATGAAAACAATGGAGAATTTGATGGATAGGATGATTGTGGATAATGGACCAGTGAATAGAGAACAGAATGAACCTCAAATCAGAAACCCAAACTTCAGAAAGGCCCAATCCTCCACCACCTCCACAAATTAGACAGAGAGGTATGAGGAATCCTAGAAATCCAGATGATCAACAAATAAAGCCACATTTTCCTAATAACTATGTTGCATATGAATATGAGGCTGAATCTATTGAGGATCATATTCACCATTTTGGTGACTTAGATTCTGAAATATACTTCACAGAGGAAGAACATAGTATGTTTTCCCAGGAGGATGCCAATAATGATTTTGAGGAAGAGTTAGAGTAGTACCAAAGAGGATATTTGCATGCCATAGATGATGTCCAAATAAATATTAAATTGATAAATAGAGATGTTACTATAAATAAAGGAAGGTTCAATCAAAATCAACCTTCTAGTAGTCAACAAAATACATAGAAGAAAAGTGGAAAAAAAAACCCATTGTATATAAAGAATCAGAAAATAAAATAGACAAAACAAAAGAAGTGAAACAACCTGTTATAGCTCAAAATGACACATCTCTTCCTGTGACCACTTTCCCATGATTCTGTCGCATGTCAACACTTCCATGATGACACTTCATGAAAGTCACTAAAAGTCACTAAAAAAATAAAAATAAAAACCTAACTTGGAGGACCCATATCTTGAGTTCTATAACTCTGTTTGACCTCATTTCTACACCGTTGGAAAGATATTTCAGTTAATGAAAAATTTCCAGAAGACACCAAAGTCTGAAAGTGCCTAGAAATATCCTAAAAATGAGATTTTTTGATGTCTACTTGAGTTGGTTTAAGGAAACCCACATATGTACACGAGTTGCTATATATAATACTTGTGTATGCCTTAAATACACAAATTTTTGCATTGCAACCCATGTATACCTTCTGCATACCTGACTGTTGTCTACGCAACTCGTGTATGCCTCCTAAAAATGTAAAAAAAAAACGTATTTTGAAATTCGGGTAGTTTGGTTAGTTATGCAACTGACTCCTTCAGTTGTAACTACTTTGTCTTCGACCCTAACTCTTCATAAAGCATATAAAAAGAGGTAGGGAGGTCCATGAGAGGAGACTTGAATCTTTGCATCATTATGCTGGAGGAATTGGGTTATCTTTGCCCACACCTTTTCCCTAGAAGCATTCTCCTTGTGTTGCAGAGCTTGGAGGCTGAGTTCCTTGGAAAAGAGAAGCAGCAGAACTGGATCAAGGTTTCGTGAGGTGCCCAACTTGAAGAGAAGGTATAATTGTACTTGTTTTCAAGATTAATAAAGATTTGATGTCCTTCTTCCCAAATAATTGTTCAATGTGTGATTTAATCTCTGTTTATGATCATATTATGATGTTAATTAGATTATTATTTCATGTTTATTTGATTATCATTGCTTTATATGTGGTCATATTGGTTTGAGGAAGGAATAATTCGTTTTGCATGTCTCTTGGAGCAAGAGGAGCAAGAGGAGCAAGAAGAGGATTGAAGTGCTGCTTGGATCAACATTCGTTTAGCTAAGGTATGAACCATTCTAATCTCTGAATCTTGTTTGTACTTACTTGCAGAACCATTTGCATTCACCTTTCAACCCCAGTACGTTGATGGCCTCTTAAACACTAGCCATAGGAAACTTTCCTTTACAACAGAACTAGCGACTCCACTGGGGAGAGCCTTGTCTGTTTGGGGTTTCTCTATATTTATTTCAGTCTTTTTCAAGTTTGCAGGTCCTTCTTGCCACTTAGGAACACCTTCTTAGTCTAATAAAACATCTCCCCTGCCTTCCTAAGGCAATTTTCACTTTTTTTGGTGTTTTTCCCACCCATACGCGAGTTGCTGACTAAACAGTCGCATGTCTGGTTTGTACACACGACTTGATGTATTGTCAACCTGCGTATGATATGTGACCTGTCAGTAGTACAACCCGCATGTGCCCCTAAAATAGTGTTTTTCTCATTTTTGTGGTTTTTTCTATTGTTGTGGGCTATTTGGTAGGTCTTTTGGGGTCCTCTGTAGGTGCATGACCCTAGGGAGTTATTGTCATCCCCCTTTTCTATTCTTTATCTATGTGATAAGCATTTTTATAGCATTACGGTTTTCTCTTTGCTCTTTCCCCCCACCCCCTTTGCTTGGCATGATTTTTGACTTATGTTTCTGGTCAGCCTCTATTAGTGATCTTTGTCTGAGTTCAGAAGCTTGTTGGTGTTTGTTTCTTTCTTCTTTTGTTGGTTAACTTCACCATGCCAAAATAGTTTACTTGTGTTTTATGCAAGCCTTCCTTCCAAGTACGATTTATACTAACTTTAGGGCATTCTAGAGTTTGTTTGGTGGTTGTATAGCAGAGTTCCTTTTGCTTTGTTCTTCTCATCTACATACTTTTGTTTGTAGGTAATTTTTCTTTTGCATTTATAAAATAAAAATAAAAAACACATGTTTTCTTTATATGCATGTAGATTAGGTTTTTAGTCTAGATTGCATGGCATATCATTGTTTTTGAAAAATAAAAATAAAAAGAATTTGTTCTTTTGTGGTTTTCAAGTTTCTATATGAAAAAAGAAAGAGAATAGTTTTTGCTTTTTGCATTTCATCTCTCTTTGCTTAGCCACTTTGTTTTGACTTTGAGTCAAAACACCACATAAGTTTCATGCCATTTACCCTCTGACTAAAAACAGCCTTTTAAAATAAACGATATAATTTAAAAAATTGTTAGTAAGTTTTATTGTATAGGGTCATACACCAACTAGCTCAAGCTAGACTTGTGGATTAGGGAGTTTTAACTCTCCACAAGTATAAAATTTCAAACGTAGTTGGCCAATCACTAGGTAAACCCTTTTCTACGTTGATTGTATCTGGGAAGCTCCTCTCAAATGGGAGTTAAGCACGAGGCTGCGTGGAGGCTTAGACAGAGGAGATAACCCTCTGATTCCTTGCCAAAGAATAGACCAAGGTTTTTGCACATCTGGGGACTTTTGTCAATACCACCCTCCCGGCCCCGTGTGGTGCCTGGCGTTGGCAGGGTTTCAGGATTTTCTACCCTGCCCATGTGTACGAACCAGGCTTGCGATTGTCCCCCAAACTGTCAATATAGTTAAGGTAGCCTTTAGTCTCTTTGACATCTAGGGTTCATACAAAAGTACACCGAAAGGCTATTTTTGGTTGACCTTGGACGGGCTTGGAAGGTAACCCCAGTAGAAGGTGTGGGAGGGCGGTGGGTGATTCCTCCACTTGTGCCTAAGAACATCTACAGGAACGCCAATTAACTGTCTATCATATTTCTTCTGGAAAGCATATATTATGCCTAACTTTTTGTTTGGATTTAGGAATTTTTTAGTGAGTGTTGTGTGGTTTATCTGTACTTAGTCTGCCTTCAGGTGTGTGCTTGGTGCTTTTGGTTTCGTGTTGACCTCAGACTTTGTCTCCTTGTTTGAAACTATGTGTAACACCCCTTTGAACACCAACCAAGAGATCCCCATGATGGGAACTCCTTGTACTATTCCTCTCACAGGGAATGTTGGTGTTCCTTTGATGGCCACCCTGAATCTACCTGGATTCACCCTAGGCATACCGGTGTGGTTGTTTTCCACTCCAACCATCTTGAATGCTCTTGATGCTTCTCAAGAAAGCTCCTTATATCAAGGGCATCAAAACACTACTTCCCCTTCACCTGTAGTTGATTATCCTCCTCCTTCTACCTCATGCGGTGAAAGTACTGATACTAGTAACCGACAGTCTAAAAGGAGTAAAAGAAGGAGGACTAGGAAGAAGGCACATAAGCAAGAGGGCACCCATCCAACCTCTGTAAGTCATGTTGGATATAAGCACTCAACCTCTGCAAGTCAAGTTGATCTTCACCATCCAGCCTTTGTTGATCATGCTGGTGGGATCCTTCACACCTTCCCAGGTCACGTTGGATCCAGTCACTCAGCCTCTGTAGTTCATGCTGAGGGCACTTGTTCAACCTCTAGTGTTCAAGTTGAACCTCCCCATCCAACCTCTGCAAGTCATGTTCAATTCATCCACCCATCCTTTGAAGTTCATGTTGGGGGCACACACTCAACTGCTGCAAAGCATGTTGATCCTAACCATTCAGCCTCTATTGTTCATGCCAGTGGTTCCCATCCAACCTCTGCACGTCATGTTGGACTCAGTCTCTCAGCATATGTAGGTTATAATAGGGGCAATCTCTCAGCCTCTATGGTTCATGCTGAAGAAAATAAGCCATCCACTGCGATTCATGTTGACAGTTTTGAAAAGACTAACTGTTCAAAACACAAGCCCAAGTTTCCTTGTAAGATTTGTGAGGGAGACCACCTTACTTGTAAATTCCCTTCTATCGTGGAAGTGCGAAGAGTTTGGTTTCATGGTCATCACTTTTTTGAACATTTTGAAGTTTTTCAACAACCAGCCTCTCTTAGTCAGGTTGGACCCAGTCACCCAACCTTTGGTGGTCATGCTGGGGGGGAAATCTCAGCCTCTGTAGGTCATGTTGAGAGAAAATAGTCAACCACTGCTAGTCATGTTGACACCATTGATAAAAATGGTTGTTCGAAGTGAAAACTTAAGTTCCCTTGTAAGCTATGTGAGGGAGATCATCTTACTCACCAATGCCCTACTATCGCAGAGGTGCAAAGAGTGTGGTCCAAGACTCAAGAATTTCCTTCTCCTGAACAACCTATAGTTTCTCAACAACCTACTCAACCTTTGATTGATTAAGTGGTTGAACAAATCTCATCTTTGGTTGATCCCACTCTTCTTTCGGAGAGTGATCCTAATGTGATTGAACCAATGTCATCATTGGCCAATCCCACTCTCCCTTCAAAGAGTGACTTTCACGAAGCGATTGAATTGGTTTCATTGTCGATCAATCCCACTCTTCCTTTGGAGAGTGAAGTGTCTTCTAGTCATAACTTCTTCACTACCAGTTCTGAACTTACTGAACAAGGGGGCACTGAACTCACTTTGGATGAACCCCCACCAAGCTCTTGGATTGCTTCCTTTGATTGGGATAGCCTAGTTGAGCCGTGCCTTCCTTATGATGCACCTTTCTGGATAAAGTTCAAAGTTGAACCATACACTATTGCTCATTGTATTTTTTATGAAGGAGCCTTAGTTAGTATCTTGTCTGCTCATGCTTGGAGAGGCATGGGATATCCCAGCCTTGTGTCAAATTCTAGTCAGTTACTGGCGTTTGATAGAAGAACTTATATAGACTTAGGAACTCTTGCTCAAACACCTGTTACTTTGGGTGGGAAGACCATCTTAGTTGACTTCATGGTGATAGAAGACCCCTTGGACTTTAATATGCTCCTTGGATGTGATTATGTCTATGCCATGCAAACTGTGGTGTCAACATTCTTTCATGTGATGTATTTTAATCATGGCGAAGAAATTGTCACTATCGATCAGTTGTATTTTCTTGATCCAACTAGAGACCAAGTTTTTCCTTTATTGATTCCCAGTGTTTCTATAGACACTACCCCGCCATAGGTGAGATATGTGGCCTCATGTCCTTTGCATTCAATTGCTACTGAGAAGCAGCCTCTGTTTTCATGCTTACCTTCCTGGGACTTGGTCCCAGCAGTTGACTAGGTGAGTCATCCTATACAAACTATGGAGCTTGCTCTCCACTCTGTTGATCCATTTGAAAGTTTAGACATGTGTCCTATCTCAGATGATCTCCTTCCTTCGGATGAAGTCTCCTAGAGTCTTTGATACAATCTTATCTTCTATTGGATGTTGGTTCAGTTGTGACTAAGTCTAACCCTGACTTGCTTAATAAGCATGATATTTCTATTGATCGATCTCCTTTTATTGGTCTTGTTGAGTTTTCAAACTCTCCCTTTGATCAGCAAGTCAATAATCCTGATGAGATTGATTTTTCTTATGAATTTTTCAACTCCTGTGATACTGAGTTTGTTCTTGTAGACTCTATCTCCCTTGTTTATTTTTTCTCTCCTTCTAAGGTTGATATTACTAATTATAAACCCTTGAGCCTTGGTGCTATAGAATCTTCTTCAGTCGATTTTGCCTTGAATTTACCTTTTATAGAAGATAGCAAATTCACATGTGTTTTTGCCAAAGTGAGCCACATTGGATCTTTCCTTTTGAATATGATATTGATGTTGTTGTTTCTTGGAGACAGGATTCTTAGTTGGATTCACAACTATTTACTAGCCTTGTATTTTTGTTCAAGCTATAACTACATTTGCATGTGCCCTGCTTGCGCTGATGAGCCTAATGCCAGCTTCCACGCTTTTAGCTCATTGTATAAGACCTCCTCTTTGTTCTCATCATTGCTAATCCTTGTATCATTTTTCCTTCGCAACTTGACACCCTTTACCTTGAGGAGACTTTCCCTGAGTGTCTTTATCTTGCTCATGTTCCTTGCATTATGCATAGGTTTGTTCCTCGTGCTTGGAACTAGTTTTGCTTGCCTATGACACTCGTCTCCTCACATTTAGAGCATTATTTTTTCTCTCCTTCGAGCCCGTTAAAAACAATAAGGAGGCCACAAGTTGACTTTTCCAAACTCATTAAAACTTCACGAGAAAGATATTGAATTTCTTTAGGCCCAGGTCTGACTCCTCAAAATAGACTTGACTGCCAAGTAAACTTATCTGTTCAGGATCGTTAAGAATATGTGAATGGGCATCCACATTGGTGGTAGGTTATTGCTTTCTTGGACCATGTGGAATAATACGAGAAAGGAACACTCTCTTTTATTCGGGATTGAGAAGAGTATTCTCAAGCATAGATTTATCACTTTTCCAAACCTGAGGGACTAAACTTATGAAAAAGGAACCCCTGGTATGAGCTTAGTTTTCTCTTTTCCGTGCTCTGGATCCAAACATGAAAAATATTCCGAGTGTACTTTATGTCTTTGCCATGCTCGTTAAACACTAAAGAACAAAGCATCGAGTTTATTGTTGTAAGCCCCATTTATCGTAATCAAATGGATCTTTCTGAGTGATCTTTCCTTCCTTCACACTCGTAAAACTCAAGCTATATGCTGCTTTTGAAGGAGCATTGGGTAGGTGGTAATTTAAGCTTTTTCGGAACTCCCTGACTAAGTACGAAAAAGGTGCGCCTTTTCTTCTTCGAAAGTTAAGAGAGTTCTTCTTTGGTATGTTTTATACTTTTTCAACCTCAGGAGACTAAATTGGATGAAAAAGGACCCCCTGGAGTCTTCTTTGGAGTTTTCAGACACTCTAAACTATGAAAACATCGACTAGCATGTACTAGTTGGGGATCATAAAATCCATGAATCAGTGCTTTATCAAGCATTCTTCTGTCTCTTCTTCGAGCTTGTAAAAAATGAAGAAGGTCTCGATTTTGCTTTCTTGGACTCTTTAAACCTTTACAAGAAAGAGGGGAAGGGAAGTTCATTCACATGTTTTTTACATCATGGCAGCAAGTCTTGTTTCCTTGAACAAAGCACCAGTTTTGAGTCTATCAATAGTTAGGTTCTAGTATTTTGACCTTATCCCGATTCAGAGTTTTACTCCTCCAGTTGGTTTCTTTTCCAATTATATGGGGAATCTGTCAATGTCTCCTACATTGCAGATTTGTGTCATTGGTATTTTTGTGTCAAAAGCTGTCTAAGTCACTTTTGTGTCGTGCTCACTATTCAAGGATTAAACATTTGTCGGCCATTCTGTAGTTGCCTTGACCTTTTGTGTTGGCCATTCCCTAGTATTAGTTCATTACATCATGTCTTCGACTGTCCTTGTCATGAAATTCAATACCAATTCTAGTTCCAATTAGTCTTTGTCTTACCTCGTGTTGGATGATGAGGGATGCCTTAACTCCTTCCTTCCAATGGATCTCTTCCAATTGACTACAACATCTCTTGCTCTGGGAATGAGATTTAGAGTTTTATGACAGTACCTTGGGGATTTCAATCATCAATGGCAATTTCCCTCGCTATTGGGTAGTGGGAATACCTTAATATATCCTACTCGATGGATTCTTCAAGTGTTAGACTTCAATTCCTTGTATTCACACTTGTTAGAATGTACTAGGTACCTTGGGGACCATTTTCATTAATGGTGGTTTCCCTCGCGTTTGTTAACATTTATCATTATTGACTGGTAATCAAACGGTTTCCTCCATGTTCGACTTCAACTCCTTTATTCACATGGTTAGGATTCATACCTTTTGGGTGGTCTAGATTGAAGACCTTGGGCTGACAATAGCATCATCATTTTTTGCTATTGCCCGAGTTATGCAAGACCTTGTTACACTTTATATGGCATTTTTCTGAGACATAGATCCACCTTGTATTCTTGTGGCTATGATCGATTGTTGAGAATGGATCCACCTTGTTCATTTTTGGCCATGACTACTTTATATTTTATATGGCGCCTTTTTGCATATTGAGCGACCATGATAATTTCATCAGTTATACATATGTTGGATCCGCCTGTATCTTTATGGCGATTATTTGTATATGGAATTGTTGTTAGAATAATCAACCCATAGTATTTACCCACTTAGACATTAATTCATTTATTTTTGTCTTATTTGCCTAGTCCATGAGTCCCACCATGTGC
>LPNX010581759.1:6268-18454 GCA_001517045.1 Pseudotsuga menziesii | reverse complement strand
TCAAAGTTCTTAGATGATATCTTAAGTAGCCAAAGACCATCAAGTGATAAATATGGTCTAGGATATGACAAAGAAAAGAAGGTAGAATATTCCTCTTTCACTGACCAAGGTGGAAATAAAAGAAGCTATGCTGATGTAATAAAAAGTTCCATGAAAAAGGAAGAAAGTAAGAAATATGGTCCATCCTCCTATGAAAAAAACAAAAGAAATGAAGTGTCCAAAATACCAATGACAAATAGATATTAGCATATTGTTTTGGGTCACTGTTATGCTTTTAATAACTTCGGTCACAAAGCGTTAAATTGCAGGGCCCTTAGAAAGTTTTGAGAATACAAGAAGAATTCACCTAGTGACAAACCAAAAGGAAGAAATCATGACCGCTTTATACTTCTTCAAAGATATGACCTAGAGTGTTACAAATGTAATAACTATGGACTTATGGCAAGAAATTTTAAACTGATGACTCCTACGAAGAAGATTGTTACAAGTAAGTTTCAAGACAAAAACCAAAAGAAGGCCTGGAAGAAAAAGGAAGAAAACGAGAGATCCATAATTTCCATATGCGAAACAAAGAAACAATATCTATGGAATATAGACAATGGGTGTTCAAAACATACTACAGGTGATCCAACCAGGTTCATAAAATTAAAATATGATAAGGGTAGAGTCACATTTGGAGATAATAAGTCTTCCAAAATATTTGGCAAAGGTACAACTATTATCAATACTATGATCAAAGTAGAAAATGTGTTATTAGTAGAAAACCTTAAGCCTAATATCCTCAATGTAAGTCAAAAATGTGACCAAGGGCACACCTGTATTTTTTACTCTAAGAAATATGAAATGAGAAAAAAGGACTCAAGAAGAATTGTTGGCACTACTGTAAGAAATTCAAACAATGTATACATCGTAGAAAATGAAAATCAATGCCACTTGAGTATGGTTGATGAAAGTTGGTTATGGCACAGAAGGATGGGACACTAAACTTTAATAATATTGTCAAGGTAAGTAAGAAGGAATCTGTGAGAGACTTGCCTAAAATTGTGAAACCTCTAAACTCACTTTGTAGACATTGTCAACATGGGAAGAAAACTAAAGCCAATTTCAAAAGAAAAGAACATATTACCTAACATCCTCTGGAAATAGTTCACACTGATCTTTGTGGACCAACAAGGACTAAAATTATGCAAGGGGAATGTTATTTTATGTTGATCATTGATGATTACACAGGGATGACTTGGGTAACTTCCTAAAGAAAAATCAGAAGCTTTTGAAAAGTTCAAAATTTTCAAAGCAATGGTTTAAAATGAGGCAAATAAGAAAATCAAGTGTCTTAGATAAGACAATGGGGGAGAGTTTACCTCTAACGAATTAAATGAATTTTGTGAGATATATGGGATTAAAATACAATTTTCAGCTGCAAAGAATCCTCATCATAATTGTGTTGTTGAAAGGAAAAATAGAACAGTCCCTAGAAGCTTCCAAAACAATGCTTAATGAAGCAAAGTTGTCAGATGCATATTGGAATAAAGAAATATACACAAATATCTATATACTTAATAGAGGACAACTCAGAGTGAATATGGATAAGAATCCTTATCAACTATGGTATGGAAGACTAGCCTCAGTCAAATATTTCAAAGTATTTGGGAGCTACATTAACAAGAACAAGGATGATCTTGGAAAGTTTGATTCTAGGAACGATTAAGGAATATTTTTAGGATATTCATCCACCGAGAAGGCATATAGGTGTTGTTAGTATTATAATCCTCCCTTTTCCAATTTGATCATTTATGTCTAAATCAGGATTCATGTCTAAATTGGGGGTTCTTTCAGTCTATTTTTAGTCACTAGCACCATTGGGTCCACTTAGCCTAATTGGGCCACATGCACCAGTTACTAAAGTGTGGGGAGCACTAATTGAGGCCAAATCCCACTGATTGCACTTTCATGCATCAGTTTAGGATCCTCCTAGAGAAAGCCCTACAAATTAGGATCCACTGGGAGTGTTGACACCAACTTCCATCAGTTGAGTTCAGTTGGTGACTAGTCAAGCTAAGTTAGGAGTCAGTTACATTCAATTCTAGTCTGTTACACTCAATCCTACTCAATAAGTGCTAGGTTTGCATGGCTGCATGCAGGTGAGGTGCATTTACTCACCTACCTCAGTTAGTTAGACTAGTTAACACTGAATTATACACTTGAGTTGTGATTTTGAACTCCGATGAACTCTGATAATGATTTAGACAAGGTCAGTTAACCATTCAGTCAAGTAGAGTCAAACCAATTCGAATTTCCTCACATGGATTAAAATTGCATGAGGCTATTTAGCCATTGTACTTCATTGTAATTAATTATCTAATTACTTTTGATTAATGAAAGATTTCACAGTTGCAAGTATTTTTGCACTGTTTCATTATTCAATTTCTGAGTAAAATTGTATGATCTATTTTGTGAGTTGTGTGTTGGTCCACATATCTTTGTGCTCAATTTTACATGGTATCAGAGCCTTGGCAGGACAAGGCACTTCTCCGACTACAAATCCATACTTGGATCAAAATGTTTTTTGAGCAAAATTGCTCCTTCTAGTAATGCACCAGAAGTGGAGAATTTACCACTTAATATCCAAAGTAAAGGAACTGTTGATCAAGCTTGCTTGATCAACTATGTTGTGTGTGAAGGAAATTCCAAAAGTGCAGACTCTCGACCTTACTTTTCTGTTTGATTGTGTGATTTATAGGTTTATCAGTCTCCTTCACTACATTCACTATAGTAGCTCAGTCTCCTTCTCTGCATTCTAAATGGCTCCTCCAATGGATCCTCTCACTCGTTTCAACTACCACCAGTGGAAGGAGGACAAGGAGATGCAGCTTCACTCCAAAAGGCTCTTCAGACTTAAAATGGAGACATAGGCAGAGCCAATTCATTATGTTGACAAATAAAAGTATTGGAATAGGCTTGATGAAGCCTATGGATGGTTGTGCCTCTCAATCTCTCAATATCTTCTCTTCCACATCAATGGACTAAAGACTCCCACGCAGGTTGGGGATAATCTTTCTTCCTTATTTGATAAGCAAGATGACTTGAGGATCTATCAGCTGGAGAATGAGATAATTTCTCTTCATCTAGCCAATTTTGAAACACTAAATGAATTCTTCACCAAATTCAAGCATCTAGTGTTCCAGTTGAAGTTGTGCAAGGTTGAGAAGGAGGATGATAAGCTCATCCTTTCCATTCTCTCAAAACTTGATGTAGACTAAATATTTGTATCAACCATTCATTTTGTAAAGCTTACTACTCCAAATTGGAGGATTCCACCTCTTAAATCCTTCATTGAATGTCTCACCCAGGAGCATGACAAGTTGATCCAGATGGGGATCATTTGATCTTCCAAAGATCAAGCACTGGCTGTTGGAGGACCTAAGGTAGTGAATGATAAAGGGAAGCAATTGGATGAGTCTCCTGTGAAGAAAGAGAAGTCAAATGAGCCTTTAGGTTCGAAGAGAAGCAAGAAGAATGGAAAAGGAAAGACCCTCTGTTCTTACTGTGGAAGGGGATTTCATCCAGAAATCTCCTATATGATAAGAACCATTGATGAGATGACTCTTCTTCTGAAGAAACATAACATTATTGTACCTGATAGCGCAAGGAAGGCTGACCATAGAGAAGAAAATGAAGAACATGAAGAGACATTCCATGCATTGAAGACTAGTTGTTCAACAACACATTCATTCCTCATTGATTCTGGAGCTTCCAATGACATGATTGCATCCAAAGAATCATTCTCTTCCTTGCAATATTTTGGTGGTCCTAGTATTCAGATGGAAATAACAGTAAAATTCAATCCAAAGGGAAGGGTTCTATGAAGCTTGAACATGGAAAGTTCAAAGATGTGCTTTATGTTGTGCCCTCCTTAGCTGCAAATTTGTTATCTGTATACCAGATGACTCATATTGGCTCTCCAAAGCGAGTGATATTTGGTACTGACTCAGTGAAGATCACATATATCTCTACCAGGAACATCATAGTGAAGGGTGCTGCAAATCATGCCTCCAAGGCATATGCGTTCTCACACTTCATGCCATTTCAGAACTAGTGCACTCTCAGCAACCACTTGAAAGAGAAGGTATAAACATTCCATCTACTTATTTTTCAGTTTCCAGTAGTATTGCAGAACCAACTGTACCAGCTTATGAGATTAAGATTTAGGGTGATTCAGATCCAAATCCAGTCACTACTTCCAAGTGGGAAGCTAGGAAGATGACTAGAAATCCATCTGACACTCGGAAGACAAAGAACCTTGCGCTATGTCATGCAATATTACCTCCTTTAGAGAGATGCAACAAACTTCCTATAAGATGCTACATGGCAAGGGATGATCAATGACACTGCCTTCAGAATAAAAGAGTGGATCATACACCTCTTCATCCAAAAAGAGGCAAAGGTTACATTCATCCTTTCTTCCATCATCATTTTTGGAGAAGATGGATTAGTATACATGCCAGGCCCTAGGATTCTTGTGCACGGAACATCATGCATGCTGCTTTGCTACATCACAAAAATTGCAGCAACATATTTTCAAGTTTTTCAAACTTGAATCCTGATTCTATCTGCTTAGTTAGAGGGGGGGGATTTTTTCCCATGTGGTTTTTTCCCAAGCTCCTTGTATTGAGAAGTTACTTTACTTGATGTAATGGGTGACCTATGGTCTTAGTTACCAGGGTCCACAAATTTTCCAAGATAGAATTTAGGGGGTGTTAGGATTATAATCCTCCATTGTACAATTTGGTCATTTATGTCTAAATCAGGAGCCATGTCTAAATCGGGAGTCCTTTCAGTCTATTTTTAGTCAATAGCACCATTAGGTCCACTTGGCCTAATCAGGGCACATGTACTAATTACTAAAGTGTGGGGAGCACTAATTGAGGCCAAATACCATTGATTGCACTTGCATGCATCGGTTTAGGAGCCACTGGGAGTGCTGACACCAACCTCCATCAGTTGAGTTCAGTTGGTGACTAGTCAAGCTAAGTTAGAAGTCAATTACATTCAGTTCTAATATGTTACTCTCAGTCCTACTCAGTTAGCGCTAGGTTTGCATGGTTGCATGTAGGTGAGGCACATTTACTCACCTACCTCAGTCATTTAGACTAGTTAACACTGAATTAGATAGTTGAACCGTGATTTTGAACTCCAATGAACTATGATAATGATTTAGACAAGGTCAATTAACCATTCAGTCAAGTAGAGTCAAGCCAATTTGAATTTCCTCACATGGATTTGAATTGCATGAGGCTATTTAGCCATTGTACTTCATTATAATTAATTATCTAATTACTTTTTATTAATGAAAGATTTCACAGTTGCAAGCATTTTTGCATTGTTTCATTATTCAATTTTTGAGTAAAATTGTATGATCTATTTTGTGAGTTTGTGTTGGTCCAAAAATATTTGTGCTCAATTTTACAGGTGTTACAATAAAAGGTTACACAATTTCATAGACAATACAGATGTAAGAATAGATGGCATAAAACCAAGAGGAATAAGAAGTCACGACGGTGATGAAAATAAAAATAATGAAGAAGAGGAGGACTTGCAAAAGGATGAAAGTATTCATGATGAAGAAGAAAGAGAGGAAGAAGACACACAAGAAAGTGAAGAATATTCTCCAAGATTTGATACAAAAACCCCATCTAGAAGAGCACAAAAGGATCACCCTGAGACGCAGATCATAGGTGGCAAAGCTGTCGGGGTCAGTACAAGGAGACAATTATTATTTAATGAACTAGCCCAGTAGTTCTGGTATCATTTACCACCTGTAGGAGATCCCAACCTAGCAGGTCAAAGAGCTCCAGAAAAAATTCAATTGTCCATCCATTCGGACCCGGGCTTCTATCCTTCTGCAAAATTTTCATCACACTCTTAAGTTCCTCCTCTGACACCTCCTCCGTAAGGGATTGATTTTCTTCCGGCCCCACAAACCCCGAAAACATCTATGCAGTTCTGATAATTTCAGCAAGAGCAGCATGAGTAGGCACCTTGAATAGTTTTTTGAAATGTTTGACCCCTAGAGAGGCCATACTATCGAAGGTTTAATGAAAGTGACCTTGTTCATCTCTGAGTCTCCAAACAGTATTGGAAGCCTTCCTACCTTTTGCATAGGAATGAAAGAATTTTGTGTTGTCATCCCCACTTGCAAGCTAAGTTGCCCTGCTCTTAAGACACCATGTTTCCTCCCTTTCCAAGAGGAGCAAAGTCCTTTGACCCTCCAGCCTCTTTAGGGCATCAAAATTACCTTGATCAAGTAGACCACCACCCACTTGATCAAGGTTTGCAGCTATATCAGCTTCAACCTGTATGAGTTCTCTGGCATCCTGCTTTATTTTTTCATAAGCCCAAGGCTTAACCCTAGTTTTCAGGTTCCTGAGATTTTCTGCAAAGTGAAAAGCAGCCGAGAGCCCTGTCTCCGGTCTAAAGAGGTCCCACCCATCAGTAATAAGGGCAATGAAAATTTCATCCTGAAGCCAAGTCTTGTTGAACTTTAGAGGGAAAGGCGGTTTGGGTGGCCCATATTTGATTTCCAAAAAGATTGGGAAATGATCCGAGAGGCCCCTCGACCCAACCCATTGACGGACAAGATGACGATTGTCCACAATTATTTTAGAGATAAGGAATCTATCCAGTCTCTTTGCCACCCTCCCTTCCCCACACCGGTTGTTTTTCCAAGTGGACTTGAGCAACACAGGCTCCACATCCAACCAATTTTTATCCACCAAGAGCCTCGTAAAATAACCAGAAAGAATATCAAGTCGAGCATGAGGCCCCCAGACCTTTGCCTAACCCAGTGAGAAATTGATATCCCCACCGATAATTAGATTGTCCCCCTGAGCATAGAATGATTGATAATAGAGTCCCAAAACATAATTCTCTTCAAATAGGGTTCATAAATATTAACAACATCAAAAGTATCCAGCAGATCCAGATCTTTAACAGAGATGCCGAGGACCGAGTCCATTCCCCAGACATTAAGAACCTTCACACATTGAGAGTTCCAACCAATTTCCAGACCACCCGAGCGGCCTCTGACATCCAAAGTTTCAAAACACCAACCCCCAAACTTTCACCCAATGTTTCCTGAAGTAAAATAATCTCGAGTTGGTCTAAATCAAGCACTCGCCGCAATGCCGATCTTTTATGGGGACCGACAAAACCCCGACAGTTAAAAGAAATGACCTTCATCTCCGACCCTTCTTGTGGGCATGCACTGCTCTAAGTGCCCTATCAATCGAAAGTTGCTTCCCTTCCATAACATCCTTCCTGGCTTGATATTGACCCTTAGCTAAGTGTGAAACACGGCCCCTCCCGCTAGCAGAGACCGCCAGATTTCTTCCCAGACCTCCAGAGCCACCTTTGGTGCAAGAGCGCAGAAAATAACCAAATTCAGAGGATGCAGTTGGAGAGCTATCCGATTCAGACATAATAGGTTCAATTACTGGCCTAGGGGATGGTTTCTCAACTAGAGCAGTAGAGATGGGTGGCCGTAACTCAATAGAGTCGAGGGTTAATTTATTTAGTCCCTCCACCTAGTCAATACCAGATACACTCAAATGTCTAGTAAATAAATGAATTGACGAGGGAGGGGAGAAAGAGGGAGTACCTAAAGAACCGACTAGAAAGGGTTCACTGACCAATCTCTCTCGAGCAACCACTTGAAGCTCTCTTGTAGATGCCAAATTCGCTGCGCTGCCCTCCACTGAAGCAATATCTTGGCCTGCTGGTGAAAGGGGTGGTGAAGAGGGTGCTGATAGATCCCCTTCTCCACCTGAATTAGAACTGTTGTCCACCTTGGGACGATTTTCCTTGTTACAAATCGATAGTGGACAATCGATCACCGGGTGCCCATATTCGTGACATCGACGACATCGAAAAGGAACATTCTCATAGTCCAACGTTTGCAGGTGCGGATAGTCCTTCCATGCAATCCGCATAGCCCTTGGAATACCATTCCTGATATTGATACTAACCAGTATGCAAGCCACCTATTTCAGACCAGTGCTATTGAAGGAGAAATCCACCTCCAAAAAAGAACCCAAAATATTGCCAATGTGCCTGAAGTGTTCCAAAGTCCAGAATGGTAGCGGCAAGCTCGGGAGCCTGACCCAAGTCAGAATCAAATCTACCCGTTCACGGCTTGCATCAAACATGGGATGCCACTTATTTAGAAGAACCGGAGCCTGCTCAAAGGACCAGTTCCTATTAATAACCTAGATCAAATGTTCCTCCTGCTCAAAGTTTAAAGCGAACCAACCTCTAGCCAACCCTTTGACATTTGGTGCAGCCCCTAACTCCCCCATCCAGCAATCGTTCACCCAAGTGTTTACAGCTCTAACCGACAAAGATTTCCCCATGAAGTGCCCTACCAGGGTGAAATTACTCAAGGATTCCATCGAATCCCAGCTAACATCCTCCCCAACTGTTTAATTTAAAATCAATGACATCTTCGACCATTTGCGTCTGCGGAGACCTTTTCCACGCATGCTAGAGCTGCCATCATTTCCAACAGCAATCAGAGGTTTATGGGAAGTCGATCTAGGGCAGCCCCGCTGCTCCCATGCCCCGATGGCCCTTCCAACAAATCCTTCCAGTGAGTCCTTCCCTGCGCAGTCCTCCAGTCCGACGCTAGCCTAGGATCCAGTACACCTCAAATCGACATTCAGCCCCACGCCTTCGCTCCCAGGCCGACCCCCCAGAAAACCATCCTGCAAGTGTGGAAATAACCTCGGCGAGAGGTTGAAAGGTTTGTCCGGTAGTACAAAATCCGCTGGCAGTGAGAGAATGAACCCTGAAGGTGAGAAATTTTCCTCCGCAAGTGGCGAGGGGTTTTTGAGTTCCAGAAGCTCCTACCAAACACACCCTATGTCCTCCACCACAACTGCAGGACCACATGCTGGGGAAAAATCGAAAATTCCCTCCTCCGATGGGTCAAAAGAGTAATCAACCACATCTTTTTCCGGCATCTTCACAGCGAACCCAAATGGCATAGTAAAAATGAAGACCAAAAACGAGGGTTGGAAAAAAAAACCGACACAAAAGTTGCCGGCAGTATGGGTCTTGGGTTCCACAAAACACCCCGAAGTTCAACATCCCTGCCAGGCTGTCACCTGTCCCTCCACAGGATGAGTAGGTGGAGATAGGCCCTTTCCAAGCCCCTTAAGGTGATCACACTCCCTCCCACGCCATCGATCCCCCCGCCTACAAAAGCTTCCCCATCGAAACCCTAGCTCTGCATTTCCTAGCCTATTTTTTGAATGCATTGGATGTGGGCAACCTAAAATTGACCTAGACATGTATGAAGAAATTTTTTGTTGTGTCATGTGCTAAGCCAATCTTCTTGCAGTATGTTAGGGTTGCCATCTTTGAGAACTGATCGGAAACTACGAAAGCCACATCATGGTTACGTGTTGTTGATAATCGAATAAGCCATTGAGACAGATTCTCGTGGGTGTGAAGGAATGGGCAGATGTGTGTATCAAACCATAGTTAACCTTATGTGTAAACTCAAAATATCAACTATGTTATAAAGCAAGTGATTGTTTTTCTTATGTAGCATAATATATGTTCAAAATTATCATTATGAAAACTCTCACCAAGCTGTTAAAAAAATAAAAATAAAAACTATAATAATTATTATTCCTAATATTATTTGCAAATAAATTAAAAGTCTAATTAAATGCAAATAAATTAAAAACTTAATTAATAATGTGCATAAAAGTAGAAATATATATGTACTTTTTTTCTATTTAATAGTTTACTAAATAAATAGCCATGAAGTAATTTTTAATGTTAAAAGATTTATATATAGAATTTACAAAATTCATTTTAATTAAGAAATATTTATATAATTTTTTATAACTATAAATAAGTGATTTATATTTAAAATAATGGATATCGATTTTATATTATTAATTTTTGGATTTGAAGCAACCAAGCGGCATGCTCTACGACAACTCCGTTCAACTCCATAACAATTTAATACTAGGAGGGGATTTGAATTTCTCTATGGGATTATCTGAGATTTGGGGAATTAGAGCTAGACTGGATCCCCTTTCTGATTTTTTTACAAAATATTTGGAGGACTTTGGTCTTGTGGATGTTGTACCTTCTGTTATGCTTCCCAAATGGAATAATAGAAGAGTAGGGGCAGAAAATATTTGTAAAATACTGGATAGGATCCTGTTATCAGCAGATATGCTTGATTTTGATTTTTTTTTTAGACAGTGGGTGGGAAGTGGTGGTGATTCGGATCACCATCCTGTCTTTTTTCAGAATTCGAATAGTGGGGCTTAGCTGAAAAGTCCTTTCAAATTCAAATTCAATCCACATTGGCTTGAAAACGATTACTTGGTTAATTCTTTGAAAGAATCTTGGGTGGCTTATGATGATAATCTACATGAATCCCCTGCTTCTCATTTTTCCTCCAATCTTAAGAGAATTAAGGAGGTTTCTGTTGCTTCATCTGTTAAAAAGAAGGAAAGTGAGTACAAAGATTTAGTGGAAATTGAGATAATGCTATCTGTTTTTTCTCAAAAGTTTGGATTTGGTTTCTTGTCTGATGGGGATAAGGCAACGTTGATTGTATTGGAATCTTGTAAGAGAAAAATATTTTTGGAGCGGGAACGTGAAGCCAGACAGCAGAGTAGGGCTATTTAGTTACTTTGTGGGGATGACAACACTCCTTTTTTCCATAAATTTGCAAATCAAAGAAAGAATTTAAATACTATATGGAAGATTAAAGATGATGGTGGGAATATGGTGGAAGGTTTTGAAGATATTGCTGGGCTGCTGTTAATCATTTTGAGACACTATTTCAAGCTAATACAAATCTACACCTCATTGAACTTCTGAAAATTTCTCATAATTTTCCACCTTCCATCATTGCTGAGGAGAACTCTGAGCTTATGAAACCTATTACATTGGAGGAGATACTTTCTATACTTAAGCTGAGTAAAAATGATAAGAGTCCTGATCCAGATGGGATTCCATTTGAGGTGTATAGGACTCTTTTTGACGTGGTGGTTTTAGATTTGTTAAGGGCTATTGAGGATTCCAGGAAGAGTGGTAAAATTCCAGTAGTTTTTAACTCAACTTTTATTGCCTTGATACCAAAATCTGACTGCCCTTGTACCTTTGATGGTTACAGGCCTATTTCTTTATGTAATTTCAGTTACAAGATTATTGGAAAGATTTTATCTTCCAGGTTAAAGAAGGTATTGGGTAGATATATTTCCTATGAGCAGTTTGGCTTTTTGCCTGGCAGGCAAATTCATGATGCAATGGGTGCCATTCAAGAAGGCATTCATACTATTCACNAGAAGGTATTGGGTAGATATATTTCCTATGAGCAGTTTGGCTTTTTGCCTGGCAGGCAAATTCATGATGCAATGGGTGCCATTCAAGAAGGCATTCATACTATTCATAGTAAGGGTTTAAAGTCAGTGGTTCTAAAAATTGACTTATCTAAAGCATATGATAGGGTTAGTTGGATTTACTTGAGGGTTATTTTAACCAAAATGGGGTTTGGTGTACCATTGATTACTTGGTTCAACATCTGTTTCTTTCTCTGTCTTGATTAATGGTGTGGCTTCCAATTTTTTTAGGTCTGGACGTGGACATAAATAGGGGTGTCCTCTTGCGCCTTTGCTATTTCTTGTTGTTGCATAAGGTTTGAGTAGGGCCTTTATATCTGCTAAGACCATTGGTATTTTCAGAGGAATCTCCTTTGGAAACAATATCTCATTGACTCATGTACTTTTTGTTGATGATATTGTCATGATCACTGATGGATCAGCTCAGTCTTTGTCAATTTTGTATGAAATTTTGATGGATTTCACTAAAGCTACTGGGATGATTATTAATGAAGACAAATCATCTTTTTATTACTCTAGGATGGATGAAGCTGAGTTAATCAATTTACCAAATATTGTTTCATATACTGTGTTAAAAATTAACAGTGGTATGAAATACCTTGGCTTTTATTTAAAACCTTGCAGATATTTGCTGAAAGACTGGGATTGGCTTATTGCAAAAGTTGAAAAACGCATTAAGCTTTGGAGTCATAGATGGTTGTCTAGGGGTGAAAAGCTTGTTCTGATTAAGTCTGTTCTTGAAGCTTTGCCTGTATACTGG